>OY796856.1:23602500-24078188 GCA_963680765.1 Agrochola lychnidis
TTACGTAATCGTTATTATTTGACGTACGTATGTTACGTTAACCAACCGTTTGAAACAACCGGCCCTATAGTAGCATAACATAATAATAACGTTAAAAATTAGCGGTATTTTTAATGTTATTGTAAAAATAGCGGTAAAAATTACCCGTATTATTTTGGTTATTTTATGCGACGTTACTGTTTATTATATTAACAGTATAGTATAGCTGGAGCCCAGAGATAGATTATCCCTAGACGAATCCGAATAACCCCTATGTATGTTCTACGATTTTTCGTAGTTTTCGAGTTACGAGTTTTTTAGTTTTATTTTTGAACAGTTTCTGACATTTAAGATATTTCTGTGTACAGTGATGTCGATAGCATAGATGTAGGCTAGTTTTTTTTTTCTGCTCGTTACAGGTGGATAAAAGCAACCAAGTATATTCACAAGAACAAGCACAACACAGAAATAGCAAAGAGAATATTGCTGGTAGAAAATGCCTGTGGCATTAAGTCCGCCTCTGTACATTTCTGTGCTTGAAGTATTAAATAAATAAATAAATATTAAACGCGCAAATAGTCGTATGGTAGTCTTAGTGTCAATGCAGTCTGAAATTCTTTTGCGATTGGACGAGAGCGACGGTAACAAAACTAACTCATAACGATAAAATTTTCGATAGCGTAGATTTTAACGTTACGTATGTTTAACGATAAAATATTCCAGATATAACGTTAAATATTATAACGTTATTTATTACTTAACGATATCTGCATCAAAAGGCTGTAACGATACCACATTTTTAACGGTATTTCAAGCCCTGCTCCTCGCCGCTGGTTTCATGCTCGCAACCAAAGAACCACACGATGCGTTGCGGCACCGCACCGCAAATATTTCGCCGCATTGGCGGGCTGATAGGAATGGTATATTCTGCCAGGCTCCCCTACCTTCTTCCCGAAATACCCACATTTCCTTAAACACAATTTGAAAGTTTAATAAGATATTATGAACTATTTGGGCAATGGAAACCAACTTACCTACGGCTATTCCGACTTGTTCGGTTCGAGCCAGTCATAACATTACCTAATAGACACGTGAGTTTTTAAAACGAGAAAAAAACCTTCACTAGCACATGTTCAAGCACGTTTTAAATTCACACATGTTTTTAGCACATGTGCCTATTTTTATTTTATTATCTAATACTAGCCGCTGCTCGCGGCTTCGATCGCATGGACCCAAATTCTTTTTCTAAAATAAAAGCAAAGTTACTCCTTATGACATCAGCTATCTGCCAGTGAAAATCCCGTCAAAATCATTCCAGCTATTTAGGAGATTAGCCGGAACAAACAAACAGATAGATAACAATTTTAAAAATTGTTCTTAAGCTATTGCATAGCTTTTATCGCGGGCTTTGAGCGCGGCGATCGAATCAAGAAATTCCGTAACGTAACGAAAATAAAACCTAACACCCCCCACTCTACCTACCATGGAATGACGGTTCCCATGACAACGTGATTTTATTGGTTACTAAATTAAAATAACTTCTCCCGCTCGGGCGGAGCAGAAGGGCGAGTCAGACTCTTACTGACTAAAACCCACCCATGTTCCTTCAGTTGTCATGTTGCCAGTGGCCACGGTATCCCTTTCGGAATTTCCCTCAACCCCGGCAGACCGAGGCAGGCCTAAGAAACGCTGGCGCGACGACCTAGACTCTTTCTTGACTGATTGGCCAGAAAAGACAGCAGACAAAAACGTATGGCGAGACCTTTGCCGAGTAGTGTGACAGTAAACGTTACAAAAAAAAAGAGCATAATCAGCCTATAATGTTCCCACTGCTGGGATACAGGCCTCCTCTCTGTGAGAGGAAGTGGGCCGTAATCCACCACGCAGGCCCAGTGCGGGTTGGTAGATGTCACATGTCTTCGAATTTTTGGTTCTAGACATGCCGGTTTCCTCACGATGTTTTCCTTCACCGTTTTGAGAGCAGTGGTGATGAAATAATTTACACAAAGTAAAGCGCCTGTCACGATTCGGACTTACGACCTTACAACTCGTAAGTTCCGACCATTTCCACTGAGCTATTTATTTATTTCATTAGCAATTTTAACATTGTATCGAAATGTAATTATTTATAAACTAACACAACATGAAGACATTTAAATTAAAAAATATTAAAAAGTACATAATAAATTATTCTAATCTCTGTATATATATAATAATTATATAGATAGGTAGAATCAAATAAATTTTAAAATGTTTAGGTAAGTAAGCCAATTAGTTTCCATTTCAACTATGACCTTTGTACGACAGGTATCATAAAAAGTGTAGACATTATACCAAAACTGTTAACTATATAAATTTTTTGTTTCTCTTAAAATAGCGAATAGCGAATTTGGAATTATGTTTTTTGCTATCTAAAGTCGTGGCACGTGTTCTTCATTAAGATTTCATAGCAAGGAAATAGGTATTTATATATTACTAACTTTTGCCCGCGGCTTCGCCCGCGTAGATGTCGGAAAATATACCATGGGAACACACTACTGAACAGTACCAGGATTACACACCTAATAGTCCAGGAAAAGGTTATTGACTCCTACCGCTGCGCTCCAATCATAATTATTTTTTACGCGTAATTTTGAATCTGTGATATCTTTTAAACCATTCATTTAAATTATATGGTGTCAAGGCATATTTTAATCTCAATTAAATGCCCAATTTAAATAACATATTTCATTGGATAAGAATTAATATGATACCGGTCAATATAGCTTCGGAAATAACAATAGAATTTTTATCAAATTTTGAATGATAAAAATGTTTACTGTGGGTCATCCTTAGAAGATACAGACTTTTTTGTTGAACTTTTTAAGATCTTCAATCCTGTAGAACATAAATTTGATGTGTCTGTAACGGTTTACGCAGCGCACGCCAGTAAAGCTCCCAGTCGGCATGATTTTTTCCGACATCTTCGACAATAATCGTCATATTTCAGCCAATTTACACAAAACCTTAATGAATTATACACTAAAAGCTTTCGCAAGAATCACTGATGGAGTGATTCTTGCGGAAGGTTTTAGTGTATAATTTTGGATTTTGGATTTTGTGTGTATTTTTTTTGATTTTGGATTTTGGTGAAAACCGTTTGAAAATACGTTCAGTAGTTTTTGAGTTTATCGCGTTCAGACAGACAGACAGACGCGGCGGGGGACTTTATTTTAGAATATGTAAGGATCTAAGTATTTTTGTCGCGAACTCTCGAACCCGAATTATTTTTCTTACGAACCATAATTGGAATGAAATGAAATGATAATTTCATTTCTTTTCAAGATCATCATCTGCCTGGCCTATTCCCAACTACATATACCTATGTTTGGATCTCAGACCAAATAAAAACAAAGATATAGCGCTGTCAACAGTGACGTCAGGCCGGTTTCGTAAACATGTGTGCATTTAGTGAGGTGTAGTTGTAGCGGTTACACCGCCACATACGAACTACGCATCAAAGACATGACGTCACACAAATCCTGCATCGCGTAGTTAGAGTTTACCGAGCGATCGACATATACACAAGATTCCAACTTCAACCGTAGGGCAGTTGCCCGCCAGACACAACACCCGTCTGGTCGGAGGATCCTCCCTTTTCTATGGTGGATGAGTGAACTTTATACCCTGTTCCTAATACCACTAGTTTGATTTTAATTTGATTGTAAAGGTGTGCGTGGGAGCATGTATGCACAGAGCGAAGGTGTCGTTTTGGCATGCTTCACTGTATTGTTTGCAGCGCTATGTATGGTATTTTTATGCATTTGGTCTGAGGTTGGAAACAGCTTCCAGTCTAACCAGATGCAGCTGTATATTTTACATGGAATGATTGCCTAAATGGCCTCCATAACCCAGTAACTGGATAACACGAAACCCCTAAAAACCCCGTAAAGACTGTAAAAGATCTATTCAATTTCAAAATATTTATTGGGACTCGGACAGAAAAATCACAAATTAAATTAAACACACTCACAGAAACATAAAAAAAAAGTATAATAAAAATAGAAACAGAAAGTCCTGTCCAGCCCTTCTCCATACGAAAACTACCTTTTGAATAGGGCGACTAGAACCAATTCTATTTTTTGTAAATTTATTTTATAAGCCTAATTGAAATAATTTATTTGACTTTGACCTGTACGAAATCAAAAAGCTTCTATTTCAGCATGATACTGCGATATTTAAAATGTGGGGGCTTGTGGCTAAGTAATAACAGCTGCACGGGTCGATCGATCAGGTTAAGCTACGCTTGCCGCGGTTGGTCCGTGGATGGGTGACCATCTTTACATACCAAGTCCCCTCCGTGCCTTGGAAAGCACGTTAAGCCGTTGGTCCCGGCTGTCATTTGTAGATCTTTGACAGTCGTTACGGGTAGTTAGAAGCCCAAAAAGTCTGACAACCAGTCTTACCAAGGGGTATCGTGTTACCTAGTCACTAGGTTGTGGAGGTCAGATAGGCAGTCGTTCCATGTAAAATACTGGTATTCAGCTGCATCCGGTTAGACTGGAAGCCGACCCCAACATAATTGGGAAAAGGCTAGGCAGATGATGATGACTGCGATATTTAAAAACCACAACCATCATCTCAACATCTGCTTAGCCTTTTCCCAACTATGTTGGGTTCAGATTTCAGTCTAACCGGAAGGAGCTGAATACCAGTATTTTACATGGAGCAACTGCCTATTTGACCTTCACAACCTAGTTACTAGGTGGCACGATACTCCTTGGTGAGACTAAATGTCAGACTTTTGGTCTTCTAACTACCCGTAACGACTGTCAAAGATCTACAAATGACAGCCGGGATCAACGGCTTAACGTGCTGTCCGAGGCACGGAGGGGTCTTGGTATGTAAAGACGGTCACGAACCAACCACGGCAAGCGTAGCTTAACCTGATCGATCGAACAGTGCGGCTGTTGTTACTTAGCCACAAGCCCCTTTAAAACCACAATACACCTTTAATACTATCGCCTCTTTTAGTACAAACGGCATAAAACAATAACTGTAAACTGCGATTAGTGGTTAAAAACAGATTATTTACAACTCTCTAAGCTGTATCAAAATAATCAATGAAAAAATACAACGATTAACAAGTAATTAGATTTAAAAACGTGTTTTCTTACCAAAGTCGTTAACTTTTGATAAATAAATAGAGCAATTTGACTTAATTGCCTATTAAGAGTGTATTTGCATAATATTTCATCATTCTTTAAGATAAGTTTACTGTAATTTTCCCTAGATTAATAAATTTTACGACTGTTTAGATAGCCTTCTGGACAATTGGGCAGTAAGTTACACTTCTATTTCTAAACATATTATAAATGCATTATAAATTACAATTATGTTGTTGGTGGTGGTGTTTAATTGTTTTTTGAGTGACGTATGTGAGTGTGGAATGTATATTGTTAGGTCCCCACCTTTAAAAAACAAATTTAAGTGATAATCCAAATCCAAACTAATATTATAAGGATTTTTTGTATGTATGTTCATTTGTAACGAATAAACTCAAAAACTACTGGACCGATTTTAAAAATTATTTCACCAGTTGAATACTATATTGTCAAGGAGAAACATAGGCTATAATTTATAAACATATCACGCAGGCGAAGCCACTGGTGGAAGCTAGTAGTAAATCCCACTATCCTAGTAATAAATCCTTAATATTATAAATGCGAAAGTAAGTTTGTTTGTTACGACTTCACGCTAAAACGGCTGAACGGATTTGGATGAAATTTGGCACATAGGTATATAGATGATGCCCTGGAAAAGAACATAGGATACTTTTTTTTTTCCCGCGGGATCGAGACTTATGCGGGTGAAACTGCGGGGCGCAGCTAGTAATATAATATTATAAATGTAAAAGTTTGTGTTCGGATGTTTGTTACTCAATCACACAATAACGGCTGCACGGATTCAGATGAAATTTGGCACTTAGATAGTTTATAATCTGGATTAATATATAGAATACTTTTTATCCTGGTATATTCCCGTGGATTAATTTATGACATCCACGCGGGCGAAGTCGCGGGCGAAAGCAAGTAAATAAATAATTGAAATCACTTTTCATGTCTGTCTGTGTGACCGCGATGTTCTTCTAAACTGAGCAACCGATTTTGATTCGGTTTTTACTATTATGCGTAAATTAATTCCGAAAGGTATAAAAATATACAATTATAAGTAAAGAAATCGCGAGGTTTTGTAAAGGCATAAAAATTAAATAGAAAACCTAGACAAAGCGCTGCGAACAATACAGTGAAGCATGCCAAAACTACACCGCTGCTCTGTGCATACACGCTCACACGCACACATTTACAATCAAACTACACCTCACTAAGTGCACACATGTTTACGAAACCGGCTTCACGTCACTGTTGACAGCGCTATGTCTTGGTTTTTTATTTGGTCTGAGGGACACGTTGCTGGTGTTTTATAAATTAACAAAAAGTTATTGGTAATACCTACCTGACGATTAATGGTTTCATATGAATAAATTAAAAATATTCCTGTTCTTTCGGAGAAGTTTGCAAAATTACTGAGGTTTATTATCTATACTAATATTATGAGTGTACTAATATTGTGAGTCCATCTTGCCGCAGGAGGAGACGCCCTGGGTGGGAATCGCGAGCTGATTTCCGGCCACCGTAGGCGCGGCCTTGCGGACGGTGAGCAATGGGTAGCCCGCCGTCCGATAAGGACCAGGCCCGGGTCGACAGCGACGGCGCGTTGTGCGTTGTGCTCCACGCGCGCCTCAATGAGATATCAGCAGAATTGACGAGGTCCGCTAGGGCCAATGCCTGCCGGGGCTGCGAATAAGGCCGAAAGGGACATCGTGGCCCTCGGCAACAGGGCAACCGAAGGAACATGGGTGGGTTTTAGTCAGTAAGAGTCTGACGCGCCCTCCCGCTCCACCTAGAGCGGGAGAAGTTATTTGATAATTTCCCACCCCGAAAAAAAAAGGGTGTCCATCTTCGGAACTGCTAATCCGATTACGAAAATTCTTCCAGTAAATAATGGCAAGCTATACAGTATTGCCAAGTGCATCAGGATATACACGGTGACATTTTATTCGTCTTATAAAAGCAGCCCACTTCATGTATACAATGACTACCAAACATTCATTAAAAAAAAAAAATATTGGGTGTACCTCCGCTGCCGGCGCCGGGTCGCGAATTGGCTACCGGTGCCAGTTGCTGAATTGGCTGCCGGCGCTGAGTTTGGAAAAAAAAAGCGGAAAACAGTGTTGGCAAATTTGACATATTGGAGTAGATAGGCGGGGTAGGCATGATTGAAAAAAAACGTGATAAAGTATATTTATTTTCCAGTATTATAATATTTCCTTAGTCAATGATTTCCATATTCCAGTAATCAAGTAGTACCCGGAACCGAACTACATAGTTAGATTAGGTTAATATTTTTGCTGGCAAAAAAAGGTTAGGTTAGAACAGTGACCCCCACGCACGAGCCGAGCGAGCGAAGCAAGCGCTGCTGCGGCAACGGCCAGCAAGTCAACAATTTATTGAAAAATATACTTTAGTTAGGGTTAGTTAGCTAGAGTTCTGAATACTGGAAGTGTTTCCATATACGTCGCGCCGCCGGTGGTGTCCATTATGGGAGCCGGCGGTGCCGGCCACAGACTATGTAATGTGCCTGTTGCCGATATTTTTAATAATAATGTCAGTAATGTCATGCTTGTTCCCAATGGCGTTATTTTAAACACTGTGACATTTAAGTCGTCTTACAAAGGGCCAATCAATGTACTCGACATAAAATACATCTAGGAACAATTTAAAAATTGTTTTTTTTAATGAATGTTAAGTAATCATTACTGAAATACTCATCATCATCATTATGTTATACTCAGATGAATATTCTTTAGAGTGTGGCGTCAGGCAGGGCGGGCTAACTTCGCCACGGCTCTTTAATATGTACGTTAACCATCTGATTGAGGAGCTCAGCAGCATGCATGTTGGATGCCATATTGATGACATATGTGTCAATAATTTGAGTTATGCCGATGATATGGTGCTGCTGAGCCCCTCAATTGGGGGTCTGAGACAGCTGTTAAAGGTATGTGAGGTTTATGCTGTGGAGCATGGCCTGAGGTACAATGAAAGTAAAAGTGAGTTCATGTTATTTAAATGTAAAAATAAAAACAATATCTTTATACCACCTATATTACTTAATGGTGTACCTCTGAGTCGTGTTGCACAGTTTAAATATCTGGGACACATTGTGACTGAGAATTTGTGTGACGAATTAGACATTGAGAGGGAGCGCAGGGCGTTGTCGGTGCGCGGTAATATGTTGGCACACAGGTTCGCTCGGTGTACTGCTCCTGTTAAGATAACAATGTTCAAGGCATTCTGCCAGACGTTCTACACGAGTGGCCTGTGGGCAAACTTTACACAAAAAGCCTACAATTCCTTGCGCGTTCAGTATAATAATGTGTTCAGGGCGCTGTTTCGGCTCCCTCGATGCTGCAGTGCATCCGGCATGTTTGCTGACGCCAGCGTAGATGACTTCTACGCAATAATGCGTAAAAAAGTTGCGTCGGTGGTGCGACGAGTACGGGGGAGCCCGAATAGCGTCCTGAGGATGATTGGCGAGAGAACCGATACTGTTCTGCTCAGTAGGTTCACTGAACTCCATGTTTTGCGAGACCGATGAGCCTACTGTGCAGGGGTAGACGGTGTGTCTAGTTTCTTCTTCTTTTTATTTTAGTTACTAACATTAGTCATAAGCGAAATTATTGTCACTAACAACCTCAAATTGCCTTGCCTATGGACTTTTTTGTCTGAAATAAATGATTTTATTTATTTATTTATTTATTGGATACATAAAGTGGGCTGCTTTTGTAAGACGACTAAAATGTCACGGTGTATATTTTATGTTGAAACAAGATATTTCACGAGATGAAGTCGCGGGCAGAAGCTAGTGAGTTTTATATATATGTTTTATTACAGAATGGGCCTGACCTCAATCTCGCCTGATAGAGAGCGATGGATGAGGTCTTTGATGGAACAAGCGTGCCTCGTCTTTAATAATATAATATATATAAATTTTAAGTTGCAGTTGTTGTTTTTACTGCCTCGTTGGTCTAGTGGTCGCAAGCGCTACTGCTGAGCATGAGGTCCTGGGTTCAATTCCCGGGTCGGGCAAAGTGTTATTGAGTTTTTCTGTCTGGAATTTCTCAGTAACAGCTAGGAATCTGGATTTGTGCCCGGTTGATGGCAATAGGCTCGCCCCCTATTACATGGGACCTAAACATAACTGGCGAAATGTGGGTGTACCTGCTACAGGGACACATCTGCCCAACCTTTCGGGGAAACAAGCCGTGATGTTATGTTATGTTTAAGTTGCAATAAAAAAAGGAAAACCAATGATAAAAGTGAGGGCTTCTAAATTCCCACAGGGTTCGGTGCTGGGGCCGCATCTGTGGGACATCGGATACGACTGGGTGCTGCGCGCCGACCTCCCTAGCGGCATCAGCGTCGTTTGTTACGCTGACGACACGCTTGTCCTGGCGCAGGGGGGGTCCTACCAGGCGGCGGCCGATTTAGCAACACGCGGGGTTGCGACAATCGTCGATAAGATCCGGCAGCTGGGACTCGAGGTGGCCCTGCACAAGTCTGAGGCCATGGGTTTTCATGGTCCTCGGAATGCGCCACCGTCGGGTTCCCAGGTAATGGCGGGAGGGGTTCACATCGGTGTCGAGTCGACGATGAAGTATCTGGGACTCGTCCTCGACAGCCGGTGGAACTTCGTAGAACATTTCCGACGTTTGGCTCCCAGACTCGAGCGGGCCGGGGCTACATTGAAGCGGCTCCTGCCCAATCTAGGGGATCCAAACGCCTCCTGCCGGAGGCTCTATGCGGGGATCGTGCGGTCCATGGCCCTTTACGGGGCACCGGTGTGGGCGCGTTAATTGAGGCTGCGCGGCCAGCCCGCCGGTTGAACGCGTCCCAGAGGGTCATGGCCATCCGGCTGGCCCGAGGATACCGCACGGTCTCCTGCGAGGCGGCGAGCCTCCTTGCCGGATTACCGCCATGGGATCTGATTCTGGAGGCAAAGTTCCTCGCGCACGTCTGGAGTGTCGCGAGGAGGCGAAACGCCGGGGCTTAACTCCGATGCTGCAAGAAATTGCGGCACAGCGGACAGAGCTCCGGCGGGATCTCATGGCGTCATGGAGGGTGCGATTGTCGCAACCCCGCGCTGGGCACGCCACAATCGCGGCGATAAGACCCGTCTATGAGGAGTGGCGGGAGAGACGCCACGGCGTTCTCACCTTCCGCCTGACGCAGGTCTTCACCGGACACGGCTGCTTCGGGAGGTTCCTGTTCAAGATAAGGCGGGAGGAAACACCCGGGTGTCACCATTGTGTGGATCGGCCTGAGGACACGGTGGAGCATACGGTGGAGGTCTGCCCGGCTTGGGCGGAGCAACGCCGTGTTCTCGTAGAGGCGATCGGCGGCGGTGATCTCTCGCGTCCGGCCCTGGTTCAGGCCATGGTACGGAGCGAGAGGAAATGGCAGGCCGTCACCTCCTTCTGCGAAGCGGTAATGCTTGCGAAGGAGGAGGCGGAACGCGTGAGGGAGATGCAAATTTCGCGCCCTCACGCCCCTAACCGTCGCAGGAGGAGACGCCCGGGGCGGGAATCGCGAGCCGATTTCCGGCCACCGTAGGCGCGGGCTTGCGGACAGTGAGCAATGGGTAGCTCGCCGTCCGATAAGGACCAAGCCCGGGTCGACGGCAAGTTGTGTTCCACGCGCGCCTCAAAGAGATGTCAGCGGAATTGACGGGGTCCACTAGGGCCAATGCCTGCCGGGGGTTCGAAGAAAACCGATCGGGAAATCGTGGCCCCCGGCAACAGGGCAACCGAAGGAACACGGGTGAGTTTTAGTCAGTAAGAGTCTGACACGCCCTCCCGCTCCGCCCAGAGCGGGAGAAGTTATTTGATAATTTCCCACACAAACAAAAAAAAAAACGGCTTCTAAATTATTCTATTAATTAGAAACGAATTAAAATTAATTACATTAAGTTACACCAGAGGTCGACCCAGGAAGAGGTGGTGAGACGACTAGATGCGTACCGCAAGGGTGGTGGAGGTGGCGATGGAAAAGAATGCATGGAAGGATTTGGGGGAGGCCTTTGCTCAGCAATGGGACAGTGTAGGCTAACATAAAAAAAGTTACACCATATATTATATTTTTAAAGCATCTGTATTGTTCCACAAGTTCATTATGTATTAGTAAATTACTTAATTGATCAAATAATTAAGGTAGAACCTATCATTAAAATAAAGCTATTTGCTTTGGGTGAACGAACTTTAATTACTTACAAATCAAAAGAGTAGATAAGTATAGGAAAGAAAGAAAATAGGTAGTGAGTGAGCGTGTGTGAGTTTTGTATTATTAGTAAACGAAAGAAATAGCAAAAACTGTAGGTACTTGATACTCCTGCATGCGTAGCATGACCACCGTAGAAACGGGTTTTGTCGACGGAAGATAGACAAAATGACAGATTGTGATTGTTTATCTGTCAGTTTGTCTATTCTTCCGTCGACAAAACCCGTTTCTAAAGTGATGTAGGTAGTGCTCGTTTCTATGAAAACAAATATGAAAATGCCGTAATCATAGCTTTAGCTACGGTTTCCTTTTGGATACAAGACAGGGTGGTACAAATAGTAACGTCATAAAAAATAAAGATTTCTCATGTTCAGGGATACCCGAAAATACCCCGTGTATGTTCCGCGGTTCTTAATAGTTTTCAAGTTATAATATTTCTTTTATAAATTCTTGAAAAATTATAAGGGTACGCTTTAAAGAAATTCTATCTTTATTTTTACACGGCTTTTTCACATGATTTCTTTGCAATTTTCATTGTTATGGAATATTCTTTCAGATGCGAGTATAAAATAATCATCTTCCTATCATTAATTCAAGATACAAAAATTTTGATCGAAAAGAAGGAATTTACGTTCGAGTGATACAGAGTCGAAATTTTCGAATCAACTTTTTTGTGATATTGTGCATTGTGCAAGCCTACCTCTAAGTTTTTGAAATTATTTAGGAACTAGGTAAGACAAAAAAAAAACTACGAAAGGTTATCATGTTACGACCCTCAGGAGTCGAGGAAAATAATAAAGTCAGATAGAACGCTAACCGCGGGCGGGCGATACACCCGAGCTAATTACATTTTGAATTATATGCAGTAAAGTTATGTACTTTTTTCACAATTTATTGCATAAAATTCAAAATGTGCCAGTTGCCTAATACATATTTCTGGAGTTGTCAATTCATCATCATCATCATCATTTCAGCCGAAAGACGTCAACTGCTAGACATAGGCCTCCCCCAAGCACCGCCACTTCGACCGCTGGATGCGGAAAGCACAAAATCGGTCGAAGTTGTCAATTCGCTCACAAATAAATTAACTCCATGCGAATCGCTTCAAGACAAAAATATAATTTTTTTAAAAGTCGATTCGCTTGTTTCGAGCGAGTAAATTCCTGCGAATCAGCCAATAAGCCACAAACACAACAAATTAAATAGCCATAAACTCACATAGCAACAGCTCTCAATACATTACATGAACCCCTAAAACCCCGAGGCCCGAGATACTCGTATTTTAACAAAAATATTCGTTGAATCAGTTGGAAAACCTTTCACTGATAACAAGCAGGCAATGCTTTTAACTAAATTAGATGTAATGGAATAATACTGAAAATGTAATATAAACATTTAGAATAGACGCATGTTTCTCATTTGTTAAAAGCCTCATATTAACATAAAAAATAAAATACTTCATAAAAATAGTAAAGAAATAAAAATAAAAGAGAAATAGCGTGCAAGTCTGGGTAATAAAACCCAGACTTGCACGCTATAGAATACTTGGTAACTCGTAATACGTTTGTTTTGTTGTTTAAATGCATTTAAAGAGCACTTCAATAGATTGCAGTGTCTAATGTCTGAATGAGAAGAGCATGTTTAACATTTGGCAGAAATTTATACAGCTTTACGACTGCCATACTTTCATTAAGAGCACTTTATTAACAATAGGACGAGCTAGAAATATAATTGCATCATCATCTTTGCCAGCCGTGTTCCACCTACAGCAGTGGAAAGGGAGGAGGGCTATGCTCAGCAGAGTATACCCCTTCTCCCTCTTTTGCCATGCTTCCCTGGTGTCTGCAAGCCTCATCCAGATCTTCCCCACGATCTTCTGTAGTTTATTCTACAACCTGGTTATTTGGTCTGCCAACGCTCCTACCGCTTCTCGGCAACCATTCCGTTAGGACTCTGCTCCATCTGCCATCACCATGTCTAGCCAAGTGACCTGCCCACCTCCATTTCGGAGCCGGTATCCTTAGATCTACTCAATCAATCTGCCTAGCCTTTTCCCAACTATGTTAGGGTCGGCTTCCAGTCTAACCAGATACAGCTGAATAACCAGTATTACATGGAGCCTATCTGACCTCCACAACCCATTATTTAGGTAATACGATACCTACCCCTTGGTAAGACTGGTTGTCAGGCTTCTGACGACCCGTAACGACTGTCAAAGATCCACGAATGACAGTCGGAACTAACAGCTTAACGTGCTTTCCGAGGCACGGAGGAGTCTCGGTATGTAGAAATGGTTACTCATCCACGAACCAACCTCGGCAAGCGTAGCTTAACCTGATGGATCGACCCGTGCGGCTGTTAGTACTTAGCTGCGAGCTCCCTTACCAGCCCTTAGATATACTAAATAATAAATATAATTAAATTACATGCCCAAGAAATATATCAACAAATTTTGTTACAAACAAAAATACCTCCACCTCACTAGTTTCTCTCCGTTCCTTTACGGAAAACCTCTTGTAAAGAGGGCATTACTTACCCGAATAATCAACAAAAGTAAGTTACGATGAGGTTAATAGGCTGTGAAGGGTCGTAGCAAGCTATTTCTGGTTAACAGTCCCTTAACGTTTCGATCGGAATGAAAGAAAAACAGAGCTGTATAGGGTTGATTGAAATGGAACCTGTTTTTAAGTAATTTCGTGTTGGGTTTTGTTAGTAATGGTGACATTTGAGTGGAGGGAATTGTGAGAGGAAATATTATTTAAGTTTGAGTGTGAGCATTTTACTAACGTATTACGTATTTTAGCGCAGTGATAGCCTAGTGGTGTGCCCGTCAGACTGCCAAGTCATAGGTCTCGAGTTCGAACCCAAGGCACACACCTCTAACTTTTCGGACTACTGTGCGTATTGTATAATTATCAATTGCTTCAAAAACGGTGAAGGAAAACATAGGAAACCGGCATGCCTGAGAGATATTTCTCGACGGCATGTGAAGCCAAGTCAGAGGTCCATGGGTGGCTTTAAAACTCTGACATCAGGTTAGTCACTAATCACACGAAAATAAGAAGACCAACGAATTTAAAACACTACGAGACTGTCAAAGTCAAATTGTTTATTTTAAACTAGCCGTTGCCCGCGGCTTCGCTGGTCCCTAACAAGATTCTAAAATAAAAATAGCCTACGTTACTCCTCATAATATCAGTTATCTGCCAGTGAAAGTCCCGTCAAAATCGGTTTAGCCGTTTTAAGGATTAGCCGGAACAAACAGACAGACAAATTAAACACATTTATTTTTTTGTTAAATAGAAGAATGGGCAAGAAACTCCACCGTTACTCTTTTAAAATATTTTGTATACATTCATATTATTAATATATATGTGAAGACTATGCATCTAGAATAAAATTACTGTACCACAATAAGGTAAAAATAATTAAAAAGTAAGCTATTACAGACAAATTAATTAGTTTCTAATTTGTGTGACATAGTCACGAGTGAATTTTGCGAAACTGTAAAGCGAGCTGGATGAGCTCGTTGACCGAGCGCGCAAAAATACCCTGTACACGTTGGCCAAGCAACGGGCTCGTCCAACGTGTACAAGGGCTTGAGGTGATTGCACTTTCTTATCCTTTCAACTGTCACTAACGAGACACAATAGAATTTTAATTGTTATCCACCTCAATGAGGTGTCGCGTCGTGGTAACAGATGATGAGTATCTCGGATGGTAGTCATAGTTGTCTATGGTGGTAATAAATAAATAAAAATAAAAATGTTTAATTGACATAAAAAAGTTGTCACATATTAATTTGAAGCCCTGACTCCTGATCTAGGTGGTACCTGTGTTACAGGAATCAGTGTCTTCACCCGTTTTTTGAATATAAACATTTTATGCAACAAAATTAAAAATAAAATAATTTAAAATTTTAATGTATGCATGCTCTTGAGTGGTTAGTGTGCGTGTGTGTTTGTTGTGTTTTGTGTATGTGCATGAGTGTATATGTGTGTGTGTGTGAGCAAGTGAGTGTAAGTGATTGTGCTTGGTGGTTGGACTTTGGGTATATGTGAGGATTTGTGTGCCTACTTTGCTATTTAATTATCACGAGTATTATTCTTTAAGTATGTTTTCTGTCTGTAGGTAATCCAGTGTTTGAAGCCATGTGTTTAGTTTCATCTTAGTTTTATTTTTTGTTAGTGGGTTGTAATGACGGGTTGCTAAGAGCCAGATAGTCTGGCACTTGGTCAACCTTACGATATTCATACTGCATACTGTCAATGGTAACTACAGCAACCCGAGTTTCTTTAACGTCTAACAGGCTAGACAAATAATTGTTTTTAGAAGAGGCTTATGAACAACAGCCAACCTTAGGCTGGAGGACCTTACGCTAATTAAAAGAACTCTAATGAGGCAATAACAACTCATCTAATTGGACCATTAATATCTCATTACCATTATCCTCTTAAACTCGGAGAACAGTCTAGAAGCTCTTCAACTTCAGTGACGTGATTATTTGAGAGGGCAAAGTGAGCTGATTGACTGAACTCGCTTCGTTAAGTCTTCTATGTAATCGGTTTAACAACTTTTAGCTTCGGGAGCTTTCGGTTCGATTCGAATTCATTCGGGATAACGAACGCGTTTTTGTATTTTTCTTAATACCATTCTTTTTTATTGGATTTTCGTAACTAGCACCGTGTCGACTTCAAAAGTTGATGGCTATAGAAAATCGAAGTGTTATAATAAAAATCTGGCAGCAAGATTGTTGCTATTGTCATTTTGGATAAGATTAGCACAGAAGTTGGAAGATTGGCACAAGCAAAGAGAAACGAACATCCTGTTTCTGGAACGAAAATTATAGATGCGTAAAATTAAATGCGAGTCAAGAAGTGATGTGATTGACTGTTGATAATTAATTCAACCAATCTCAGTAGTTTACGCACGCTTCACAATTTCTAGCTCACTTTTGTGATAATTTTCGATTCGGGCGTTATGCTCAGCATTATCATTATTTGTTTTAGTTGAATTATATTTGATCTTATTTGATTTTATCTCTAAAATTTCTATTAATTTATGTTTCACCTGAAATAAATGAATTTTATTTATTTATTAGATAAAGTCGAGCTATGGATGATGATAATCTTGCAAAAAAATCTGCCGAGTTTTTTCCTAAATATTTTGGGGTCGGGTTCCGGTCTTATCGGATGTCAAAGTCAAAGTCAAATCATTTGTTTCAAATAGGCCCATGTATGGAACTTTTGAACATCAAAATTTACAAAATAATAAAATTGATTCTAGTCGCCCCTTCCAAAAGGTAGTTTTCGTATGGAGAAGAATGGGCAAGAAACTCCACCGTTGGATGCAGCTGAATACCAATATTTTACATGGAGCGACTGCCTATCTGACCTCTACAACCTAGTTACTGGGTAACACGATACCCCTTGTTAAGACTGGTTGTCAGATTTCCGGGCTTCTGACGACCCGTAACGACTGTCACAGATCCAAGAATGACAGCCGGTACCAACAGCTTAACGTGCTGTCAGAATCACGAAGTGATCTCGGCATGTTAAGATGGCCACCCATTCATGGACTGACGGCGGTAAGAGTAGATTCACCTGATTGATCGACACAAATTAGTATAATTGTTCAGTTTCAGTCAATAACTGTCACTGACAAGCAATTTTAAAATACCAAGAAAGATCAAAGAAAACAACTAAGCTATGCAACTACAATTCAGCGATTCGGTTGTTTGTCGTTTATATTTAGATCATCGCGCAAAAAGGATGTCTTCTTCCTGATATATTAAATTCTTACACAAGAATATGCATGTCAAACGGAATCTTTTAATATAATCGTTGGGAAATACTGCTGAAATTGAAACGGAAAATGCTGCAATTCGTTTCAGGGGAGACTCGGTACGAATGCAGCTTTGTACAGAAACCTTTGTGGAACAGAATATCCAGTCGCGTAGGTATGAACGTAGGTACAAAAGGATCATTTCTCGTAGTGCTCTAAAATATTTATAAGAAATTGCCGTAAAAGCTACCATTTTGCTGAAAAGCTAATATTATAACCATGGTTATTTCTGCGTAACCCTTCTGGGATTACCTACAGGCGTGTTGTTATGTTAAGTGGTATTTAATAAGTTGTTCTCGTGTTATCATGAGAAAAGAATAAGCAACCCCATTTTAAACATAAAATGGTCTTTCTCACCTATAGACACTTATGGTACAGACGCCAGCACATCAGGCTACTACAATCTGTCAAATTTATTTAATTGATTTTCAACTTTATCGCTGAAGCATAAGGTTCAAAGTTAATTGGGAAAATTTGACAGTTTCAGGTAGCTTGATGTGCTGGCGTCTGTACTGAAAACACCAACACCAAAGCAATTTACGATGCGGTTTTGATTTCTAAAAACACGTAGGTAGGTATATTTATTTACCGACTCTAGCTATGGCTTAAATCGGAACATAGCATACACTTGGTGGCGGAAATGGGTTGGCAAAAAGTGTCTGCCAAGACGTTGCTTTCCGTACGGAAAGTGAGCAATGGGTAGCTTGCCGTCCGATAAGGACCAGGCCCGAATCGACGGCGCGTTGTGTTCCACGCGCGCCTCAAACAGATGTCAGCACAACTGATGGGGTCCGCTAGGGCCGATGCCTGCCAGGGTGGCGGCAAAGTCCGAAAGGGTAACCGTGGCCCCTGGCAACGCACAAACAACTGAAGGAACACGGGCCATTTTTTTTTTTTTAGGTGTGGCACCCAAAATTTACAGTAAACTACCTAAACACATTATGGAAATTAAAGATATAGATCTATTTAAAACCAAAACACACGAATTTTAGTTGCAAAATGCTATTATCATATTAATGAATATTTAAATTAAAGATGCTAGGCCTGTTACATCTGATTTACTGTGTTAGGAAAATGATTAATTATTTATTATTTTGAACTTAATTAATATTGATTATTGTAGAATTAAATGTTAGTTAGGTATGTATTATTAATTAATTTAGTTATTATTGATTCATTTTAAATGATTTTTTACTGTTTTTAATGTGATTTATTGAATTTAGTTGACATTTTATTGATTGTTTGAAATTTTGTTACACTATTTGCATACCCATATAATGGTAAAATATGGAGAACTTTATTATAACGAAAAACATTTATGTATCTCTTACCCATGTTTGCAAATAAATAAATGATTTTATTTGACGGATTTTTTGCTGGATTTTAGTCAGTTTGATTCTGACTCCCGCTCCGTCCAAAGCGGGAGAAGTTATTTTAAAATTTCCCACCCAACAAAAAAGTCGTCGCTTTTACCAGAAAGATTGTTTAGAAATACTACTCGAAATTATGTATTCTATACAAGTATAAAGTCTGATGAATACGAATGTGACCACAGCAATCCGTTTGAGGGCATTACAGATGCACTTTGCACAAGTTGTGACGTCACTACGTTTGCTCAAGAGAATTTCCAGTGAAAAATTAATGCAATGCACGAGTCTCACAGGACGGATGTAGATGAATTTATCTCTGCATATATAGTCACAGGGGTTAGACGACTGAGTCCGTTATGAGAGGAAAAGCAACTCATTCATAAATCTTTCTTTATTTCTTTTTTGTGTGGTTAGTGACTAACCTGGTGTCAAAGTTTTAAAGCCACCCATGGGCTTCTGACTTGTTTGTATGACTTTTGATGTTTTCCTTCACCGTTTTTGAAACAAGTGATAAGTATACAATACGCACATAAATCCGAAAAGTTAGAGGTGCGTGCCTTGGGTTCGAACTCGAGACCTATGACTTAGCAGTCTGATGGTCACACCACTAGGCTATCACTGCTTGCGTCGCAGGAGGAGACGCTCTGGGCATCGGGAATCGCAGGCCGATGGCCACCGTAGGCGCGGGCTTGCGGACGGTGAGCAATTGGTAGCTCGCCGTCCGATAAGGACCAGGCCCGGGTCGACGGCTCGTAGTGTTGCACTCGCGCCTCAAAGAGATGTCAGCAGACGAAAGGGAGTTCTTGGCCCTCGGCAACATGGCAACTAAAGGAACACGGGTAGGTTTTAGTCAGTAAGAAACTGACACGCCCTACCGCTCTGCCCAGAGTGGGAGAAGTTATTTGATAACTTCCCACCCAAAAAAAAAGAAAAGGCTTTCACTGCTTATATTGGAGGAGTATAATGAATTCATAAGTGAGGAGGCTTGTGTCCAGCAGTGGACGTCTTTCGGCTGAAATGATGATACTTACTTACTGTAAATGCATGTCCGGAGTAACTAGACAAAATGACATTCTATCAGCGATAACAATGATGGAAAAGTCAAAAATGCATAGGATTGACAATCCTGTTTAAAGTCGTTGTAGAAATACGAAATGCTTTGAAAGCAACTGTCACTTGTCAAAGCCTTCAGTGTATTCTAAACAGTTAACCCCACTATTTTGCAGCATAAGCATAATCAGCGAATAATATTCCCACTGCTGGGACACAAGCTTCCTCTCAATGAGAGGGAGTGGGCCGTAATCCACCACGTGGGCCCAGTGCGGATTGGTAGATGTCACATATCTTCGAATGTCTGCTCTCAAAACGGGTGAAAGAAAACATCGTGAGGAAACCAGCATGTCCTAGAACCAAAACTCATGTATAGGCTTCGACGAAAATTGACGTCATTGTACAATGTAAAATAAATCAATGAATCAATCTGCCTAGCCTTTTCCCAACTATGTTGGGGTCGGCTTCCAATCTAACCGGATGCAGCTGAATACCGTATTTTACATGGAGCGACTGCTTATTTGACCTCCACAACGCAGTTAATGTGTAACACGATACCTACCCCTTGGTAAGACTTGTTGTCACTTTTGTTGACTTTTGGGCTTCTGACTACCCCTAACGACTGTCAGATCTACGAATGACAACCGGGACTAACGGATTAACGTGCTTTCCGAGGCACGGAGGGGTCTCGATGTGTAATGGATGGTCACCCATCCACGAACCGACCGTGGCAAGAGTAACTTAACCTTCAATCGACCCGTACGGCTGTTATCATTTGGCCACAAGCCCCTCACTCCATAATATTATAATGCTAATTAAAAACGTGTGCGGTCGTGGAACCCCCCTCAGGAACGAAGTTCCTCCTCACGTATGATTAAAAACAATAACAAATTTTTCGCAGCCGCCTTCTTGGATTAACATTTTGAACTCACTTTCGGCTTTAACACCCTCGAAAACCATGAAAACAACAACTATGACGAAAAACTTTTTCGCATGACGATTTCTTCTAGTTTACTCCTTCTGCAAACCGCGTTAAAGAACTTCGTTCCAATAAATATTTCACTTCTGACAGCGACGATAATATTTAGAGGCAAAATCTGGGCCTAAATTGAGGTTATGTTTTTGAAAGTTATTTTCATAAGTGGAATAGGGCGAAGATGTATTAATAAATTTGCATAAGCCGCGTGGCCTATATTAGTATTCATGAATAGACTAAGCTGTAGATTTCCATTTGCTAGTTATATTTATGACTAGCGATTGGAAATCAACATCCTTTGTTTTAAAAAGTTATTTACACTGCACTATGCCGCTGGTATTTATGAAAAAAACTTAAGAAACTCAAACTCAAAGCAATGATTTCAATTAAATCATTTACAGGCACTTTTGAATTGTCAAAGGAATCGGTTAATTCCATTTGGTATCAATCTCATACTATTTACTTTGTGAAGAAACATGCTTTTCAAGGTAAAGTTTTGAAAATACATGCTCGCCCAAATGTGACTATAAATTACAAACGCCGCGATGGTTTTTTCAAACATTTTAATGTTTCTCTTTACGATAAATATCAATGACTGACTGGCAGTCGTAAATTTAATAAAATGTATTGTTCCCGTGTTTACTTTTCTTAGATTGTAGTTGTTTATAGAATATAGAGTTTTTTTACATTTTAATCTGACGAATTCATCAAAAAAGATGTGCAGACTGAAAAACATATTCATAGCTGTTTTATGAGTTCGGGATTGGTAGGAATGGAATTATTTGATATCGGAATTTAATGAATTTTTTTTTTTTTGCTGCTCCGTTTTCCTCCCCCATAAAATCAGCCTTCGCTACTGGTGGAGCGAGTCCTCGCCAGCGGCGGTGGTGTGAACATTCAGCGATCAACTGTTAGCCGATAGTTAGTCGTTTCCTCGCCGGCGGTGGGACAACTGCAAAAGATTTCATTTTTGTCTGTTTGTATATTTTATTAGCGAGTAACATGGGCGTACCTTATTAAAAAAACTTGAGAGGTGTCAAGGGACACCCGGATGGAACGAAGTTCCTTTCGATTAATTAGTGAAGGAATTGTATTTTTTTTTTTAAGTTATAATAATATATTTTTATTATTCACTGTTCATTGAGAAATAGAAAGACGAAACGAAAATAACTGGCTTGCTTTCTATGAGAGAGAGAGAGAAACAGACAGAGAAACAAGCGCACGCCGCACGGCTTACAACTATATCAAAAAGTGTCGTTACAACTTTTCGTATGAATTTTTTCCGTCTAACCCCCTTTCACAACGCGCGATAAGGAACTTCGTTCAAAAAAAAATAGAGATCTTTACAAAAATTGCAATAATGATAGATAGATAGATAGAATATTCTTTATTATGTACACCATAAAAATTACAGACATTAATTTAGAAAGTTTACATTAGGTGACACAATGGGCGGTCTTATCGCTAAAAGCGATCTTTTACAGATAACCTTTGGATGGATTTAAATGGAAAAGGAGAGAAAATACTGCAGGTAATGTAACCCAAGGTATGAAAAATTTGCCTATTAAAGTCATTATTTGGCGAAGGCTGCGAAAACTATTGATGATACATAAAATAATCTACTACATGTTTATAGTACTCATCATTACACACAAAAAAATCCGGAAGGCTACATACATCATTATCATTATCAGCCTATAAATGTTCCCACTGCTGGGACACAGGCCTCCTCTCTGTGAGAGGGAGTGGGCCGTAATCCACCACGCGGGCCCAGTGCGGGTTGGTAGATGTCACATGTCTTCGAATTTTCGGTTCTAGGACATGCCGGTTTCCTCACGATGTTTTCCTTCACCGTTTTGAGAGCAGTGGTGATGAAATAATTTACACAAAGTAAAGCGCCGGTCTGGGTTCGAACCTACGACCTACAACTCGTAAGTCGCGGCCGTTACCACTGGGCCACCACTGCTCAAGGCTACATGTCTAACTATTATAGTTAAGTCACAATAATCGTTTTTAGTTCAAATTTGTCAATCAAAACGAGGTATTCCACTCAGAGCACTGATTTCAACAGCATTTGTCCGAACTGCACCTAACCACTTCCACTAACCGCACTGAAACAAAATTTTGATAGGTGCGGTTAGTGGAAGTGCTCAAGTGCCGTTCGGACAAGTGCTGTTGAAATCAGTGCTCTGAGTGGAATACCTCATCGAAAAACGGGTAGAATTGAAAAATATCATGTGTAGCGATGTGAGCGGCCTAAACTGTAATTAGTCGAGTGATACTAAAATATCAATTAGTAAGTAACTAACCACATCACTACAAACGTGGCACAACACTAATTTACTAAGAACACTCTATCATTTCGACTGCCGCTTGCCTTCCTGAAGGAAGTGACCCTCAGGACTGTGTGCCCCGACCTAGGGGCTCTCTGTATGGGCTCAGGCTGCACGCTGATGAAGGCCTGCCTACCTGCGGCCTGCCGCCGCGCGCCTGTGCTGTCAGGCGAACTACCACGTGCTCCCAATGCCTACCGCCGAGAGAACGTGCTGCGGCGCTGAATACCAGCAGCCTACGAGGGCCGTCTGAACGGAGCCTGTGCTGAGCAGGCCCTCACACCTACCATGTGCTACCAAGGACGGTACCCTTCCTTTCTATCCTAAGTGTGCGAGTGCTCGGAAGCCAGTGTTAGTGACCTTACCCACGACCTAGCCGAGTTCTTCTTACTATCTAAATTATATATAAACCTATCCAGCTGTTTTATTACCTACAACTACTACCTAACCGTTAACGTCCTGCGCAGCCTACCCTGCGCAGCCCTAGCCGTTACACATGGTATTGGTATCGTGATATTAATCCATAACCAACTATATTCCATTTGAAATAAGATTAGACATTTAACTAAACCTTTTTTACAGTCCGTTCAACCGATTTTGACTTCTATTGCATTGGTGGCATGACAAATGGCAGCTGCAGTAAACAGTTGGTTTGTAACCACTTTTTTTGCTTTTAATGCCATCCTTATGCCTACGCAATAGAAGTCAAAATCGGTTGAACGGACTGTAAAAAAGGTTTGTTTACATGTCTAATCTTATTTCAAACGGAGTATAAATATTTTTGAAAATTAGAAAGAACGCTAAGCAAACCCGAAGTAACAGTCACACGGACAAAGTTGCGGGCAGAAGCTAGTGTATAGATATAGATTCAGTAGTACATTACATACTGATCAGTGATCTGGCTTAGAGACTTGATCCAGCTTACAGAAACAAAGGGATATTTTACATAAGAAAATATCACGTAGGAATATACTGGCATTAGCATATTATTATAGTATATCTAAAATACCAACATTTTCCTCTCAAAGGGTACCTAAATGGTAGATCGTAGGTGTAGGTGTTTGATAAGGACGTGCGTAGGTTTTGCTCAATAGAATCTTCGTTTTAAATGGTTGAATCTAAAGTTTAGCGAAGGAAAATGGATCTAGGTTAAATTAACATAGGTACACCTACGGATAATCTGAGAACAGGCTTTAAATTAATTTTATTATATCGTTTATTCATTTTTTTAATAAAAAAATTGAGCGTCCAAGCCACCGGTGATTAGGGCTGCAGAGACAGGAACCACCTCATAATGTGAGCCGTATCGAGGAGTACTGCCTTCTGATCCAACCGCCTAACGAGAGCCTCGAGAGATGTTGGTGTTTTAATCATTATTATATTACTAGCTGCTACCCGCGGCTTCACCCGCCATCATCATCTGCCTAGCCTTTTCCCAACTATGTTGGGGTCGGCTTTCAGTCTAACCGGACGCAGCTGAATACCAGTATTTTACATGGAGCGACTGCCTATCTGACCACCACAACCCTTACTGGGCAATACGATACCTCTTGGTAAGACTGGTTGCCAGACTTTCGGGCTTCTGACGACCCGTAACAAATGTCAAAGATCTGTAAATGACAGCCGGGACCAACGGCTTAACGTGCTTTCCGAGGCACGAAGGGGTCTTGGTATGTAAAGATAGTCACCCATCCACGGACCAACCGTGGCAACCGTAGCTTAACCAGATCGATCGACCCGTACGGCTGTTATTACTTAGCCACAAGCTCCTCGGCTCAGCGGTTTTGCCCGCATGGATCCTAATTCTTTTTTCTTTTTCTAAAATAAAAGTAAGCTTAACCCTTTTTTTGAGTGGGAAATTATCAAATAAGTTCTCCCGCTCTGGGCGGAGCGGGAGGGCGTGTCAGACTCTTACTGACTAAAACCCACCCGTGTTCCTTCAATTGCCTGTAACTTGCCAGGAGCTACGTTATCCCTTGCGGACTTTCCTGCAATCCCGGCAGGCATTGGCCCTAGCGGACCCCGTCAGTTCTGCTGACATCTCTTTAAGGCGCGCGTGAAACACAATGTTCCGTTGACCAGAGCCTGGTCCTTATTGGACGGCGAGTTACCCATTGCTCACCGTCCGCAAGACCGCGCCTACGGTGGCCGGGAATCGACCTGCGATTCCCGACGCCCAGGGCGTCTCCTGCGGCGGCCAGGGGCGTGAGGGCGCGAAATTTACCTCTCCCTCACGCGTTCCGCCTCCTCCTTTGCGAGCATTACTGCTTCGCAGAAACTGGTGATGGCTTCCCATGCCCTCTCGTTCGGTACCATGGCCTAGACCAGGGCCTGACGCGAGATATCACCACCACCGATCGCCTCCACGAGGACATGGCGATACTCCGCCCAAGCCAGGCGGACCTCCACCGTATGCTCCACCATGTCCTCCCGCCTTATCCGGAACAGAAACCTCCTGAAATAACCGTCTCCGATGAGGACCTGCGTCAGGCGGACGGTGAAGACGCCGTGGCGCCTCTCTCAAAGAGGGGACTTATCACCGCAATTGTGGCGTGGTCAGCACTGGGTTGCGACAGACGCACTCTCTATGACGCCATCAGATCCCACCGGAGGTCTGTCCACTGTGCCGTGATTTCTCGCGGCAGCGGAGTTACGCTCTGGCTTTTCACCTCCTCGCACCACTCAAAGCCTGTATGTCTTCAAAACTACAGTGGTTTTAATTATGGCGGAACTGGGCGTATTTTGCCTAACTGAATAACCTTGGGACAGATTTTTACGCGCGTTGGCCTGAGTAAAGGGAAAAGTAAAGTCTTTAAAACTAGTGTTTTTAACTGTGGCGGAGCTGGGTGTATTTTGCCTACAGTCCTTTCATTTTTTCGTTTCGTTTGTGACTAATCTGGTGTCAGAGTTTTTATGCCGCACATGCGTCTCTGACTTGGCTTCACATGCCGTCGAGAAAATATCTCTCAGGCATACCAGTTTCTTCACGATATTTTCCTTCACCGTTTTTTGAAGAAAGTGATAACTATACAATACGCACGTGAATCCGAAAAGTCAGAGGTGCGTGCCTTGGGTTCGAACTCGAAACCTATGACTTGGCAGTCCCACGGTCACAACACTAGGCTATCACTGCTAACAATAAATAAACATTTACTTAAAATATTGAGTAGTTTTGATATCTAAGCAAAGATCTAAATAAATGATGGATGAGCAAAGTTTTACTTACTCAAAGTTTAGGGCCTAGCAAGGATAAACTAAAGTGCTGAATATTATAATCTTTGAAGTCCAAGATATGAATATTTTGAGTTTGACTAAGGAAAGTTGGAGGATCAATATTGACAGATTTTCAACGAAATCATCGAGTGTTTGAATCTTTGTCAAAAGCGCAGTTTCCGACACATTTAGTTTTAGTCAAATGTTGCTACATGGTAACATATGTATTTAGGGCATCGCAGGCACGCTGTCATCGCAGAGAAAAACCACTAAGATCACTTATTACGCACCTCATCATCAGCCTCTAATGTTCCCACTACTGAGACACAGGCCTCCTCTCTGTGAGAGGGAGAAAGAAAGAAAGAAAGAAAGAAAAAGTATTTATTGAGACTCGCACAGGAAATCACAAATTAAACTAAACACCTTCAATAAGAACATTAATAAAAATAATAAAAAAACAATAAAAAAAACAAAGTAAAATTAAAATAAAAGCAGAAGGTCCTGTACGAGGCCAAAAGGCTCCTATCTCAGCATAATGCTGCGACACTTAAAAATAAATAAATGTCGCAGCGCTGGTATTCTGATAGGGCCCGGGAGCGGGTCGTAATCCACCACGCGGGCCCAGTGCGGGTTGGTAGATGTCACATGTCTTCGAATTTTCGGTTTTAGGACATGCTGGTTTCCTCAGGATGTTTTTCTTTACCGTTTTGAGAGCAGTGGTGATTAAATAATTTACAAAAAGTAACGCGCCTGTCTGGATTCGAACCTGCGACCTACAACTCGTAAGTCGCGGCCATTACGCACCTACACTGGTAAATCTAGGCACCCTATAGTGGCATCTACAACGCCACATGCTAACTATTACGTATCAAAGGCCTGACGTCACACAAATCCTGCATTGCGCAATCAAAGTTGCAAAGTCCCGAGTGGGAGGATCCTCCGACCAGACAAATGTTGTAGAAACAACATTGGTCTAGTCGGGGGATACAACAACAACAACAGCAACATCCTCCGTTTTCTATGGAGAATGAAGGACTTTACACCCTGTTCCTCATACCTCTATAAACCTCTTCCTCATACCTGAAAATATCTCTGCTTAAAAGAATTGCAGCAATTTTATTACAAAATAAAAACTTTTTACAAAAGAAAAAACAACCGACTTCCAAAAAAAAACACTATAAAGCGAAAAATTACTTTAATTTCGGTAGTCGATGTCTTTAATTTTGAATTTTCGTTTTTTGTCACCGACTTCCGAAATTAAAGTTATTTTTTCGCTTTGTAGTGTTTTTTTTTTTTGGAAGTCGGTTGATTTTTTTGTAAAAAGTTTTTATTTTTCTGTTTTTAGTTGTGGTACCTACCCCACACAAATTCAAATACCACTACCTGCTATGTAAATAACTGTGACAGTATCATCCATGAACAAAGCGGGAAAAAAATACGTATTATTGAACCTAACTCAAAAACTATACAAGCAAAGTTAATAAGATTTATATGGAACCACACGGAAAGCACCAGCTTTCAAACAAAAAAAGAATTATCAAAATCGGTTTAACCAGTCGAAAGTTCTGGGGTAACAAACATAAAAAAATACAGTCGAATTGAGAACCTCCTCCTTTTTTTGAAGTCAGTTAAAAACTCTTCAACTAAAAAGATGCAAACTCCCACCATTTATTTTTCCGCAGAACTAGCGAGATTAAAATAAAAGAAACTGAATTTAATATCCATGAAAGTAATTTTCATACTTCAGTTGCTTCAGTGTTGGAGATTGTTTTGATCTCAGCAAACTTTCTCATTCTGTTGAAATACGGTGGAAATGAAATGTGCTTGGATGCTGGATTGTGGCAATAACGAGATAAAGTTATGCACACATCCTTGAAAATATTTGAAAGTACCTAATAGCTATAGTAAAAGTGTATGCTAATATAGTTTGATCATGTTGAGAGGATGAATGAAAGGCGACTTATAAAAGGTATGAACAAAGCAGATGTGAGAGGAACGATGTTCTTTAAAAAGGTCAGGTGCGTAGCACTCGCAACCGGCGTGCGTGTATGACCAGCAAAGCACCCTAATTACGTCACACACGATCATTCATAATCTGAATCGTTTTGAAGGATATTGTTAATCCACGACTAGGAGCTCCATATTGTTCTCCTCATCGCTGTCACTGTAGCGAAGTTGTCAACAGTCTCGGCCATCATGGCCTGTCTTGCAGCCGAATTGCGGGCCGCTTAGCGCGGCACGCGAACATCAACGACATCATCCGACGAGCTCTTGTCACCGCCGGCGTTCCAGCTGTATTAGAACCCAATGGCCTGGCACGCGACGATGGCAAGATACCGGACGGCATGTCCTTATTTCCATGGAAGGTGGGTAGGCCTCTAGTGTGGGACGCAACCTGTGTCGACACTCTTGGGCCATCCCATCTTCCTAGCTCGGCGTGCTGTGCTGGTGCTGCTGCTGCGGCTGCAGAAAACCTCAAGCGGCGTAAGTATAATAACCTCATTGGTAACTATACTTTCGAGCCGTTTGGGGTTGAAACCCTCGGGCCGTGGGGTCCGAGTGCCCATGGCCTCTTCCGTGACATCTCAAAACGGCTATTTGACACTTCCCGTGACCCAAGGGCTGGTTTTTACCTTGGCCAGAGGCTAAGCATTGCCATACAACGTGGCAATGCGGCCAGTCTCTTGGGTACATTACCAGTCGACAGCGATGCGGATGAATTGTTCGACGCTATATTTTAGTTTGTAAAATAGTTCCAGTTAAGTTAGTATATAATATCAATTTTTATTTTGTAAATAATTCAATTAATCTTGTTTATCCATTGCTTCATAATAATATATTCGAAAAGTTTGTCTGCTCAGCAACAATGTAAATAACGTAATGAATGTTGTTGAACTGTCAAAATGACACGGGTTGTCATCGATCGTGTGTTACACAATAAATTAGCAACGTAAACGAAGAAAAGGAGTATGTAAGGATCGTTATAGTAGGTGGTGTTCTGTAGTTTCTGCCTACCCCCTTGGTAAGAAGGCGTGGGTTTATATATGTATGTATGTGTAATAGCAGAGTTATTTGGTTCAGACATTTTTATTTAAGAAAGTAGCAGCGCCCCGCGGTTTCACCCGCATAAGTCTCGATTACATGGGAACATTGGGGTAAAAAGTATTCTATGTGTTAATTCAGCTTATAAACTATATGTGTGCCAAATTTCATCTAAATCTGTTTAGTAGTTTTTGCGTGAAAGAGTAACAAACATCCATCCATCCTTCTTCATAAACATTCGCATTTATATTATTTGTAGGATAGCATGTTTTTTTTTTTGGGTGGGAAATTATCAAATAACTTCCCCCGCTCTGGGCGGAGCGGGAGGGCGTGTCAGACTCTTACTGACTAAAACCCACCCGTGTTCCTTCGGTTGCCCTGTTGCCGGGAGCCACGATTTCCCTATCGGTTTTCTTCGCACCCCCGGCAGGCATCGGCCCTATCGGACCCCGTCAGTTCTACTGACATCTCTTTGAGGCGCGCGTGGAACACAACACGCCGTCGACCCGGGCCTGGTCCTTATCGGACGGCGAATTATCCATTGCTCACCGTCCGCAGGACAGCATGCTTCGTTGGTCTTTCGAAAATAAATCACGCCTCTAAAGAATGAAAGGATTAAAACTTGAGTAGCTTCGGTTTTAACCAAGATTCCAACGATCGAAAAATTATAAGAATCGGGCAATAGTTTTTACGACTTTATCTTTTAAGAATCGGGCAATAGTTTTTACGACTTTATCTTTTAAGAATCGGGCAATAGTTTTTACGACTTTATCTTTTAAGAATCGGGCAATAGTTTTTACGACTTTATCTGGGAGATCTAGATGCATTCATTCATATTCATAGCAAAATATGGAGCATTTTCAGGATCTTTCGATGTAGTCAAGGAAGATCCTGATCCTAAATTAACACATATTAACATCACGCCTGGTCTCCCCGAAGAGTTAGGTAAACCTATGGATGGTTATGTTTAAGTCCTAAATATAACACCTTAATTAAAATGTCAATAAATAATGCTTTTATCTATTCATCTGTAGATATTGGTGCCGATTCTCTTGTGCACAAACTAAACTAAATTTAAGTTCAGTGCATCTTTTTCTTTCTATTTCATTAAGAAAAGGACAGAAGATAAATTTTAGTTTAGTCCTGTCAAATTAATCAGCGCCTGTCACTACTCCATACAATTTTAGACGTGATTAAAAACTTGCCCACTAAAATTACGTCAAATTACGTCAAGCGCTGGTTAATTTGACAGGACTAAACTAAAATTTATCTTCTGTCCTTTTCTTAATGAAATAGAAAGAAAAAGATGCATTGAACTTAAATTTAGTTTAGTTTGTGAACAAGGGAATCGGCACCATTGACAAACTAATACCATTCCCGGAATCATAGATCAATCTCGCTAACTTAAAAGAACTTCCTTCATTACTTTAGTTGTCAACAAACAAAACCGATTAAGCCACATACAAAAACAAGAAACAATACAAAAACCATACAAAACTCCTAACTACACAAGTTATAAACACCATGACATTTAAGAACAGATACAAAATGATAAATGTACTAACTTTTACAGCAAGTTGCTTTCTTTATTGGTTTAAAGACCAAGTTATGAGTAATCTTTGTTCTATGAGTTCTAAGTGAAGAAACTGTCTAGTTATGGGTGCATAGATGCAATATTTTAACATTCTCTTAGATATAATATAATGTATCGAAATACAAATAATTCCCATTTTGCTTTCGTAAAAATATAACACTCTAATATAATGATTGCATCTCTTTTGGACCTCAAATATTTATTTTTTTGGGATCCTAAAAATACTAAATAGCAAAATAAATGCGGTCACTGCTGCGGCACCGCTCGCTTAGCTCGCGCGCGTTTGCTCACAGTTCCAACCTAACCTACCCATTTGATCAACCTAGCTTAGTTACTGCGACCAACTGTGTCGCAGACACAGAAAGTTAGAAACAAGCGCTAAAAGTTTTTAGAGGTTCATTCATTTTAAAAAGTGTCCATCATTAGAAGGTCAATAAATTTTTAGAGGATCAGATAAATATATTTCCTTATCTAAGACCAGTGTGATAAAAAAATGTGCACCTCCTATACTATTTAACGAGCAATATTTATTTTGTTATCACGTTCTCGAAAACGGCTCTAACGATTTCGATTAAAGTTGCAATATAGGGGTTTACGGGGACGAAAAATCAATCTAGCTAGGTCTCTTATCTGGGAAAATTTGTTTTCTCTATTTTCACAGCCTCGGGAATAGCCTGATACAACGTTGGTATACCTGGACGATTAATGGTTATCTATTTTCATCTGGTCAGAGCTCGGTCTACCAGGGAATTTGTATAGGGAATATGCAGGAATTTGTTTCTTGACTCATGAACAATGTACCTATATTCAAATCATGAATAAATTTTGAATTACCTGCATATTCTCTATTGCTGTAATCACCACGATTGGTAAAAGGACAGCTGAATATAGAATAGACGGCAAGATCATGTTCATTCTCCTTACTCCACCAAGTTCAAACAACACCGACAATCACCAGTAAATATTAAATTCAAACATTCCAACATAATTCAACATTTATGTAAAACTAACATAAGTTTTCATTGGTTGGTGGTTGGTTGGTTTGAATTTAATAAAATACTTATTAGTCAGACTATTTCAATAAGAACACTAACTTTTTTTTAGTTCTTGCCAACTAAAATATTAATAACGTTCTCAGAAACTGTTATCAATTCAAATAAAGTCATTTGAATGTGAATTTTAATTATCTAATTGAATACCTCAACTGTCCTAACTTCGTCTGCCATCCTAAGTTTGCCTATGATGAAAAAGCTGTAATATCTTTTTTTCATTTTACTTGTATGTCAATCGAAACTTAAAGCTCTCTATAAAAACTCAGTTTTGATTTCCATAAAAGAAAAATGAAAAATAAGTAACAGCTTTTTCATTATAGGTAAACATAGGACGCCAGGCAAAGTTAAGGCAGTTTGACGGTACTTACTTACGGTAGTTCTACGGTACCGTAAGTAAGTACTGTTGCTTTAAAACTGCTTTTATGGGAGTCTGTTAGTTCAGGTCCACACAAACGATTTTTTAGCGGATGATTTTTTTATGGCGCACTGGATTTTCAACTCTCGGTATTAAGCTGAGCATTGGGAATCCAACAAAGCGCATACCAGCACGTCAAAAAACACACTTGAATTTTCAACTCTCGGCGCTAAGCAGAGCGTTGAAAATCAAGAGTGCGAAAAAAAATAGCCCATTTATTTTAATTTAATAATAGACGTATTATTTTAATATGCCTGTTCTTTTAGGTCTTGCCTAATAGACAATCTGGAAGTTGAAGCATTTTTCAGTCTTTGTAATTGTTGACAAATATAACACTTTTAACAAAAAAAGCATGATATTGGAAAAAAGTTAAAGGTTATTTAACTAAACCCACATTCACCGAGTACTACAAGGAATTAATTCAATCTACATAAACACCGAAAATTTACGAAACAAACATGCTAGGCCAGTAAATTGTCTTAATTGACTGTTTGTGAGGGTCTTCTGTAAGGGCATTAATTTACGTTGTTTTTTGTATTAGGAATTCCTGAAACCCTCTTTCATGGAAATAGAACACTGTGGCTCTAAAAGTCGGCAGAAGAAGGTGATGAGTATTGGCCTTAATTTTCTACCTTCCCCAACCAAAGATAGCTGGAATATTGCGGCAGAGTAAAAATCTGACAGTTCCATCTTCTTTTGGTTGTTGAGCTCCTTAAGTTCCGAGTTGAGCTCCACGATTACTGACAAAATGCTTGCACTGACTGGATACTCAAATGTGTGGTTCTTTCCTCAAAAGACCATTTCAGACACAAATCTACATGGTCTTCACGTGATCTGACCAAGATTTATCAGTCTGCCAAGCCTTTTACCAACTATGTTGGGGTTCGCTTCCAGTCTAACCGGATGCAGCTGAATACCAGTACTTTACATGGAACAACTGCCTATCTGACCTCCACAACCCATCAAGATTCAGCAACAAAGACCAAGTAGACTTTAAAAGAGATTGTGACCTCTGAGTTTGTTTCGGCCTTTCTTCTTAGACTAGTCAGATAGGAAACGCTGACCTCATCTAGCTTATTTTATTTTTATTTTATATATGGTGTGTAAAAGTGATAGCGATAATTCCTATTTATAGAATAAACAATTTCATTTAATTAAAAAAAAGGTTTTTAAAAAGAAAACTTCTTAAGGCGCACTTTGCGATTTATCTGAACCGTGAACGAAACTGAACCGTCACGCTCGAGTTAGTGACGCTGATTCGGGTATACTCGGCTCCAGTCGGTCAGTGACGCTGAATCGCGTATAGGCGGCTCTTCTCTTAAGTTTTCACTTCTACCGCGTGGTCATAAGCACACACCCTCTTTTTTATTAGGTTTCCGTACACGAAGGGTGCCAAACGGAACCCTATTACTACGCCTCCGCTGCTCGTCCGTCCGTCTGTCTGTCAGCGGGCTGTATCTCATGAACCGTAATAGGCAGACAGTTAAAATTTTTATATATTGTGTATTTCTGTTGCTGCTATAACAAAAAATAATAAAACTTTAATAAAGTTAATAATTAGAGGGGGTCTCCGTACAAGAAACGTGATTTTTCGTCGTTTTTTGCTCGATGTTAATACGATATGAAACCTTTCGTGTGCGAGACTTGCACTCAGCAGGTTTTTTTTACCCGGGAATCGAATCAAAAACGCCAAGAACCAAACCTCACTACCAACTACTACACCGCCCTATTAAAATTCTAATCACCACTAAACGAATAATCAAATTACCATTTTAACAACATCACTAACTGCTCACTAATTAATACAACAGCCTTCCTTAAGATTATGATGCAACATCTCAGTTCGTTGCTCTATCTTCTAAGTTGTAAACAAATCGTAAATCAAACAAACATAATTAGATACAGTTTGTATTGTTACGAGTAGCATTTACATTGCTGCTTAGGGTTCTTCTGGGGGAAATGGAAGAATTATGCGATGGACTGTTTTGTGGAGGGTTATCTTCGAATTATTCATGTTTGTCTCTATGTAGATGAGGATAGCAGCCTCCTAGGGGTAAGAGAGGGCACTGACAGGATCTTGGGGGATATGCTTCTTTAGCGAATACGGAGTAGCTCAAAAATATTCTGTTGAACCAGTATCAGCATCCCAACAAACACTTCCTCAGCTCCTACTAGGGAGTCCGACGATACGCAAACCTGGAGGTTTACTCTCTAAGTCCATTAATGAAGATACGGGCCCGTCCGAAAGTAGGTGGTTGATCCGTCAAACGAGTGATAAATAAAACATTTCGAACGGGGAAAAACACATCGCGTGTAGGGACAACTGTCAAATTGTGATGTCATTCATTCTTTAGTTCGGGCTCCAACTTATGTCTGTTGGTGATACGGAGCAGGAAGGGTCCGTAACTACGGATTTCGTACTAAGAAGGTATACCCCCAGGTATTACTCTCTAATTGCTACTAGTAAACGTTAAGAACAACAGGAAAATCACCGTGTAGCGAAAGAGGTTATACACTAAGAAAGTAGTATTACAAAAAATCTGCTTCTAAAATAAAGAGTGAAAACTATGTTTCGTATTCACACTTTACTAAATAATAATACGCGAGTTTCCTTAATTATGTCATTAATGGATATTATTGCTGCTAACTAGAACAGGAAAAAAATTATAATTGACACAAAAAACTGATTGGCCCATCAATCAATTTGATGTTAATCTGAAATTCAATGGTTGTTTTCTAATATAAGGTAAACACTTTGAATTTTCGAGTTTCCTCTAGTCGTTGCTTCATTTCTCTCTCCTACCCTTTTTAACAGACTTCAAAAAAGTATGTTGATCGTGGAGGTTATGGATTCGACGAGTTTTATTTCCCACTCGAGTTGGCACGAGCTCTATGTTAACTCATGTCATGATAAACGATGAGCCAATCAGCAAGGATGTTAACAAGGCTGAGTGCCCAACTTAAGTACTGCCTGAAGTGTGCTTAAAGTGAGACGTCGATAGTGTCAAACTACAGCAGTAAGTAGAATGACAGCTCATTCCAATCTCACTTTACCTAAATTTTCTCGGTGAGATTTTTACGGAACCGGCAGGACTCTCAACCAAAGCGCACACACTGACCTCAATTGATTATTTTATTTGATGTCCTTGTGGTTCTCATATTAAACTATCGCTTTCCTACCGTTAACCTATTTTGTTGCGAAAGATAACTAACTAATTATATTAAGAAGATAGATAGCAGAACTGTCTGTTTCTCTTTCTTAGGCCCGGACTCCATAAAAGCGGATATGTGCGGAGATGTCCGAAGCGGAGACGAGAGAGATGTTTTACAGATAGTGTGTATCCACCGAAGCTGTGTGGAGATGCGTACTGACTAGACTAGAGTGGGGATGTGTGCTAGCTAGAGCGGAGATGTATGCTGGCTAGAGCGGAACTGAGCTGCGTGCGGCGAGCGTTGGATGTTAACGAAATTATGGCCCCGCTCACTGCACGCCGCTCACTTCTTGCGAGGCACAGCTCACATTTCCGCTTTGTACTGCCCACCCAGCTCTATCTCGGTGAGGCACAGCTCATATCTCCGCTTCGATCGCGCCATACAAATATGATAAATCTCCGCTCATGTTATCCACTGAAGCTGAGTGTAAACGAGATATATGAATAACGAAATTCTATTGGCTGTTTAAAACACATCTCTCCTTTCGTATCGTCTCCGCTTTGGCGGGGCCCGGGCCTTACTTTCTTAAGATAAACAATCTCGCTTTCATAGTAATTTTATTTCGAATTTTAAATACTAACTTTGTTATCATGATGCTACCCTATAAAGTGGACCGATGATCTGGTGAAAGCCGCGGTAATCCGCTGGATATGAGAAGCACAGGAACGTTCGATGTGGTAACGCTTGGGGGAGTTTTATGTTCAGCAGTGTTGGATGTCCTTCAGCTGAAATTAGAAGAAGAAGATACAGAACCACAACAATCATACAATAATACTATTATCAAATCGTTGCATATGCATTGAGTTCTAGACGTCATGTTGGCAAATAAATAATTAATTATTTCAATACAAATTACAATGATTACTTAATCGCTTTGTACCAAGTTGCCAATAGGTACTAAGTTGTACATTATACAATGCATTTATAATCTTATCATTAATCTAGATATAGCACATGTAACAACAACGTGAGCACGTGATTTTGTATCTTCTTAGAAGATGCATGAACAGTTAGATCAGTCTAGTGGCGGTTACATCAATTAACTATGATTTGGGATTCTTCCTTACAGATGGGCTACAACAGCTGCCTCCTAGGTCTGTGGTCACAAGTACTACTGTTAAACATGAGGTCCTGGGTTCGAATCCCGGGTCAGGCAAAGTGTTATTGAGTTATCCATCTTGAATTTCTAAATAGCAGTCCGGAGACTGGATTTGTGCCCGTTTGATGGCACTAGGCTCGCCCCCTATTACATGGGACTTAAACTTAACTGGCGAAATGTGGGTATACTATATGTACACCTCTGCCTAACCTTTCGAGGAAATACAAGCGTGATGTTATGTTATGTTAGATGGGCTACATGAAATTGCGAAAAAAAACTTCTGCTCCATACACATGTTTGCCTTACTCCACAAGGGGACTGTAGGGAACAGCAATTTTCTTTTCACAATTTCAGTGTTTGTCCCATAGTAGAAGTTGTTCATAATGATGAGTACAATGACCCCGAATCAGGTTTTCAGTTATTTCTCTACCTAGTACGCAAGCATGTGATAGGCATTATACCTTTCTTATTTACATTCGACCGGTTATAAAATGATCTTAAAATAAAACTACAGAAATAGCCAAGATGCTTATGCATACAAAATTCATTACTGGTAAATAAATAACTAATAAAAATCATATCACCATGAGAATTATTGTTTAACCACACTTTACATAACACGTTCTCTTATGAAAGTAATTAAGATGTTGCATCATGTCCTATTAGTTCATTGACAAGGGAAACTTATTTTAAACACCGAAACGACATTATAATGTTCCCTTTCCTTATGTTGTGGTCATTAAGATGTAGATTAGTGCTAATTTCTATTGAAGTAGGTAATTTTTTATGAGCCAATGACGTTAATCTGTCCCGGCAAACAAGCGAGAATGAGAGTCATCCTAACCATATTAAAAGTCACCCAAAGGGCAATGGAGAGGGCTATGCTTGGAGTTTCCCTACGTGATCGAATCAGAAATGAAGAAATTCGCAGGAGAACCAAGGTAACCGATATAGCCCGAAGAATTGTCAAACTTTAGTGGCTATGCGCAGAGCACATTGCTCGCAGAAAAGATGGCCTATGGAGCCGAAAGGTTCTGGAGTGGTGACCGCGTACCGGAAGACGTAGAGTTGGAAGGCCTCCCGCAAGGTGGACCGATGACCTTTTGAAGGTTGCAGGAATCCGCTGGATGCGGAAAGTACAAAAACGGTCGAAGTGGCGGTGCTTGGAGGAAACCTATGTCCTATGTCCAGCAGTGGACGTCTTTCGGCTGTAATGGTGATGATGATGAAGAATCATCCTCACCAGCGTGTAACCTTTTAAAGGGTGCTTGCGTAAAGAAGTGGGTTGCCGGTAAAGATAAGTCGGTACCGATTGGTGCATTAGACAAGTCGGTAACTCATGCATTCAAACATAAAGAAACAGTTACATTACACATGGAAAAAATCGTTTCTTTCCGAAGATCAACCTGCAGCGATCTGTACCGGCAGTCAGATCCGAAAACACTAGAATATTAGACTAGAATTTAGACTTAAGTCATTGCTTTTAGAAAAAAGTTATTATAGTATTAACGAGTTTATGGAAGATAAGATGCTAAAATAAAGTACAAAAAATGTTATACACCGTGAAATTTGAATCACAGTTTTGCTAGAACAAACGTTGTTCAGACCATGGTCTACTACCATTCTAAAGCATCAAATATGTAATAAAAACAAACTAAACCAGGCGTTCTCAAATAAGTCTTATGTTACTCAAACGTGTTCAAACATTAACCGTAACATCAAATTACTCATCGTGGTAGTAATATGGCATTCAAAAGAGTTATGAGGAGTCCACGTGGACTACATGGATGTCCGGCCAATGCGGGCCAAAATGCAAATAAATCATTATCCAAATGACATGCAATCGCGCGAAGTATCGTTTCGCCCATTTCTTTTGTTGATAGACGCGGGCCGCCCCCTCCGCGGCGCCGCCCGGGCGGTAGCCAGTCTAAATTGTATTACCGTAAGTCTACCGATATCTCTCGAGCGGGCCACACGTGTGCATCCGATGTACTTACGTCACAGGCACGTATCGCGCGTTTTTTATGAAAATGAGTGTTCTATTATGTTTTTTTTTTATTAGATGCTGTAGAATGGTAGTAGACCATGGTCTGAACAACGTTTGTTCTAGCAAAACAATTTCACGGTGTATATCTATGTATAAAATGATTTCATTAATGTTACTATATATTTCAAATGACTTTAATATAAATAAAATAACATGTGTTACAAATAGATTATATATTAGTAATAATAATGAATGTTGAGATATTGATATCCAGTAAGTGTGCCATATAATGTTAACTTCCAAATATTTAACCTAGATATAAGTTATAACTATTTGTAATAATACTTGCTGCGCCCTAACAGGGTCATGTACTCAAGTTTTAGCCTAGCCTAGCCTGTAACTGAGAGTACATTATGCAAAAAAAAAAAAACTTTTCTTCATGAAACCACGCAATCTGTGAAAATCCTTGAGGATGAAGTCTAGTGAGGCAGGAGAACTAACGAGTATCTACGTATATTATTAGTATCTATGTGTGCCAAGTCATTGGTCTCGAGTTCGAACCCAAGGCACGCAGCTCTGACTTTTCGGATTCATGTGCGTATTGTATAATTATCACTTGCTTCAAAAACGGTGAAGGAAAATATCGTGAGGAAACCGGCATGCCTGAGAGATATTTCTCGCCGGCGTGTGAAGCCAAGTTAGAGGCCCATGGGCGGCTTTAAAACTCTGACACCAGGTTGGTCACTAACTACACGAAAAGAAGATTGGTAGCTGTTAGGAACATGAGCATCGGTATATTTTGTTGAGTATACGTATTTGATGCATCCTGCTGGAGGAATTTTTAAGCTATTGCATAGCTTTTAACGCGGGCTTTGAGCGCGGCGACCGAATCAAGAAATTCCGTAACGTAACGAAAATAAAACCGTAACGAAAATAAAACCTAACATCCCCCACTCCGCCTACCATATAATGACGGTTCCCATGACAACGTGATGTTGTCATGGGAACGTCATTTTTGTTTTATGTCATTACGTCATCATCCCAAGTGTAGCGTTGACAAATAGGAAGTATGGAGGTTACAAATGCTATGCAATAGCTTTACCGCGGCAGTCCCCGAGTGCCACACGTTTTTTTTTTAACATAAAGCTAGCATATTAATTGTTTCTTTCTGTTTTGGGCAAGTATCATTTATTTGGCAAACATCATCATCATCTGTTTAGTCTACAGGTAGTTTTGTTTTGCAATGGCATGTGCAGCCAAGTCAGAGGCCCATGAATGGCATAAAAACTCTGACTCCAGGTTAGTCACTAACCAAAGGAAATAACGTGTGGCACTTGGGGACTGCCGCGGTAAAGCTATTGCATAGCATTTGTAACCTCCATACTTCCTATTTGTCAACGCTACACTTGGGATGATGACGTGATGACATAAAAATAAAATTACGTTCCCATGACAACATCACGTTGTCATGGGAACCGTCATTACATGGTAGGCGGAGTGGGGGGTGTTAGGTTTTATTTTCGTTACGGTTTTATTTTCGTTACGTTACGGAATTTCTTGATTCGGTCGCCGCGCTCAAAGCCCGCGATAAAAGCTATGCAATAGCTTAAAAAAAAGTAGATGCAGCTGAACATCAATATTTTACATGGAGCGACTGACATTATTTGAGCTAACATTAATTGACGTCTTATTAAACACAAATTAACGAGCTTAATAATATTGGTCAACAACTCTATGGAACACAGAAAAACAAGTGTTTTTGGAGACGGATTTTCATTTCTAGAGCATTCGTTAAACATCAATTTAGTAATTTAAAATAAAAACCCGTTAAAACGTCATACTAAAAAACTTGTTGTGTATTCACAAAAATCCAACAACAACACGCTAAACTACAATTAATTTAGTACGAATAATTAGTAATTACATTCAAACCAAAGTACTTCTTAACCATGACTCATTATAATTGACAAGCAAATTATTATATGACAAATATTAGATATTCATAATTATTCGCAATCGTTAATATAAACAGGACAAAAAATGTCTAGACTTGTTGTGTTCAAATCACAATATAATAAAGGGCGGGTCGCATACAAGGACTCTCCAATCTTGGCGGTAAGCTCCTAGTCACCTCAGATCATGATCATCCCAGATCGTGCATCTATGTCACAGGTAACCTTAAAACACAGCTCTTAACTGACTTCTGTTGCAGAGATATCTCTGCAGCTAGGCTGCTTATACAGCGCGACGATGCCACAGAGATGGTGATCGTTTTCGCCTCGGTCTATATGCCCGAAGCGGAGGCGCCGCCTCCTAACGGACTCGCCCGCCTCGTGAACCATTGCGAGAGCTGCGGGTTTGAGGTTGTCGTCGGGGCCGATGCCAATGCTCACCACCAACTGTGGGGTATGGACACGCAAAACGAGAGGGGTAAGGCTTTGGTTGACTACTTATTCTCGACTAACCTATCCCTACTAAACACTGGCTCCGAACCAACATTCGTAACCAGGCGAAGCCGCACAATCATAGATCTCACTCTGGCATCAGAGGGCGTGGCGGAAATCACCACTGGGTGGCAGGTCTCCAAGGAGGCCTCCTGCTCCGATCACAGGTGGATCCGCTTCGACATTCAGGTCTGTGTTCCATCGATACCACCACGGCGTTATCCGCGTAAAACGGATCGTGCCACCTACACACGCAGCCTTGATTCCAAGCTAGCAATGCTAAGCGATCCGGTGACATATGCGGACACGACACAGATTGAGGCACAAGTAAGCCATCTTACAGAATCAATCATAGACTGCTACAAAACCGCCTGCCCAGAGACCACGCCGCGCAACATACCGGGTAAACAACCCTGGTGGGGCGCTGATCTGGAGCGCAATCGCAGCAAGGTAAGAACAGCTCTGAATAGAGCCATGAACACATGTGCGGATGAGGACTGGGATAACTACTACGTGGCCAAATCTAGCTACAAAAAATGCATCAGATTCAGGAGCACCTCGGGATGGCGCAAATTCTGTGGTAGCATTGAATCTTGTCAGCAAGCAAACAGGGTAAGGAAAGTACTGGCGCAACAGAATACACCTGGGCCCGCCACCCTCCGCAAACCTGATAACACACTCACGTCGTCGCCTGAGGAAACAAGACGCATCCTAATTGAAACTCACTTCCCTGGTTGCGTCTTCGCGCAGGTAATCGACTGGCAAGATGAAACCCAAACACCAGCTGACACTGACTGGAGTTACGCACGCAGGGTGATCACGTTGGAGAAACTCCAATGGGCCATCCGGAGCTTCCATCCTTTTAAGGCAGCTGGTCCTGATGGAGTGTTCCCCGCTTTACTACAGTGGGGGGGGTGCTTCTGTCGCAATAAGACTGGTGCCTTTAATGAGGGCGTGCCTGGCCTTTAGATACGTTCCTAAAGGATGGAGGGAAGTGAAAGTAATATTCATCCCTAAGCCAGGTAAGGGTGACTACACAAACGCCAAATCCCACCGACCAATCAGCCTGACCTCCTTTCTCCTAAAAACTCTGGAAAGGCTATGTGATAGAGAGCTGAGGGATGGCGCTCTGAAAAACATACCGCTACATGGTAATCAACACGCATACAGCTCAGGTAAGTCGACCGAATCTGCTCTCCATCTAGTGGTCAGTCAGATAGAGGACGCGATTCATCAAAAAGGCACCTGCCTGGGTACTTTTATAGACATCGAAGGAGCTTTCGACAAAACCAACTTCTCCAGCATCAGAAGCGCCCTCTCCAGGCATGGAGTAGAACAGGTACTTACGGACTGGATTACAAACATGTTAAGCAAACGGGTGGTTTGCCTTGAGGGTGAGCGGCAGTTGGCCATGATAGCCAGAGGCTGCCCCCAGGGAGGGGTTCTGTCCCCCCTTCTATGGAATCTGGTAATTAATGACCTCATTACCAAACTCAATGCCAACCGCTATTACACAATAGGGTATGCAGATGACCTCGCAATCCTTGTATCGGGGAAGGTGACGGGTACGATCTGTAACCTCACTCAGCAAGCACTACGTATCGTAGAAAGTTGGTGCAGGGAATTTGAACTGTCAGTGAACCCCACTAAAACTGAACTAGTCATGTTTACCCAAAAACGAGCATTAGGTCCTTTCCGCCTACCCAAACTGTTCGATACTGAACTTCAGTTGGCCAACGAAGTCAAGTACCTCGGGGTCATTCTAGACAGTAAGTTAAACTGGAGTAGTCATGTAGACAACAAGCTAAACAGGGCCTGCATTACCTTCTGGCAGTGCAGGAGAATGATAGGTAAGAAGTGGGGCCTATCCCCCAAAATCATACTGTGGCTGTACACAGCAGTGATCCGCCCTATGATCGCGTACGGGGCCGTGGTTTGGTGGCCCCGCACTCAGCTGGTTACAGCTTGCAACAAACTACAACGCATGCAAAGACTAGCCTGCGTGGCAACCACGGGCTGCATGAGGACTACTCCGACTGCAGCAATCGAAGCCATGCTGGGACTGCCCCCACTCCACCTGTTCATACAGCAGGAAGCGACAATGGCGGCGGTGCGTCTTAATGCAATTGATCTCTGGGGTAAGAGAGTCACACAACACACCGCGCTGCTTGAGGGACTCAACAATGAGTTCCCTATTACGAAAGCGGTAAATGACCGGGTGCCCAAACAATTTATCTTCGATAAAAAATACAGAATCCAACTCCACGAGGACCGCAGATGCGAGGGTTTGCACCCCGCAGAGCTGCGAATCTTCACCGACGGATCCAAAACAGGTAGTGGCACAGGTGCTGGAATCTTCTCGGAGAACTTCAACATACACATAGCCACACCATTGGGTGTCCATAACACAGTGTTCCAGGCCGAATGCATGGGTATATCTCTTGCCGCTTCAGCCATCATGGCCAGGGAAGTTAAGGACCACTCGATAAGAATACTCTCAGACAGTATGGCTGTTCTGCAAGCGCTAAACAGTCACACTGTTGATTCTGGGCTGATATACGAGTGCCACCAACGCCTCAACCAGGTGGGTGACCTCAATAATATAACCATTCAATGGATCAAGGGACACAGCGGTTCGCGGGGCAATGACGCAGCCGACGAACTTGCCAGAAGGGGGTCGAGCATGGCACCAGTGGGGCCTGAACCCATCACGCCACTCCCCTTCGGGTACCTACGCTCTCTGGTAAGGAAACGAACCAGGGAACAACATCACAAAATATGGGTGGACCACGGTGAGTGCAGGCAGGCTAAGGAGGCTCTCCCTACAATCGACGGCCGCCTCACGAAACAGGTTCTCCGATTAACAAAACAGCAGCTGCGCACAGTTACAGCTGCCCTAACTGGCCATGGGTCATTTAATAAACACCTCTTTGTCATAGGAGTCACAGACAGTCCGCTGTGCAGAGCTTGCATGGAGGACGACGAGACAGCAGCCCATGTGCTGTTAAACTGCCCGGTGGTCGCCACATACAGGGCCAAGTACTTCGGTAACCCAGGTACCCTACGTGAGATTGTCAGTGACACCAAGGCGTTGCTGGCCTTCTTTGAGGAGCTGGGGTGGATCGAATAACAGATTTTCCCACCCGTACGCAAAATACGCGCTTTGACGTGGAGTTGCGGATACCAGCCCGCATTACCTATTACTTATTATTATTAATATAATAAAAGACTGGTTAAACAAGGGACATACTCAACTCAAGGATATGATAATGCTTAAATGTGACGAGCAAACAAAACAATAAAAAAGAGAAATTCTGAAAGATTATGATAAACTTGCGCGCATAAGTACCGCCAGAGAAATTTAATTGTTAATTGTATCTCTTCTATTAGTGTCGTTCAAAATATCACAACTGTCAAAGAATGACAATTATTATTTTGAATATACGGACAATGTCATCATCATCATTTCAACCGAAAGACGTCCACTGCTGGACATAGGCCTCCCCCAAGCAGCGCCACTTCGACCGGTTCTGTGCTTCCCGCATCCAGCGGATTCCTGCGGCCTTCACATGGTCATTGATCCACCTTGTGAAAGGCTTTCCAATGATACGTTTTTCGGTACGTGGTCGTCACTCCAGAAGCTTCAGAAACCACCATCAGTAATGGATAGATCCGCAGAAGAACCAAGGTAACCGACATAGCCCGAAGAATTGCCAAACTTAAGTGGTTGGGCAGGGCAGGGCACATTGCTCGCAGAACAGATGGCCGATGGAGCCGAAAGGAGTATGTAAGTTGGTACACTTAATATCCCTGACTTTATCTACTTTCCTCTTTGGTTTAGTGGTCGCAAGCGCTACTGCTAAGCATGAGGTCCTGGGTTCGATTCCCGGATCGGGCAAAGTGTCATTGGACTTTTCTATCTGGAATTTCTCAGTAGCAGCTCGGAGTCTGGATTTGTGCCCGGTTGATGACAATAGGCTCGCCCCTTATTACATGGGACTTAAACATAACTGGCGAAATGTGGGTGTACCTACTACAGGGACACCTCTGCCCAACCCTTCGGGGAAACAAGGCGTGATGTTATGTTATGTTGTTTATCTACTTTAAACTGGGCTTAGAATGCGTAACCTATCCACATTTTTGTACTAATTTTTAACACGAATCCTCAGACCAAATAAAAAACTAAGACAGTGCGCCGTCAATAGTGACGTGAAGCCGATTTCGTAAACATGACGTGTGCACTTACTGAGGTGTAGTTTGATTGTAATTCTATTGTAAAGGTTTGCGTGTTAGCGTGTATGCACAGAGCGGAGGTGTAGTTTTGGCATGCTTCACTGTATTGTTCGCAGAGCTTTGTCTTGGTTTTTTATTTGGTCTGAGGGATATACATTAGACTCAAATATTTAATTAAATATGTCCCTCGTTTCACCAATTAGCCTGTATAAAAAACACAGTTTATGAAACAACACGACATAGTAACTACGCCATCGTAAAGTTGTATGTAAACAACTAAGTAGGTAGGCATTTTTTTGTATAATGTATGACTAAGCTAAACTTTAAAACAAGTTTAGAATACACGGAAGTTAGAAACTAGGCCAATAGTTTGAAATACACATGGTCATGGCGAACGAGGTACTAAAAATTATAAATTAAACACATAATAATGATTTCCGCAAAATATTACAGAACTATCCAGAAGAAAATCACAAAACAAAAGACATTATCTTGAAGAAAAAACCAGCCATGTACGACTCTGGACTCGCACGAGAAGAGTTCCGTATCGTATTAATATCGAGCAAAAAACACCGAAAAATACACGTTTCTTGTATGAAAAAAAAAAGATAAAGTGTTAATAATTAAAGGAAAGAAAGAAAGAAAGAAAAAACATTTATTTGGCCACAGTTCGCGAAACACAAAACACAAATAACTGTGGAAATAAAAAATAATGTTTTTAAAACAATAGTGTGTGCCTCTCGGCTGCGCCAAAAAGGTTTATTTCAGCATTAATGCTAGACAGATACTGTCTGACGCTGGTTTTCTAATGAACCTCCCTTTTGATTATCAACTTTATGAAATTTTTATTATTTGTTGTTATAGCGGCAATATAAATACACAATCGGTGAAAATTTCAACTGTCTAACTATTACGGTTCATGAGATACAGCCCGCTAACAGACAGGCGGATGGACGGACAGCGGAGGCTTAGGAATTAATGTCATGGAAATGAACAACAAGCAAATACATTAGAAATCAATTTTAGTTACCTTCTTTTCTTTTTAATTTTTTGATTAATTTGTACCAATATTAAGTAATTTTAATAAAAAAAACATTATATCAGTCGACAAATCTATCGCAATCATCTGTTTCAAGGCATGAATACCTACTTAAACTCTGCAATATCTGACTTGTTTATACGAGTAGGTCGGCTTAAACCGAACGAGCGAATGAACATTTTACTACCATTCTACCAAATTCTTGTTACGTATACAGGATTACAGCATTATTTAGTTAGTCTATCCATTTTAAAATTACAAGAATATCAAGAAAATAATACTCTTGCTCTTGTTCTGGTTCTATGTTTGATTGGTTTAAACTCACCTTTAAATAAAAAAAAGCTGCAAAATGCGAGTCGGACTCGCCCATGAAGGGTTCCATATCAGCAAGTAACATTGAATGAAAGGTAAATTGCGGTTTACGATTTATGACGTATTAAAAAAAAACTACTTGCTAGATCTCGTTCAATCCAATTTTTGGTGGAAGTTTACATGGTAATGTACATTAAAAAAAAAAAAATAGTTTTATCATTCACACATTTTACTACTTTGGAAGTGTCTCTCGCGCAAACTATTCAGTTTAGAAAAAAATGATATTAGAAACCTCAATATCATTTTCAAAGACCTATTCATAGATACCCACACGTAAGGGCAAGATGAAAAAAAAAAAAATTTAGTTTCTGTTCTAAGTATGGGGAACCCCCAAAAATTTTTATTAAGCTATTGCATAGCTTTTATCGCGGGCTTTGAGCGCGGCGACCGAATCAAGAAATTCCGTAACGTAACGAAAATAAAACCTAACACCCCCCACTCCGCCTATCATGTAATGACGGTTCCCATGACGACGTGATGTTGTCATTGGAAACGTGATGTTGTCATGGAGGTTACAAATGCTATGCAATAGCTTTGTAGCGGTTACACCGCCACATACGAACTACGCATCAAAGACATGACGTCACACAAATCCTGCATCGCGCAGTTAGAGTTTACCGAGCGATCGACATACATACAAGATTTCAACTTCAAACTGATGGGCAGTTGCCCGCCAGACACAACACCCGTCTGGTCGGAGGATCCTCCCTTTTCTATGGTGGATGAGTGAACTTTACACACTGTTCCTCATACCACTAAAGCTTTACCGCGGCAGTCCCCGAGTGCCACACGTTTTTTTTTTCTATTTTTGTGTGAAAATCTTAATGCGATTCACAGAATACATCTACTTACCAAGTTTCAACAGCATAACTTTTATGGTTTCGGAAAAAGTGGCTGTGACATACGGACGGACAGATAGACAAACAGACAGACAGACATGACGAATCCATAAGGGTTCCGTTTTTTGCCATTTGACTACGGAACCCTAAAAAAGAATACTTTCTACTTGAATTTGATCACAAGATCTGAGGGTCAACTGCCGTATTTTTAAGAATTTTTCGGCATTTAATGCCGCTGAAATGAGATTAAGATAAGATTTTGTACGTTTTTAATTACGGGAATTATCCTTCAGGCCTACATCTTTGGTACAATAGATATTCGAGATTTGGTCCGTATTTCTAATACAATAGATTTCACCGAAGATCTACTTTACAATCACGGGTTGCTGACAGAGATAGCTTTTATTTCTTTGAAGGAATTAAGATCTAAGGCTTTTATCTCTGTAGGAATAATCTGATAAAAACCAATCCATTGTCTTTGTACAATTCCGAAGTTTTACAAAGGTTTAATTATCAACAAGATCTTATTTTAGGAGAAATCTGTATGAGCAATAATGATTTAAGATTGAATAGGGCCAATTTTTACTTCAACTTCATTAGGAATAAATAACGGTCCCTGTTTTTTTTAGAAACCTATTATTTCAGTGATGAGTTAGTTAGTTAAGTGACAAAAGCATTGCGTATTAGCACTATACATAATAAAAATTGATGGATATTATTTTTACATTTCACAAGATTGCAAAAGTATTTACAACGACTATAATAAAAATTTAAATATTGTAACAGAAACAATAGTTTATTTCAAAAATTCATAATACTTGATTTCACATAAATTCAAATTCAAAACATTTATTTTAGACGTAGTCCATATACTGTTAGTAACACAAAAAAAACCTTATAAAGCTATTGTTAGTATAAACAAAAACAAAGAGACATGAAAAAAAAAAATACAAAAAATTAAAACCACGAAATGACACCCCGCACAGGAATGCCAGTTTATGCCAAGCCCTGGACGCGGCCACCCACAGTGTGTAGTCGCATCCAGTGCTGCCACATCGGCGAGTCCCAGCGGCCCACGAACACGCTCAGAAGGATGTTCGAACTGGCCCGCATGCGCCTCATAAGAGACGCACAACGCTTCCGCATGATAGCATGAAAACCATCCATGGTTTTAACCGCAAACATTGCTGAAGCGCTACAGTGGCGCGGCAGCCCGAACAGTACCCTGAACGCGTTATTGTATTGCACACGCAGAGCACTGTATGTACGCTGCGTGTACTTAGTCCACAGGTTGCAGGTGTAAAAAGATTGACAGTAGGCCTTAAATAATGTCACTTTGACCTGCTCAGTACACCGTGCAAACCTGCGGGCCAGCATGTTACAGCGCACAAACAGCGCCCTGCGCTCCCTCTCCAAATCAGTGTTGTCACATAAACCTACATGAGCATTTATAAACGTCAGAAGCTAGGTGCACGGTTCCAATTGGTCGTTTCCTATGAGAAAGAGTATTATATTATTATACATCACCAAGAAAAGATGGATGAATTGTGTGTTGACAGGGAGAGGAGAATGGAAGGAGAAAATTTGTTGCACCGACCCCAACGTAACATGGGACAAGGGCAAGAACATGATGAGATAATAATCATTGAATGATGCATGTTACCCACACCTATTAATAAAAAGTAAAATGTAATGATAGTGTAATGAAAATGTAATGTAATGATAATGAATGATAATGTATATGTACTAATAATAGAATCTGCATAATAATTGTGACATTTTAACATTCATAATTTGCACGCTTGCTCGCAGGCAGAATACAATGACTTTAAGGCTGTAAGATCTTCCCTTGTAACCCGTGTATTTTCTTGCAAATAAACAATTTGAATTTGAAAGGTTATTTAATGTGCTAACATAAACTGCTTACCAAAGAAAACGAGTGTGTGTCACATTAATAAAAACAAAGTACTTTCCAAGTTCATGGTTGGATAGTATCGATAGCAAAAGAGTAGTTTAAATCTAAGGTCATTAGATAACTTGTTTTACATAATAATATTAATGTTATTCACAGTTGCAACATGCTTTATGACTCAAATTGAAATGGGCCGGTCACATTTCAAGGTACAAAGAGAAAAGATAGACGATGGAAACAATGAAATGGTTGGGACCACATGGGAAAAGATGCATTGGTAGACCAAGAAATCGTTGGACTGATGACATTATTGAGGTTGCTAGGAAAAATTGGATGAAGACTGCCAAAGACATCGGGATGGAAGAGGGCTTTACTTAAAAAAAAAAAAATCGGCCAAGTGCGTGTCGGACCACGCACAATGAAGGGTATGTATTTGAAATGAATTTTTCCAAAAACAAAGTTAACATTGTAGTTGAAATAAATGTTCTCCCATACATTACAACCGTAAATTTAACTTTGTACGTACAATATTGAGAGATTTACCATCTTATTTTAACAGCATAGACTGCTTATAGGTTTTCCTGTAATTTATGAATAAAGAACCATTCTCAGTATTTTTTTTTTTAATTTTAGGCTCAGTAGTGTCGGAGATAAGGTCAATTTTCATTTATTTTCTTAAATGTATTTAAAATAAAATTATTTAAAAAAAATTGAGATCCTCATAATAAGCCCTTTCATTAGATAAGTCACACGGTATAGTTTACAAAACTTTATTTATTAATTTTCTTATTTGCCCCCCAAAAGTGACCCCCATATTCAAATTTAATTTCTTGACGTTACACGTCCGTGTTTGGGTCACAAAAATACATAATTATGTGTACCAAATTTCAACTTAATCGGTTCCATTAAATTCGAAGCAAATTAGCTATGACACACGGACAGAAAGACAGACAGACAGACACACGAGTGATCCTATAAGGGTTTCGTTTTTTCCTTTTGAGCTTCGGAACCCTAAAAAAGGGAAAAAACTATAACTTACACAAGACTAACTCTAGTTAGTAGGTACCTATACTCCATTTGAAATAAGATTAGACATTTAAACAAACCTTTTTTACAGTCCGTTCAACCGATTTTGACTTCTATTGCGTAGGCATAAGGATGGCATTAAAAGTAAAAAAAGTGGTTACAAACCAACTGTTTACTGCAGCTGCCATTTGTCATGCCACCAACGCAATAGAAGTCAAAATCGGTTGCACGGACTGTAAAAAAGGTTTAGTTAAATGTCTAATCTTATTTCAAATGGAGTATAGTAAGAAATTATATTATTACCTACTATTTGATTTGTAAACTTAAAATATGGAATATAGAAGCTTCATTATCATTAGTTATAATACAGAGTTACAATGTGCTGTTGAGTCATCGAATACAACCTATAGGCAATGCATGATACAGCATTTATTTTTGTTGACATGGCAACATTTAGATTTTCAACACATTTTAATTAGATTCTCTGTGTACAATTATTCTTTTCTATGTGGTAAAAAATATAAGCTAGACAGCGAGGTTGGTTACTTACATGTAACTTAGTATCGGGACTGACAGCCCAAGGTGCGCTAGATATGACTTGTCTTGTGTAACTTTAATTTTGGAGACTGTAACATTGAATTTAAAATAAGTCGAGAGGTATTGTGGGACACCGTGGGTAATTGCGTAAAGCCCAGTACACGTTGGACGAGCGCGCTCGGCCAACGCAAAATACACGCAAATTAAACGGCAAATTACGCAGAAAGGCCCAGTATACGTTGGCCGAGCGACGGGCTCGCCCATCGTGTATTACTGGGGGCTTTACACACACAAAAAAAAAACACAGTGGCACTCCGGGAGTACCAACAGAAGTGAAAACATGAACAATTTAAAAAATACTTCCAAAACCTTTAAAGTAAAAATACTTGCAAAGAACATCGATCCGTAACGTAATATAAATAAAGAGCACAAACGCGTTTACAAAAATGAGGTGTCGGTAACGGTGGCTGGAGAGACGCCACGGCGTTCTCACCTTCCGCCTAACGCAGGTCCTCACCGGACACGGCTGCTTCGGGAGGTTCCTGTTCAGGATAAGGCGGGAGGAAACACCCGGGTGTCACCATTGTGTGGATCGGCTTGAGGACACGGTGGAGCATACGGTGGAGGTCTGCCCAGCTTGGGCAGAGCAACGCCGTGTCCTCGTAGAGGCGATCGGCGGCGGTGATCTCTCGCGTCCGGCCCTGGTTCAGGCCATGGTACGGAGCGAGAGGAAATGGCAGGCCGTCACCTCCTTCTGCGAAGCGGTAATGCTCGCGAAGGAGGAAGCGGAACGCGTGAGGGAGAGGCAAACTTCGCGCCCTCACGCCCCAAACCGCCGCAATAGGAGGAGACGCCCGGGGCGGGAATCGCGAGCCGATTTCCGGCCACCGTAGGCGCGGGCTTGCGGACGGTGAGCAATGGGTAGCTCGCCGTCCGATAAGGACCAAGCCCGGGTCGACGGCGCGTTGTGTTCCACGAGCGCCTCAAAGAGATGTCAGCAGAATTGACGGGGTCCGCTAGGGCCAGTGCCTGCCGGGGGTTCGAAGAAAACCGATAGGGAAATCGTGGCCCCCGGCAACAGGGCAACCGAAGGAACACGGGTGGGTTTTAGTCAGTAGGAGTCTGACACGCCTTCCCGCTCCACCCAGAGCGGGAGAAGTTATTTGATAATTTCCCACCCAGAAAAAAAAAAAAAAAAGGTGTCGGTAACGGTGTCGCGAGTTCAATTTTTCACATCTCAAAAATGCCTAACGCGCCTAAAGAAGTTTTGACTTCAAAAATTACATCATCATCTTGCATTTTGACAGTTTGGCCACGTTCATTACGTTATTTTCGTTGTTGAGCAGATGAAGTTTTCAAACCTATAGCAATGGATTAGGAATTTCCTTCAAAATCCTTTGATTGTAATTGAGTGTGTCACGCAATTAAGGTGCTAGTTGGAACGAAGTTTGTTCGGTCGTTCGTCATAGACATATGTTTGTAAAACACAAAAAAAAGCAAAAGTGTCGTGAAAGTCAAAATGTTACACTTTTTTCGGTCTAGCTCTCATTGACCAAGAGAGTGCAGACAGAGTTTACCGTACGATAAGGAACTTTATTCCAAAAGCTTACAAATCTATTTGTGTCATCATTATTTTATGTCTGACTCTTATTTTATAGACATTACAATAATAATATGTCATACAGAAATATCAAAAAATATTTTTTATGAGCTTGTTTTTCTGTAAACCATTTTAAGATTGATTCTGACGACCTTCGCTCCGTTGTAACACCGGCCGGCGTTTTTGCAATTTTGCCTTTGGGCAATTTTAGATAAATTAATTACAAACAGTTTAGTAACCTGTATAATTTATAGAAAAACAGTCAATTTCGTAATTTACGAATTAGCATTTTAATAGTCTAATTTTATAAAAAAAACATACTATCAACATTTCTTTAATAAACCATATAATGAATACATTTATAAATAAATATAGAACGCATTTAAATATTTTCTTAATAAAAATAATAATATTATAAAATATAACCTACTAGCTTCCGCCAGCGGCTTCGCTCGCGTGATATTTTTATAAATTATAGCCTATGTTAAGCTCTTTTCAGACTACGCTATAATATAATAGCATACAGTGTGATTCTTCATAATGTGCACATATCGAAATGAGGGAATCTATGCTTAATTTTAACGACAGCAAAAATATTTATAAAAATCTATTTTTTTTTAATACTTTTAATGGAATTAAAAAAAAATTACAAAACTGTGTAACTTTTAAACTAAATAATCTATCGTGATGAAACAAACTCCATAATGATTGGAAGTAATTAGGCGTCCATATAAAAAAAAAATTGAGAAAAAAAACTACCCTCAATTGAAAATAAACATGTTTTTGTAGCAAAAATCTGTATTTTTGTCATCAAATTTATAAAAATTATAAAATTTATAAATAAGATGCCAAAGAGGATTTTCTTTTTTTGCAAATAAATTAAAAAAAAAGAAAAAAAAATGTTTTAATATTTGATATGTGCACATTATGAAGAATCACACTGTATAGTTCATAGCACAACAATATCGCGCACCATACATTATTATGGACACGTTCACACTCACTGTACGATATATTATTGGCTTACTATACGCTATAAAATTGAGCGTGCTCTTCCTCCTCCCTCACCCCCGGCCGTCCCGCAAGCGAAACGAGTCAGAGCTTGCCATCCTTAATATTATAAATGCGAAAGTAAGTTTGTTTGTTACGCCTTCACGCTAAAACGGCTGAACGGATTTGGATGAAATTTGGCACATATATAGATGATACCCTGGAAAAGAACATAGGATACTTTTTTTTTCCCACGGGATCGAGACTTATGCGGGTGAAACCGCGGGGCGCAGCTAGTATACTATAAATGCTTGCAATTATATCGCGTAATGTGAACGCCATGCTATATAGTATAGCTTTAGGTCCTTATTTGCTATACTATAATTATATCACAATAGTATAGCGTAGTCTGAAAAGAGCTTTACTCAGTGATAATTATAGCATTCTACTGGTGAAAGAATTTTTTAAATCGGTCCAGTAGTTTTTGAGTTTTTTCATTACAAACTAACAAACTAGGCTTCACCACCCGCGTGGAGGTCGGAAATAATCCCACAAGAACATACTACCGGGATAAAAATCCTATGTTCTGTGTACCCATGTCATGGTCTATCTGTGTGCTCATCCTTATTAGTTCAGCCGTTTTAAGGCGTGAAAAGGTAACAGACAGACAGTCATTTTTAGGGTTCCGTAGTAAACAAGGAACCCTTATAATTTCGTCATGTCCGTCTGTCTGTCTATCCGCGGTTTAGCTCCGAGACTCTTAGTACTAAAAAGCTGTAATTTGACATGGATATACATATTAATTACGCCGACAAAGTGATGAAACAAAATTACCCAGCTAATTGGTAAGTTTTGGGTGTGTAAAAAAATCACAGCAGTAGTTAATATGTATTACTAAATTAAAACGAAACTATCACAGCTAAGTAGGCTCAAGTTAACGAGTAATAATCGACCAACTTATATTTGCAGTTGTAAAAACATGTTTTCCCATACATTCCGTATGGGAGACCATGTTTTTCAACTACAAAGTTAAGTTTGTTTTTGGGATAAATTCATACCAACTACGGAACCCTTCATTGTGCGTGGTCCGAAACACACTAGGCCGGTTTTTTAAATTATGTAGTAGGTTAGAGGAGCTTGTAGCTAAGATATAATAGCTGCACGGGTCGATCGTCCAGGTTAAGCTACGGTTGCCGCGGTAGGTCCGTGGATGGGTGGCCGTCCTTATACAACGTTAGTTTTTGTTTATACTAAACCTCTTAAGCGGTCATTGTTCTCATCATTATGAACAACTTTCACTATGGGACCAACGCTGAAATCGCGAAAAAAAAGTCAGCTGTTCCCTACGTTTTGACGAGTTATGCGAACATAAATGTATGTAACAGCTGATTTTTTTTTCGAGATTTCAGCGTTGGTTCCATAGTGAAAGTTGTTCATAATGATGAGTACAATGACCCCTTAAGAGGTCTAGTATAATCAAAAACTAAGCTTGTATACCAAGCCTCGGAAAGCACGTTACACCGTTGGTCCCGGCTGTCATTGGTAGATCTTTGAAAGTTGTTACGGGTTGTCAGGAGCCCGAAAGTCCAACCAGTCTTACCAAGAGGTATCGTATTACCCAGTAACCGGTATGTGGAGGTCAGATAAACAGTCACTTCATGTGAATACTGGTATTCAGCTGCATCCGGTTAAAATTTAAGCTGACCCCAACTAAGTTGGGAAAAGTCTAGGCAGATGATCATGTATGTAGTAGGCTATAGGTAATTGTAAAAGAAGCTGTAAAAGGCTATAAACAGGAGAAGCTAGAGAAGGTAAGCCATAATATATATAACTAGTTTGTGAATGATTTGATGTGTTTTTTTTAATTAGGATAATATTGACTAATATATTATTATGTTACCTGTTTGCGATTTTTTATGTTCTTAGTTTTTATAATGCTATTAATTTTGTTTATCTGGTATGATCTCTTCTGGTAGTCCAAGGCTTCCCATTTATTATACTTCGTTTGAAATAAGATTATACATTTAACTAAACCTTTTTTACAGTCCGTTCAACCGATTTTGACTTCTATTGTGATATCAGCATGACAAATGACAGCTGCAGTAAACAGTTGGTTTGTAACCACTTTTTTTGCTTTTAATGCCATCCTTATGCCTACGGTATAGAAGTCAAAATCGGTTGAACGGACTGTAAAAAAGGTTTGTTTAAATGTCTAATCTTATTTCAAACGGAGTATAGGTACAAACCGTTGCCATATGAATTTTATTTTAAAGTAACATTTTTGCATAGGTACCATAAATGGTTTAACTATCCCAATTAAATCTTCTTTCGCATTAAAGCGTTATCTACGTGTGATTATCATATCCATGAACCCCACGATGACCTACCTATACGTAAAAAGAGCATAATTTTAGATTTTTACTAATTTTAATACTGTGACGTACTGTAAGCGTTTTTACGCACTTGCGGTTAACCGCGGCTATCCCCTTTTTATTTCAATATGCATCAACATTCACCACAAAACTTCAACCGCGGCAGTTGAATGGAGGGCCGCGGCCCGCTTTGCGGCTTGCCGCCGTCCTGTCTATACGCACTAGACCAGGGCTGTCCAACATAATTTTCTGGAGGGCCAGGTTTGATATTTTTGTAACCATAGCGGGCCAAAAGAAATGTCCAATGCCAAAGTGAGATTTAAATATTATAGGTACATTAGTTGTAATACCTACCAACATGTACATTTTACTCAAAGTCGATAGATAGATCATCGAATAACTGACATTGGGAGAATTTAATACTGTTCGCGTTATATATCTATTGATGTGTTATAAAGTTTTAACTAGGTCGCGGGCCGGATGGAGGACTTACGCCGGCCACATGGTGGCCCGAGGGCCGTATGTTAGACGGGCCTGCACTAGGCGGTTCATGGGTGGTTTAGTTTGCAGCGAGCCGCTGCGGTAAGTTTAGAAGTTCGCGTTTGTGAGTTGCGCAGCTATGAACTTCGACACAGAGAACATTATTGTTGAAATTCAACAACGAGGAGCTATTTGGAATTGTGAAGGAATAGAAATGATAAAATGGAGACAGTGGTTTTTTTTTTGTTGTTTCGGGAGTACTAATAGATAACGCAAGCTACTTCGACGGCGTCCATTTTGTTTATGGACCAACAGTACCCACTCCGCCGTCGAGCAGTCCAAAAACGCTTGACGCGTGAACCGCGACATGGCGGTTGGCCGTAATGGCGGTTAGCCTAGGCGGCCAATCGCTGGTGACGGAATGGCGGGACAGGCTTCTGCGCCCTACCGCCTCGCTACCGTCGACGCGATCCGAACAGTGCTCGACGAATGGCTTGGGAGGAGGCACGGTTCCCTGTCGTTTCGGGCGACGCAGGTGCTATCGGGGCATGGCTGCTTCGGGAAGTACCTGTGTCGCATAAACAGGGAGCCGGACGCTCGGTGCCATCACTGCACCCACTGTTGGGAGGACACGGCGCAGCATACACTGGCAGAGTGTACCGCATGGGAGGAGCCGCGCCGTGCCCTCGTATCTGAAGTCGGAGCCGACCTGGCGCTACCGGCTGTCGCTCGTTCGATGGTCGGGCGTGCCGAGTCGTGGGATGCGGTGATCTCCTTCTGTGAAACCGTAGTTTCGCAGAAGGAGGCTGCGGAAAGGGAGAGGGAGATTGAGACCACTCTCCTGATCCGTAGCAGGCGGACTGGGCGTCGGCGGAGGGCGGACAACGCCCTCTTCCAGCCCCCGTAAACAGATCCGGAGGGACGGTGGACTCGGGGACGTCCGCGCCCCACATCCAGCAGGACCCGAGGTGGCAGTGCGTAGTGTTCCACGCGCGCCCCTATTTGACGTCGCAGGGGGAGTCTCACCTCATTCCCCCCGCGGGCATGAAGTGGTCCGCAGATCATGGAAGGCGCACTAGATCTCATGATCCCCGGTCCAAGTGTGGGAAGGGAATACCGGGGTGGTTTTTAGTCAGTAGGAGTCTGACAGACCCCTTCGCCCGCCCCAGGGCGGAGGACATCCATGAGGATATTCCACGCCGGAACAAAAAAAAATAAGGCGGCCAACCGCTAGTACGTATGAGCACTTAATCAGGTTATTCAATAACTTAGCTAGGAGAACAGTACCTATTTCACTTAATTATAGCGCACGCTTGCCTAGAATGACTACTTCCAGCATCGTGACGAAACATTGACCAGAGTCAGTACATATTATATCACGCATGTCAATCAGGTAAACAGTAAGAGGTCATGCTTCTCTCGAACAATCTATTAGACGATTACATAATAAAAAAAATAAACCTATAGTTAACCCGTTATCAATTACCGTTAGATAATGACTTGTACAAGACCGTCTGTAGTTGTGAAATAGTTAATTAGTTACGTAATATTAATTTTATTTGTGCCGTTCCTAATATTGTTATTGTTAAAACTAGCTTATCAGTTCTCAGACTATTGTGTTCTATGATGATAATAGCTCAATCCCTAAATGTAACCCTGTGGGGTAATCGAGTAACACAATAACAATGGCAATCTCATTATTTTATCAATTTATCAACATTCGTAGCATTTTTTTTTTTAGCAGTTTTGGCTGAGTAATAACAGCCGCATTAATCGATCCATCATGTTAAGCTACGCTTGCCAGGGTTGGTTCGTGGATCTTTACATACCAAGAATTCTCCGTGCCTCGGAAAGCACGTTAAGCCTTCGGTCGCTCGTCTTCACATATAATAATTGAAAATGTACGTACAGACACTCCACCGTTACTCTTTTAAAATGTTTTACAATTGTTTGTATATTTACAGACGCCAGCACATCATGCTACCCGAAACTGTCAAATTTTCCCAATCAACTTTGAACCTTACGCTTCAGAGATAAAGTTGAAAATCTATTAAATAAATTTGACAGATTGTAGTAGCTTGATGTGTTGGCGTCTGTAAATATACAAACAATTGTAAAACATTTTAAAAGAGTAACGGTGGAGTTTCTTGCCCATTCTTCTCCATACGAAAACTACATTTTGGAAGGGGCGACTAGAATCAATTTTATTATTTTGTAATTTTTGACGTTCAAAAGTACCATACATGGGCCTATTTGAAATAAATGATTTGACTTTGGGTGCCGGCTGTCATTCGTGGATCTTTAACAGTCGTTACGGGTAGTCTGAAGCCCGAAAGCCTAACAACCAGTCTTACTAACAGGTACCGGTTATGGAGGTCAGATAGGCAGTTGCTCCATGTAAAATATTGGTATTCAGCTGCATCCAGTTAAATTGGAAGCCGACCCCAACATAGTTGAGAAAAGGCTAGGCAGATAGAATAGTTTTTTTTTTTTTTTGCGTTATTTGCACGATTTTTTTCAAACATAATTATGAAGCGATGGATTGGGAATTTCCTTCAAAATCTTTTTTTTTACTTATGTGCGGAACGTGTATCTATGTACCTATAGGTACACCTCTGCTTAACACTTCGGGGAATACAGGCGTGATGTTATGTGTTGTTTATCTAAACCGAGAAATCTTAACAATAAAACTTAGTTTTCCTGTGCATTTCAACGAAATAAATGCATACAATAGTTGCTTTTATTGCATTCATCGCTGCCTTTCTATCTATTTGAACAGACATGTTGCATACAAAAACAGCAGTGGATATATTTCTCAAGAGGTTTTCCCCACACTGGCAAGCGTATTTGTGGATTAGCTAAAGGTAATCATGACTGTTAGTTTTTACAAATATTATTACACTAGCTTCTGCGCGCGACTTCGTTCGCGTGGAAGTCGTAAGACACCACAATATACAGGGTGTCAGGGACATCGACGCGAATACTGTTACCATAGATTCAGTACATGATTCTGAACCCCGCTGCGTTGAAATTTTTCGTCGGTTATTAACAAAAAATCTGCTGTTCCATACATTTTGACCGCGTGGGTATTGCAGTTTTCTATGAAACAGCTAATTTTTTTAAACAACCGACGATAAATTTAAACGCAGGGGTTTCAGAATCATGTGCTGAACCCATGGTAAAAGTTTTCGTGTATTAAAATGATAGCCAAATTTTTATAGAAATTCCCTTTATATTACGTTTGTAGTTTTGGAATCAGAGACCAAAAATTTTTCGGCATTATTATCTTTCCCAGACCGCGTAGGAATTACTTTTTTCAAAAATATTCAATGTACAGTTTTGACTTCCCGACGATTTTATTATATGTATAGATTTTAGTTTAGATAAATATCAAGAGGGCATAATCGTGATAATACTATAGGATGTGGTTACAATAGGGAAAAATATAGCACGGAAGATTCTTTAGAAACATACTTAAGTAGGTTAGCGATCCCGAGAATAAGGTTTGTGGTTCGTCAGTGCAAAAAATAAGATAATTAGATTGTGGTTATCTTATTTCTTGCAAAGATAACGAAGATGCCTATTATAAGGCTTAGTTAATTATCCTGACGATTATACATACAAGTATTTATAACTATCCGTATGTTTTCTTGTAATCTGCAAGAACCGCGTAGGTATAAGTATTCGATGATCTGCTGCCTGCTACGTTTGCTAATCTCTTACTTTCTCATTTTTCGGGAAATATGAAGGCAAAGACGCCCGGGGCGGGAATCGCGAGCCGATTTCCAGCCACCGTAGGCGCGGGCTTGCGGACGGTGAGCAATGGGTAGCTCGCCGTCCGATAAGAACCAGGCCCGGGACGACAGCGCGTTGTGTTCCACGCGCGCCTCAAAGAGATGTCAGCAGAATTGACGGGGTCCGCTAGGGCCGATGCCTGCCGGGGGTTCGAAGAAAACCGATAGAACGATAAATCGCGGTACCCGGCAACAGGGCAACTGAAGGAACACGGGTGCGTTTTAGTCAGTAAGAGTCTGACACGCCCTCCCGCTCCGCCCAGAGCGGGAGAAGTTATTTGATAATTTCCCACACAAAAAAAAAAGGCTGATATAGGAGCCTTTTTGGCTTCGCACAGGTCTTCCTTTTAATTGTTTTATTTTTATTAATATGTTTTCTGAAATTGTTATCTTTTTTGTAATTTTCTTAGTTTTAATGTTGTATTTCCTGTGCGTGTCCCAAATAAAAATATTTTCTTTCTTTCTTTCTATAATTTGTAGATCTATCTATGGCCGTCGTTACGGGTAGTCAGAAGCCTGAATGTCTGACAGCTTCTTATCGAGAATTATATTATTGTGTTAGTTGGTTACTGGGTTGTGGCGGCCAGATAGGCATCTACGTAACAATGGTGTTCAGCTGCATTAGGTTAGACTGAAAGCCTACCACAACATGGTTGGAAAAAGGCTATGCAAATGGTAATATAATTATCTTATGCATTCATAAATAACAAATCCTGTAAATGCTTGCATAGATACATCAATAAAAAAATTGGTAAAATGTGGTTGAACAGTACCCTAATTGCGTAATACAACACAATTACAATCTGTTTCGATTTGAAACAGATTGCTAATTCATTCCTTCATAAGTTGGAAAAAAATTCTGCTCAACAGCGTAAATAACGCAGTGAATGTGTGTTTTAGATGCTAATTAACTTACGTGCATGAGGACATGCACGATGTCAGGATGGTCGAGTGTAAGGTTTCAATTTAATACATAATTGTTTGATATTGTACTGGCAACACCGAAAGATTCGATATGTCAAAATGGCGAACACAACTGTCTTGTGGGTCGAGCGCTCGTGACGGTAAGACGTGCTTAGTGGCTGTGTCGGTAAAAAGATAGATTGGCATAGTATTGATTAGAGATCTACTGTAAATTAAGGTAACCTATTAGTTTTATGGTAATATTAGAATACGGATTGAATTGTGATATTATGTGGGGAATAGGAGATGTGATGGTATGGTGTAGAATATTGAATTTGATGTTGGCAAAGTAATATAAATGACTGACGAAATATCTTGGTGTTTCATATTATTTTCCTTATCCCTGAAATATTGTAAATAAGTAGTTTTATTAAACAGTTTTAGATTATGATATTGGGGTAACGACTTTAAGATTCATTTGGGGATTAGTATCTATTTTAAGGTTAAATAATTATATTCGGTATTAAATTAGTATTTTAGAGCAAGGGTAGCTTATTATTATAGTTAACTGTCAAGATGAAACAAATTAGGCATAATTGTTTACGAAAATAAGTTACGCAATTGGGGTACTGGTTTATTAAGTAAGAGAGAAACGTGATATCTTCAAATTAGGTAGTGTAAAAATAACTTATTTATAATTATTTAATTGAATCAACGTATAATGTAATCCATACCTACCTCTTTTTTTCATTTTTTAAATACGATTGTTAAGTTTTTTATTGAAAAAAATGTTAATCAATGTGCAAAAAGAAGATTCAAAGATAAAAATCATATCTATTTATAAACAGATTTAATACTAATAATTTTTGAATCAACCTTATTGACGACAAATCCTATACTATTAAACGAGCAATATTTTTATATATATTTGTACTCACGTTCTCGAAATCGGCTCTAACGATTTCGATGAAAGTTGCAATATAGGGGTTTACGGGGGCGAAAAATCGATCTAGCTAGGTCTCATGTCCGGGAAAATTAGTTTTCTCTGTATTTTCACCCGAGCAGAGTTTGGTCGCCGAAGGTTTAGAACAAGATAATGACATTAGAATAATGACATGACAGCATGGAATTAGTAAGTACCTACTATCATGGCAGCATGGAATAAGTAAGTACTATACATAGATTAGTATGAACTTTCCTATACTATTAAATGAGCATTCTCTATTTTCACCAGAGCAGAGCTCGGTCGCCCAGGTACCTATTATTAAAAGTGTAATGTTTTTATGAAGTTTATAACACTTTATATTAAACAGTCATCATATTGATATTTTTAAATAAATTACTTATCAAGGTTTTACAAATACCGAATGCAATAACAACAATCTAAGTGGGTACACGTTTTTACTGTTCCGTACTATTTATTTATTATTTTGTAATAACAATATTATAATTGGACAGCAAATACTTGGATAACTTATGGACCTGTAGAGATACTTGAGTACCTACAACTTTTTTTTTGTGGATTTAATAATATCTGTACCTACATTAAAAACGAAACATAACAGAACAATAAATCTCCATCATCATATCATAATTTCAGCTGAAAGACGTTCACTGCTGGACAAAGGCCTCCCCCAAGTACCTACCACCTCTTCGACCGCCATTGCAACTACCTACTTAAAATTATATAAAAAAAAACTTTTTACAAAAAAAAACAACCGACTTCAAAAAAAACACTACAAATCAAATCAAATCAAATCAAATCATTTATTTTTGCAGAAAAACACTGTTACAATGGTGTTATAAAAATTTACATGTTTCAAGTGATTCTACCGTAAGGCATGCAAAATGTATAGGTACAATCATAAAATACAATCAACAAATAGATAAAAAACAGTCATAAAATACTTTAAGATATTAAATTAATGCAATGTCATACAGATTAATTATTTATTCAATAATAGTAGTATTTAAATCATTTTAATGTCGTTCCTAGAATTATTACAATATTTAAAGATTCATGCAAAATAATAATAATAATAATTGTTATTGTTTGATGTCACTGTGAGATCTTAAGTTTTGAAAAATTATCGTTTAAGAATTCGTTCAAATTATAGTAACATTTATCAACTAAAAGACTCTTTACACTTTTCTTAAATAAGGTAGTATTCATTGCCCTTATTTCTTTAGGTAATTTATTGAAAATGACAGGAGCCATGTGAAACACACTTTTGTGCATTAAAGCGGTATGTGTTCGGCGGACACAGAGGCGAAATTCGTCACGTTGTTGCCTATTATTCACTTCTGAGGCTAATTTAAATAGTGTTTTATTGGTCTTAACAAATACTGAGACTTCAAAGATATATAGGCTTGGGAGAGTTAAAATTTTGTACTCCTGAAAAAACGGTTTACAGGTTTCGATCATTTGAAGCCCAAACATAGCCCTTATGCACCGTTTTTGAGCTTTAAAAATTAAATCAATATCAGTCGAATTTCCCCAAAAAATCACACCACACCTCAGAACCGAAGCAACCAAACCGTGATATGCAGTTAACAAAGTATTAATGTTTGCTATCTGCTTTAACTCATATAGCGCATACACTGATTTATTAATTCTTTTGTACAGTGTTTCAATCTGGGATTTCCATTTTAGTTTGTTATCCACAGTAAGACCAAGAAATTTTGTTGTTTGCACTTCAGATACAGGTTCACCCTTATAGTTAATCTGAGGCATAAGCGCATTCATACGCTGATTAAAATGGATTATTTTAGTTTTTGAAATGTTTGCCTTCAGGTTATTGCTGTCTAGCCATTGAATGATTGCATTTAGGGTGCTGCTTATATCATGTTCATAAGATATTTTATCATTACACTTAATTGCAACAGTGCTGTCGTCAGCAAAGAGTGTCATTGGGTTCGGGTTCGAATTTGGGAGGTCATTAATGTAAATTATAAAGAGTAGGGAACTCAATATACCTCCTTGTGGGACACCATATTGTATTTTACGTCCCATTGATAGGTATGTCTCATCCATCTTAGTTCCAATATTAAGCCTATTAATTTGTGTATACTGAGTGCGGTCTTTGAGGTAGGTTTCAATTAATTTTAGGATGTTGCCTCTTATGCCATAAGTCTCAAGTTTATATAATAAGATGTCATGAATCACGTGATCAAAAGCCTGTGTCATGTCCATAAAGATGCCGCAGATCGGTATTCGCCTGTCGACATTGGACGTTATGATTTCCAAAAATTCATATATAGCAAGGTTAATACTTTTGTTCTGTCTAAATCCTTTTTGTTCCTTAGCTAAAATGTTATGGGTTTCAAAATAATCAACGAGTTCATTATACATATACTTTTCAAAAATTTTTGAGACGATTGACAGTAGAGCAATAGGTCTATAATTATCCATGTTTTCTTTACTCCCTTTTTTATGAATCGGTTTAATAATTGCAACTTTTAATTTTTCAGGGTATACACCAGTTTCAATAGACAGGTTTAGAATGTAACTCAGAGGTTGCGAGATACATTCTGTTACTAACTTAATTACTTTAGTGCAGACACCGTCATAACCTACACTATTTGTGTTTTTTAACCCTTTTATGATTTGTTTTACGTCTTCTGGCAGACATGGCTTCATAAACATTGAGTTAAGTCTAGATGTTAGGAATTGCTTATGCTGATCTTTGTGCATAGTATTCATGGGTGTTATCTTATCTACAAAATAATGATTAAATTCATTTGATATGTCACACGGATTTGTCACGATATTATTATTCACTTTAATACTATATATAGATTCTAATGGTCTATTTTGCTTTGCAGCATTAATAGTTTGCCATACAGCTTTTGCTTTATTATTTGAATTTATAATATTGTTATTGTTTTGCGCTCGTTGGGTCAAACATACAATTCTTTTTAGTCTTTTGGTGTATTGCCTCAATTTTGATTTGTTGTCTACACTTGGGGTTTTTCTATATTTCCACAGTAGTTCACGTTTCTTAGCACTACAAGTCTTAATACCCCGTGAAACCCACTTGAGTTTTTTGTGGATGTGTATAGTTACAGTTTTGTAGGGAAAACAAAGGTCATAAAACAATTTAAATGTATCAATGAAAATATTGTATGCTATGTTTGGATCACAAGCACTGTACATATCTGCAAATGTCATTTGACCCAAACAGTATTTGAATTTTGCCAGATTTTCTTTACAGAAATCCCGTCTCCTGATTTTCCAGTTCTTAATTAAACACATATTTCTTACTTGGCATCTTAACAATTGTGCGGTGTGGTCAGACAGTGCTAGGTCAATTACTTCTGACTTACATTTTTTCCCAAAGTTATGGGCAAAATTGTCAATACATGTTTTGCTTACATGTCTAGTTGGTTCTTTTAATTGTAGTTTCAAATTGTAATTTAGTAGTAAGCATTCAAATTCGTTTGTTAACTTATTCTTATTTAAAACATTAATATTAAAGTCACCAGCTATAACAATATTATATTTATGATAATGTTTATTTAGTAAAATTAGGATCCTGTTCAGTCTATCAAAAAATACATCAATGTTACTAGCTAAGGGTACTCTATACACACAGACAATAACAATTTTGTAATCTGTCAGCTCAATCGCACAACATTCAAACGCTGAACAGACTGAACTGCTTGTCAGTGTTGATATTTCTTTGCAATGATGTCCTTTTTTGACAAAAATACAAGACCCGCCTCTTTTTGAATCAGTTCTAGAGTAACATGATACCAAGTTATAGTTGGGAATGAAACATGTGTCTTCATGCCCAGACATCATGAAGTGCTCTGTGAGGCAAATAACATCGACGTTTGATTTTTTATCTAATAATTCCTGTAAAGAGACTGTTAATATATGCGACTTAGTCCTCAGCCCAGCAATATTTTGGTGAAGAATGTTTAGATATTTAGGGGCGAAAAAGAGATTCAGATTCTGGGAACTCTTCGCCTGACAGTTTCTCTTTCACACTCCTTACATTTTCTTGTTTGATTGCCAATATCAAATCAAAGAGGTCACTAAATATAACCTTCATACCATGATTATTTAAGGATCCAGAGCGTGTATAAAAAGTATGATGGTAACTTAAGTTCAAATTAGAGTCTACATGATAGGCATGCTCATGGGTTATAATGTCCATATATAGCATACCATTGAATACTTCCAGTCTTGAATTATATAGATTGTTGTAATTATAGTAGTAATTAGATTTGAATGTTGGTAATGTAATTATAATATTAGTATTTTTCATGTCCTGTATAATGTATCTAATGTCAGTTATTATGTCATAATAGTTATTTGTCTTTCTGAAGTCTTCCTCCCCAACCATAATTACGCAAAAGTCATTCAATGTGAAGATTGACAATTTCGCTTGTAAATCCTGTAAGAGAGCTTTTATTCCAACATTTGGTGTTAGATAGTGACATATGTGGTAGTTTCCAAGGAAGTATTCTTCTGCTAAGGTCAATATGTTGTTGCTTTTATTTGCACTAATAATGCAAAGATTATTTTTAGTTACGGTCTGCGAATAAGACATCCCATTAGATATGGTTTCTTCTTTAAACTTGACCGGTGGCTCTATCTTTGCACTGGAATGTTGAGCTGTATTTTTTTGATCTACTTTTTCATTGCTTGTATTCAGTATGCCAGACTCCGTTTGGGTTTGCTTGTTACTGCAAGGTTCATTGGTCTGCTGAGAGAATTTTCTAGGGGTTTTGAGTGGGGATTGACTTGGACTAGATACAATTTGTTTATGCATAGAATTTTTGCGAATTAGATTTTCGTTCGCCTTTTGTAGCGTCTCATTTTCTAATATCAATGTGTCTATTTCGTTATTGGCATTCAATAGTTTAGTAGTAAGGCCATCAATCTGTTTTTTCAGTTCGGTAATGATATCGACATCATCATCCTCCGATATATCAGGAACGCTATGCATGGTGCCATCTAGTGTGCGATTGTCTAAACTCTCATCTAGGTTCGTAACGGAGTGCGCTCGCACACGTCTAATGGTGACATTTTCTTTTTGGTCCATCGCTGCAGAGTAGACTCAATAAATGGGTCAATGAGTTGTGCTGATACAATGTGATAGATGTCACTTTTCTCAAATTTTGGTGTGCTGACTAGTGTTTTGTTTATATTTGAATCGTTGAAAATTAAAACAAAGAATCATTCAAATTATACTGCTTCTTTGCGTTTATAATATAATATGATTTTTATGTACAAAACTATTCTTCTAATTAGTCGATTTTGCCAAAAATAGTTGACTATTCTTCAGTCTAAAAAGACTCGTATTTAAAATTGAAAATAATGTTTCCGAACGAAGATGATTGTGTCACGACTTTTACTGTGTTCCAATTGGTCGTTTTATGTGATTCGTCAGCTAGTGCAAAGGTTTGCTTTTGATTTTCATTGGCTTTCTATCAACATGATAAATTGACACTGAATTTAAATAAAAAACGGATTCACCAAACCTCTTATTCCGGATTTTCTGAATAAATATTTCACCATGCCAATTCTTGCACCCAAATGTTATTTTAGCGTTCGCCAAGCACTGTTTTGTTGGTTCACAATACGACGAGTTAGTTTAAGTCTCACTTTGTGTCCTTCTATAACACACACAACACCGTTCTCAGTATTATGTCTCAGTTATTTTCCCGTCCGAATAACCCTAGCACTTACTAATTGTGCACTTTAGTACAGATATCACTAACAATGTGTCACTAAACAGTACTTTTCTATTTTTAATGAGTATTTTAACACGGAGCTAATGTTTACTTCATGGCAGTGTTGCCATCCTTCCACAAAGTGAAAAATAACTTTAATTTCGGAAGTCGGTGTCTTTGGTTTTTAATTTTCGTTCTTTGTCACCGACTTCCGAAATTAAAGTTATTTTTCACTTTGTAGTGTTTTTTTTGAAGTCGGTTGTTTGTTTTTTGTAAAAAGTTTTTATTTTTCACTTTTTAGTTGTGATACCTACCCAACACAAATTCGAATACCACTACCTGCTATGTAAATAACAGTGACAGGAAGTTATCATAATATCATCCACATACTAAGTGAGGCAAAAATACGTATTATTGAAGCTAACTTAAAAACTGCCCAAGCAAAGTTAATAAAATTTATATGGGACCACCTCTAAAGTATGATCTACTAAACAAAAAAAGAACCATCAAAATCAATTCATAAATGACGGAGTAATCGCGTAACAAACATACAAAAAAAAAAAAATCAACATACAGTCGAATTGAGAACCTCCTCCTTTTGGAAGTCGGTTAAAAACAAAAAGTCTGACTCGCACGTTTCAATCCCGTACTAATCCAACAAGATCTACATTGTATTCAACTGTGTCAATCGAAGAATTTTATTTGTTTTTAACTTTTAAATTGTTATTATTTTTATTTATTTTTATCATGCACATTTGTTTTTCAACTCAAATTCGCAGAATAGTAATAGTAATTAAGAAAAATTATTAAAATAGTCGACATCAGCTTTGCTTGCCATTTATTAAAAATAGAATAGAACTCTCAAACGAAAGCAAAAGATTTACTAAAGTATTACTAAAATAATCAGAAATAAAAAAAGATAAACTGAGATTAAAGTTGCATAACAGACAGGATCAGTATTATATTGTTGTAGTATTATCGGAAAGTAAACACGACGTGTGACATACTCACATACCTAGCAGTGCGGTGTTATTAATACTTTACGCTTAACCCTGCAGTGAGTATCGCGGTCGAAAGAACCTGGGAGGTATTTTAGTTTATTTTTAATCGTTTTTTGGTGGTGAATTCTTAACATTAAAATATAATATGTTATACATAAACATAATAAAACATCACGCATATTTTCCCCGAAGGGTTAGGCAGATACATATTTTAATAATAAGTGATAGTATAATTCAATTATAGTATTTCCAGCTCTTGTATTTATATTTTTTATTAATTTAACACAGAAAAATTGGGTTTTTCTGTAAGTTATAACTTTATAACAGTGGAAATAATCACTAACTGACAGGTACTATATTATTTTTCTGAAATTGTAAAAACAATAACCAACGTCGATTATATTTTTTTGTTCATAATCATTGTTGAGAAAATTACGTCGACAGATAAATTACGTAAAAAAAAATTACCTACTAACAGATTGTACCTACTTTACAATACTACTACTTACATTACTTTAAATTGCTAGTCATATTTTGTTTTTAATAATGAGTTTATATAATTTAACACAAAAAATTTAAGTTGTGTCAGTATTGAACCACAAATAAAATTATATCTAATTATAATGTCTCTTATTATCTTTTTGCAATCTGAAATTACGCACAGTGAGGGCAATGAACGAAATTATGAAGTAAATGCTATGACTTTTTATTCAATAGACAACTTTTTCATTCACAGTAGGTATTACCTAGACCTACTTAATACTATGTTAATCCTAAAGTAAATATATATATTTAAAATATATAATATTAAATCAAATACCAAAATAAAATTACTAACAAAAATAAATAAATATTAACCAATAGGATAGGCCTATAAGACCAGCTCAATGCCGCAGTGTTAAAGTACTTAGCATCGCGGTGGCTATTAATACAAATGCGACCTACTCCGTCTGACTGTTTGCATTCGATTCTTACCGCGAGTGCACGCTCGATCGATAAATCGCTCGATCGCAATTCGTATTCGTTTTCGTAATATTTTAAATTCGGGGCAGTATTGGATAGTGCCGCTGTGTAGGGTTGGGACTTATAAAGTAGTGCGGGACACAGTGCCTTGTTTTAGTGGTTGATAAAGTTAATTCAGTGAGGACGTCTCTTTTAATTTTTATTGTAAGTTTTTAATAATTTTATTTTTGTTGTTTTGATTTTGGGAACGGTGTATTAAAATAATAAGCCAGCAAAGTTGACGGGACACGTGCAGATCATGAATGTCGACATTTTTAATTAAATTATTATTGTAATTGAATAACTGGAGCGCACAGTATTTATTACCAACGCAGGATTGTAACCTAATATTTTTGAATATTATAAATATAAATTATATATATCTGTGGGTACTTTGGATTTTATATCTAAGATTAATGCTACTATAGTGTAACTTTTAATTTTAATGGTGTCGTTGACTCTCAATTTATTGTTTGCGTGATCGGATATGTTGATAAAGCCATACTTACATATTAAAACATTTCATTTACTGAATTAAATACCTAATTAATAAAATATTACGTCTAGGTTAGGTACCTACAGTGTGTTTCTTAAGGCAAACTTACCTTGTTCAATCTTAAAGGGGTGGTCGAAAGGTTAACAATTTACCTCATGTGTTATTAATAAATGATATTACGGATATTTAAAAAACAAATCATACCTACTATGATTATTATTACGATTTTTAATGCACTAGGTATTTTAAACTTTACAAAACGCGACCAACTTTTAAATTACTGCTCATAAAGATCATCTTGACGTAACAATTCTGAAGTAAATATCTTTTTCAAGCCAAATATATTTATTTATCATATCGATAACGAGGTAAAGTAATACGAAATCAAAGAAATAAAAAATAAATAAGTCTTAACTTCAAATAAAATAAAATTTAAAAAAATCTACATTGTAAACACACATACATACATAAACTAACGCTTTCTTCCCATGGGGGTAGGTAGAAACTGCAGGACGTCACCTGCTACGACCCCAAATAATAGTCGTAATTTAACATACGCTCATTTAATATAACCGATAAAGAACCCGGACGTGGCACATTTATAACAAAAAAGTAATTATAACATAAAACTATATTATTATTTCACTGATAGTATTCTGCGTAATATATATTTTTTGGCTCTCACCATTCATATTATATGTGACATAAAACTGATAATATGAATGTTGTTGGTCTTTGATATGACTACACTAAAACTAAAAATAAATTAAGCCACAAGGCATAAACAGAAATGAACCAAAAAAAGGCTGTCAAACCAGATACCTACCTAACTAGTATTTTATGCGGTATTTTTAAGCAGATGTCTAGAATATTTGGATATTCGTTTTTTTTCTTCTTTTATTTCATTTATATACATACATACTATTGTATCATACATATTTTTGTTACATATTGTCGTTTACATTTTTAAATATTTATACAAAAACAAAAAAAAAAAAATACTTAGTAGCCCTTTTTTTTTTTGGGTGGGAAATTATCAAATAACTTCTCCCGCTCTGGGTGGAGCGGGAGGGCGTATCAGACTCTTACTGACTAAAACCCACCCGTGTTCCTTCGGTTGCCCTGTTGTCGGGGGCCACGATTTCCCTATCGGTTTTCTTCGAACCCCCGGCAGGCACTGGCCCTAGTGGACCCCGTCAATTCTGCTGACATCTCTTTGAGGCGCGCGTGGAACACAACGCGCCGTCGACCCGGGCTTGGTCCTTATCGGACGGCGAGCTACCCACTGCTCACCGTCCGCAAGCCCGCGCCTACGGTGGCTGGAAATCGGCTCGCGATTCCCGCCCCGGGCGTCTCCTCCTGCGGCAGTTAGGGGCGTGAGGGCGCGAACTTTGTCTCTCCCTCACGCGTTCCGCCTCCTCCTTCGCGAGCATTACCGCTTCGCAGAAGGAGGTGACGGCCTGCCATTTCCTCTTGCTCCGTACCATGGCCTGAACCAGGGCCGGACGCGAGAGATCACCGCCGCCGTTGCAGCCAAAACCAAAAAAAATAATACTTAGTAGCCCTTCGGTATCAAGGACAGGGTCCAAGCTGCCGGTGGTTAGGGCTCATTTAATTTATTGTTAGTATTTTAGGTTACAAAACATATATACTGTTATCAATAACAATGTTTTGAATGTCTTAAAATAAAAACAAAAAATCTTTTTGTTTTGATAGAAAAATAAAACAGCAAAACACGAGATAAACCGTTAGATAAGATCATAATCTTGTTTTTTTGATACATTCAAATCTTGCTAAGGTAGTTATCTACCTACATTTATTTTTTAAAACATTCGTCTCAGCAAAAACATCATGCTGTATTATTTATAATACAGAGTGTCAGGGACAACGACGCAAAAACTGAAACCATGGATTCAGTACATAATTCTGAACCCCCCTGTGTTAAAATTTTTCAACGGTTATAAAAAAAAAAATCAGCTGTTTCACAGAAAAGTGCAATACCTACGCAGTCAAAATGTATGGAACAGCTGATTTTTTTAAAAATAACTGACGTAAAATTTCAACGTAGTGGGGTTTTACACCACCGTCTAAAGAGACTGTGCCGCTATGGTGTAAAAATAGGGTTAAGAAGTTGGGCCACCGTTTGAGCCTTTGATAGTGTCATGCCTGTATGGGTCAGGGAAATGCATTATTTATCAAATTGACACACTACGTCAATTTGCCTTGATATAGCCATTTCATACAACTTTCAAAGATTGAGCCGACGCTCGCACGGACGTAATAAAATCACGGCGGGATTTCATCGCGCAATGGATTTTCAACTCTCGGTGTTAAGCCGAGCCATGAGAATTCAACAGAATGCATCCCAGCGCGTCGAAAAAACACACTGGTGGATTTTCAACTCTCGGTGCTAAGCAGAGCGTTGAAAAGTCCCGCCGCGATATATTTTTACGTCCGTGCAAATGTGGGCTAACAGTGTTGGCATTTGAATAGACAGACAATTTAAGTTGGTTCATAAAAACTCAATTGGATTAACTTCCCTGACTTTACGCAGCGACTTTAGCGAGTGAGTTTTACGATATTTACCGTACACTTTTTAATTAAGACCGTTTATTCTAAAAGCGGTCGACGTCGTAAATAGATGGCAAGTTTTGATTAATTTGGCAATATTGCTGTATGGAAATAAAAAATGTGGCTAACTAGCGAACTAGAATATTACTAATAATGAATTGCAATTATAACACTGAATTTAATGTTGTAACCGTTTTAGGTGTAAAAAAGGCATTTGAAAAGTTTCCAAAAACTTTTTTTATATCTAAAACTAAATATTCGGTGTTACGATATTAATTATTGCATTTCATAATCAATATTTTAGTTCCCTAGTTAGCCACATTTTTTAATTCCATACAGTAATATTGTCAGGTAAATATTTGACAGCTATTTACGACGCTGGCAACTTTTAGGATAAACCCTCTTAAAATTCTGGACAACTAGTGACTGAAAAACTGACCCGGTAATTGAACGTTGAACTTCGGGCCTAGAAAGAGAAACGCCACTAGCAGCGACGATGTTTTTCTATAACTATTCCATTTTAAATTGGTGTCGTTAAAAACATGTCATGTGTTACTGGTCTAGTTTTAATTGATCGATGTTTCTAATTGACTCAACAATTATAAAAAAAACAGTATTAATTCAATTAGCATTCTCATACGCCAACTCTTGAATAATTCACGTACAGTAAAAAGTGAATACAAAGTGTATGTTTTGTTATAATTGCAAATGTCTTCATGTTCAGTCACGGAATGTAAAGATTCAGCTATTTTTCTATGCATCAGAGTAAGCTAATGAGCTAGTGAGCAAATTTTTTCGGACTATTTACGTTCGTAATGTTACTATCTTATTGAAAAAAAAAAAAATCTTATCGATGTAAACATAAATATTCTAAGGGTGTTTAACAATTTCTATTCTTGATGAATGAATAGAAAGTCTTTCAACCACTCCTACCAAGGGGTATCGTGTCACCCAGTAACTGGGTTGTGGAGGTCAGATAAGCAATCGCTTCATGTAAAATACTGGTATTCAGCTGCATCCGGTTAGACTAGAAGCCAACCAAATACGCTAGACAGATTTGCCAGGTAATTTGTAAACGTCTGCCATCTTTCCAAAAGTAGAAGTATATGGAAATAAAAATAACATAAATACAATTCATAAATTACTCAATTTTAATTGATCAATTTTGTCGTATCATTGAAAAATGTTCGTTGATTAATAAGTTATGTTGTTTGACTACAAAATATGCAAATTAACTTTGCCGATGAATATTTTCGACTACTTTGAGCCAATTTATGACTAGTTACAGATCTCACTGCTACTATCTACAAATATTTTTAGCATTTGTTCATAATTTATGAAAAGTCCAGTCTTATAAAATGGTAAACTCTCTCAAAACATCATTAATTACTATTTAGTTTTTTTGACCTATTACGTAATTTCCATTAATGATTTTAAAAACTACACTTGCACTTGAAACAAATTAATACCTACCATAATTAAGGCGGAAAAGAAAGTAAAAATTGGCACCATGTTAATTAAAGTGGTGAAATTCTTTAATTGTGTAAAGTAAGCTACGATGTCTCCTGATTGATTTGAATGAAAATCGGAAAGGAATGAGGATCAACCGGTTACTAGGTTCATGATCATCCACAATCTGACCTCACCCACTGCTGGGCTCGCTTTGCTTGTGCCAATTCCCATACTCCTGTGGTAACCTCATCCTGATTATACCCCCTCAATCTGCCTAGTCTTTTCCCAACTATGTTGGGGTTCGGCTTCCAGTGTAACCGGATGCAGCTGAATATCAGTATTTTACATGGAGCGACTGCCTATCTGACCTCACAACCCAGTAACTGGAGAATACGATACCCCTTGGTAAGACTGGTTGTCAGACTTTCGGGCTTCTGACGACCCGTAACGACTGTCAAAGATCCACGAATGACAGCCGGGACCAACGGCTTAACATGCTTTCCGAGGCACGGAGGAGTCTCGGTATGTTGAGATGGTCACCCATCCACAGACCAACCCCGGCAAGTGTAGCTTAACCTGATGGATCGAACCGTGCGGCTGATTATACCCCCTATGGCAACATTATTGTCGACCCATCTCACCTCCGAACGACCATTTCTTTTTCCAATCCTTGGACACCAATCGGTCACAGCCTTACTTACTTCACCTGGCCTAGCTCCTGCCCAGCTCCATTCGAGCCCCATAGCTCGATTTCCAATATCGAAGCGAATTTAATATAGCGTCTTCGGATTTCGAGGTTGTGTACGTTGATAGCATGGAACGCTCCATGGCTTCTCTTTGCCACTCTCAGCCTAAAACCAGTCACTTTGTGACTGTCCACATCTCAACACCGTTGCTAGGTGACTTCAGCACATTTAAGAGGCCAATGTCCGGCAGAGTGTGATAGGCTATTTATTGATAGATTGTACCAAATTTATTTCGTAACGATTTCGCCACAATTTCGTCAAAGCACGTTTATTTTAATGCGACATTAAGTTATCTGACCACAAAATAATAATTATCTTTATCATTACTTTGAAATATTAATTAGAACGATGTTATAAACAATAATTTGTGAGTAAGTACATTATTTTTTATGCAAAATGTATCACTAACTCGATAAATCAATTAGGTACTTTTGATCAGTCAAAATTGTTTAAGTATTTGCTTTGTAATATTTATCTGCACGGGTCGATCGGCTGCATCCGTTTAGACTGGAAGCCGACCCCAACATAGTTGGGAAAAGGCTAGGCAGATGATGATCTGCACGGGTCGATCGATCAGGTGAAGCTACGCTTGCCGCGGTTGGTCTGTGGATGGGTGACCATCTTTACATACCGAGACCCCTCCGTGCCTCGGAAAGCACGTTAAGCCGTTGGTCCCGGCTGTCATTTGTAAATCTTTGACAGTCGTTACGGGTAGTTAGAAGCCCAAAAAAGTCTGACAACCAGTCTTACCAAGGGGTATTGTGTTACCTAGTAACTAGGTTATGGAGATCAGATAGGCAGTCGCTCCATGTAAAATATTGGTATTCAGCTGCATCCGGTTAGACTGGAAGCCGACCCCAACATAGTTGGGAAAAGGCCAGGCAGATGATGTCTGATGACGATTTATAAGACTTGACTGTACATGATCATAATTATTATTTTAAAAAAAAGTTTCCAAAATCAATTTTGCCTTAAGTAAGTACATAACTCAATGTAGATGTAAGAACCCACTTCCTGTGGATGTCGTAAAAGAAAGCAATTATTGACATTGGCCCTTCGATGGCAATAGCCTCGCCCCCTGTTACATAGGACTTAAACATAACTGGCGAAATGTGGGTGTACTATAAGATTAGTACAACTCTGCTCTCTTCGGGGATAGAGGCGTGATGTTAAGTATGTATTGGCATTTTCTCAACTTAGCCAAAGTAGTAGAAAGCTTTGCAAATATCAAAGATAACTTTTCAAACAAACACTACAGTAAAACAACATAATTTTCTTACACAATTTAATGTCGTATCAAGGATCAGACATGATTGAAATGATAATGGAAACAATTAAAGTTTGTTTATGTTATGACAAATACAAGGTTTAGTTACTACGCTCTTATCACATAGTAAACACTATAAATAGGTACCTAGAAACTTTATTGTTGTTTATGACCGTTTTCATTCTACATACATATTCTTCACCATGACACACCGTCTAGTGGTCGCAAGCGCTATAGATAGTACTATCCACGAAGACATGCCCCACTTTTTTTACTAAATGCGATTACTGTACGTACTATATATACACTGTAAGAGAGGTTTCGCACTACGTCCGATCCGAAATAAGGATGTAAAACGGTAAAATAACCCTGGTATAATACGGTAATAAATGATATTTTACGTAATTTACGGTATTTCACGGTAAAATATGGTAGTTTTCGGTAAAAAACGTATTAAACGTACTCATACAATCATACCCACTAAAACACTACAAATACGGAAGTGTGTATGTTTGTGTGTATTTCACTACTTCAATATTAACGGATAAATAGATTTGAATGAAATTTGCCAGAGATATAAGCAGTATTGGAACTTAAAAAAGACAGAAATTGGGCTCGTGCGACTCATGCGTACTAAAAATCCTTATAACTTAATTCTCAAGTCAAGAATTCAAGATATGAATCACACTATGTCATGGATTATAATCATATCAGCTATGTGCAGAGGCAGAGCAGAAGACAGTACAAATTAAAATTTAAAACTTCATAAGTCGCCAGTAATTTAACCGTAATTTATATAAATGACCGTAAAATACCCGTATTTTACCGACGTTTTCCGTAAAATTACGTAATTTTGCAACCCTAATCCGAATACGACAAATGTAGGTTCGACTTAGCCATAGTACTATTTGTATGAGGGGTTGCGCACTAGATCAAATCTTTGTTCGTCCAAATTTAGAACATTCCCAATTCGGATCTTGAATTCGGATTCGGATAGGATGTAGTACGTAACCGCTCTTACTGTACTGTACTGATTACTTACGTACTGTAAGTGACAAGGAAGAAGACTGAGCCGCGTCTTCGTGGATGTCACTATTTATACTACTGTGTGGAGGTCCTGAGTCTGATTCCCAGGTCGGGCAGTGTTATTGGGTTTTTCTATTAGAAATTTGTCAGTAGCAGCCCGGAGTCTGAATTTGTGCTCGGATGAACACAATAGGTTCTCCGCCTATTACATGGGACTTAAATATAACTCGCGAAATGTGGGTGTAGTAAAGGTATACCTCTGTCTAACCCTTCGGGGAAATAAGCGTGATGTTAATGTAATGTTTATGTTATCTTTGAAGGGTCGGACAAGGGTTTAAAGTGAATACATATGTATCCAGTTATGTTAGTATTAGTTTTTTTTCTGTTTGGAAATCCTTGTTGATGTCCTCCGCCCTGGGTTGGGCAGAGGAGTCTGTCAGACTCTTACTGGCTAAAACCACCTCGGTGGTCCCTTGCACACTTGCGTCTGGGGGCTGCGAGTGCAAGTGTGACTGCAACGGCCCCGTCCCGTAGGGTATTGAAACTCCCTCTACGTTTTAGAGAGGCGCGCGTGGATATATACACGTCCTGTGTGGTGGGGGGCGACGCCGTCGGTTATCTCCGAGTCCGTTGCCCCTGGACCCAATTAGGGGGGCTGGAAGAGCAATTGTGATCTCACTTTCCCTTTCAACAGTTTCCTTTTGTGAGATAACTGTTTCACAGAAGAATACCAGCTAAGGACTTTGTACTGCCGACCATAGAACAAACTACGGTCGGCAGCAATAGGTCGTTTCCCACTTGCTAGACACGCCTTTTTTTTTTTTTTTTTTGTTCCGGGGTGGAAAATCCTCATGGATGTCCTCCGCCCTGGGGCAGACGAAGGGGTCTGTCAGACTCCTACTGACTAAAAACCACCCCGGTGTTCCCTTCCCACACTTGGACCGGGGATCATGAGATCTAGTGCGCCTTCCATGATCCCCGACTGGTGCCGGCCCGCTTTTGCAGGCCACTTCATACCCGCGGGGGGAGTGAGGTGAGACTCCCCCCGCGACGTCAAATAGGGGCGCGCGTGGAACACAACGCACTGCCACCTCGGGTCCTGCTGGATTGGGGGCGGCGGACGTCCCCGAGTCCGCCGTCCCTCCAGATCTGTTTATGGGGGCTGGAAGAGGGCGTTGTCCGCCCTCCGCCGACGCCCAGTCCGCCTGCTACGGATCAGGAGAGTGGTCTCAATCTCCCTCTCCCTTTCCGCAGCCTCCTTCTGCGAAACTACGGTTTCACAGAAGGAGATCAGCGGTTGGCCGCCTAGTCTAACCGCCATGGCCAATTATAATTAAGGTCAAAGAGTGTTCAGAGTCAATCGGCAGAGTATTACGGTGCTCGTTAATCAAACCAATTGTTTTGTTCTATTTAAGAGCACTGAACTGTTATGGTACTCTTAGGCAGTTGTCCCACCGCCGGCGATTAACGAATGGTAAATAGAGCTAGCAACTGATAACGAGTTGTGTAGTTCCGATAGTTTTGTCGCAGGAATATCAGCGAGTATCCGAGTGCGACGGGCGATTACTCGCACCACTCGCTTGGGGCGAAATTACCGCTGTTTGGTCTCTCGGCGTGAGTTTTGACCACCAAGCGAGCACCGATGAGCAAGTATCGCGAGTACTCGTCAGCTGTGTGAACAGTCAGCGATCAACTATTAATATACTGCATCTCTTTTATTTACACGAAATGTATATCTATTGTACGTTTCTTGAGCGAGAAAATAGCCGATAGTTAGTCGCTTCCTCGCATCTGTATTACGCATGTAACATGATGAGAGTATAATTAATATTATTACTATAAATTGCTCGAAAAATATTCTGCATGGATCGCATCGAATGCCTTCAGTCTTCTTACTAGACATCTATCCCTGAAATAATATTTCTTTAATCTTTGTAGATCGATTAAATGTTCGTTAGAGTGAAAGTGCACTCTAAACAACATTTGATCGGTCTCAAGGTGAAATAAATGGTCCAAGGAAATTACCTAGAGATAAATAAATAAGATAACTTATCTGCCTCTGTTTTGAATTCTTATCTAATCTTTAGTATTCTACTTTGTAAGTTGCTTCGAGTTATTTTAATAACTTTCTTTTGTTTTGAACACTATCAGGCTGCGCGCTGTTTTGATGCGTTTTCGTACGAATTTCACTCGTACGTACACGTATGACCATGGTGGTACGAATTGAGTGCGCACACTGGATACGTTTTTTTCCGTCAAATAGAACAAATCCCAACAAGTACGGATTGTTTTTGGACGTCGGAACTATACGTACTAAGTCGCACCCAGTCTGTGCGCTCCCTTTATACTTGGAAGGTCGGGATCGTGCGTACGTATTCGGACGTGTATGCACTAGTGAAATTCGTACGAAAACGCATCCAAGGTACGCGTGGCCTAAGAATACACTTCCTCATCTTACGTCAATGTAGGTAAACAAACTCAGAAATATCTTTAAAGAATTGAGAGTATGTTTCTGTAACAAATAACACAGACGGCTCATTTTAAACAATTCAATGTTTACTTACATTAATTATATCTGAGAAGAATTTATTTTTTCTATTTTTTAAGGATAAGACCGTCTGTTATCATGTTATCATCTTAGCAGATTCGGTACAATCTAGGAATGAAAATTTTAAGCAACATACGGGTAATTTTTTACCCAATTGCCCTAGGAGGGTAATATTTTTACTTGCTCCTTAATATTTTTCCCGCAAGTAAAGGCAACATTTTTAACACAGATGACGGACGATTCGTCACGGTGACACGCGCCTACTTTATTTTGCAAATATGGATGCTTGTACCAAGGAAATGACCTTATATTAAAATATGAATTTCAAACAGATTGACTGCGACAAAAACATCCTTAATATCTAAAATAAACCAAGAAACATGTCTTGGCATGAGATCAACGGAATTAAATATGGACGTGCGTCGTACTGCCGAATATTGGCAATAGATAGCTATGCGTACACATGGCTACACATCAAGCTTTACAATTCCAGTTTATGCTGATCTCACATCGTATAGGATTTCCGTACAATGCGAGGTCAGCTTATACTGGAAATGTATAACTTGATGTGTAGCCGTGTGTACATAATATATATGTTAGGATCAAATGTCTCTGCATAGAATATTAATTCTATGTAACCTAAATACCCTAGCCTGTATATTTTGTTTGGATATACCAGCTGTGTCTCACCACTTCATATTTTATGATTTATTCCATTCTAATATCTACAACTATACCACTAGTATTTGTTTCAACTCATATTTATTTTCTATTCCGAACGGATACCACTCTATAAATAATTTAATGTGCAAACGAATACCAACAACTTGAATTCGGTGCAGTCAGCTCAGTCAAACCTAATTAAATTAAATTTGTTTTCTAATATTTTTATGTGATCGTAATAATAATACTATCCAAATTCACTTCATTCCAATTTTTTACAATCCGTGTGACCCAGGGTTTGAGTTTCAAATAATCTTTTCACTGTCAAATATGTTTTTTTAGGTCATTTTAATTGTAACAAGGTGACCATTAACACAGTTATGGGTGGTTTTAGATCTGAAATGAAAAAGTGAAATGTATCAATCAATCTGCCTAGCCTTTTCTCAACTATGTTTTGGTTGGCTCCCAGTCTAAACGGATGCAACTGAATACCTACCAGTATTTTACATGGAGCGACTGCATATCTCAAATTTAAAATCAAAATCTTTTATTTCACATAACCTACTTGGGCACTTATGAAACGTCAGAAGCTAGATGCACGGTTCCAATTGGTCGTTTCCTATTGAGAAGAGCTGCCAAGAAACTCCACTGCTACTCTTTACTACACATCTACAGTCTATTAAGCTTACAACGTTCTCACATGCACAAAACATGAAAAAATCTACAATATCTTCTTTTAGTGATCAACCTGGTGTCAGAGTTTTAAAGCCGCCAATAGGCCTCTGATTTGGCTTCACATGCCGTCGAGAAATATGTCTCAGGCATGCCACCGGTTTCCTCACGATGTTTTCCTTCGCCGTTTTTGAAGCATGTGATAAATTATACAAAACGGACATGAATCCGAAAAGTCAGAGGTGCGTGCCTTGGGTTCGAACTCGAGACCTATGACTTGTCAGTCTGACGGTCACACCATTAGGCTATCACTGCTCAAAGAATCTTTATATAAAAAATATCTATCTTCCACAACCCAGTTACTGGGTAATATGACAGTTACTGGGTATACTCCTTGGTTAGACTGGTTGTCAGACTTCTGGGCTTATAGGTAGGTACTTATTTATAGCAGCGACAAAAAACAGTAAAAAAAAAATTGAAGCTCTCAAATTATTATCAGTGACATGACATAAGGTCAATGAACACTTACTTTATTTATTACATGCATCAATAACATACCCCTTGTAATGCAAATTTTGTAATGCATAAACTTGAACCTTAAAATCAAGGGTTATCTGCAGCACCTAATTATCTTCTTTATGTTAAATTGTAAAACATTATAGCAAACGACGCAATTTCTTTGATATTCGCTTAGAATAAAAATGTATTTAGTTAAGTGGCTGTAATACACACGAGTTAGAACGCGTTGGTACTTGACGCTCAACGACCTTTTTCACCCATTCATCTCCCTAAAAAGTTTCGCGTACTTTGGTTGATATGTCACGGGTGAAAAAAGTCATCAAGCCATAAGTACGTGTACTTAGATATCTATGATCACCATCATCATTTTCCTGCTCTTATCCCATGTTAAGTACTTAAGGTCGGCACCATACGTTTTCGTTTTCCATTTTCCTCTATCAACAGTCGCAGGCTTCTATCGCCCACTTTAAATGTCAATATCATTCCCTTTAGCTTCCTGAACATGAACTATCTTACGTATAATATTCTCGTATAAATATGGTTATGTACTGACTCTTATTTATGTTATTGCACCTAACTATGTTTATGCGGATATGGAGCTAATAATATCTTCATTGTCGGCTTTACTTCCGTGTGTGCGATATATCTGGTTACTGAAGTAAATGTTATAACAATTGTTTATAAAAAATGTTTGGAATGCACTTCCCTTGAGATAAGATACGGTTTTAGGAAACAGTAAAAAAACAAGAAGTTGAAAGCGCCAGTAGAACCCACGAAATTCAAGTTTTCTTACGTTTTTAGTTGAAGCCAAATTCTAACTTAAAGAATTGCATTAATGATTGATTTGATTTGATTGATTATAGCTATGTAAATACCATATTTGTTACGGTACACTGACTTGCAAATTAGGTACTTACAACATAAGAAAATTTGAATTTCGCGGGCCACCTCGACGCATCCGCCTTAATAGTTAAATAAGTAATTTTACTACCTCGTTGGTCTACTGGTTTCAAATAGGTAAGTATTCTGCCCACTCTTTTAAAAAATACAGGCTTTATAATGTTTTGTATAATTTTATATATTCACTTTTGAATTTAAAAAATAGTAGGTTTACTTGGTCTATTGCGCAATCTTTAAACATTATTATTTAAAGTAGGCATTCATTCATTGAGTGTAAGTAAAGATACGACGGTCAATCAACTTAAAAAAACATTTTTGGGTTATAATTTTATCATACTGGACCAAACTGGAAAAAGATATCATAGGTCATGTTTCGTAGACTGCGGACCTAAGCAGGCCGCAAGCACAATTTTGCGAAATGGGGGATTATTGACCCAACCGACACCCAGTGCGAATGCAGTGCTGTCTGCCAGTATCACTATAAAACAAAATAAATAAATAGTGTTTTATTTCAAGCAAAATACCCATATACAAAAATAGAATAAATAGTAAAAACTTTAAAAATTAAGACATGGAGGTATGTAATAGGGTTGCAAAATTCCGTAATTTTACGCAAAACGCTGGTAAAATACGGGTATTTAACGGTCATTTATATAAATTACGGTAAAATTACTGGCGACTTATGAAATTTTCAATTTAAATTAGTGCTGATCTCTACTCTGCCTCTACACATAGATGATATTATTATAATCCATGACATGCTGTGATTCATATCTTGAATCTTGACTTGTCAATTAAGTTTTAGGGATTTTTAGTACGCATGAGTCGAGCCCAATTTTCTGTTTTTTTTTAAGTTCCAATACTGCATATCGACGCTGTAGAGTGAAAACCTCGTAAGTGTAAAAGAAGTAATTTTTCAGGAGGAAGAAAAAACTGCGTGCTGTAAAGTTTTGTACGGCGTCTTTTATGTTTTTCTAAAATTAATTAATATGAAAATTCAACCCGCTTTTATATGCAGAACTGCGAACATAAAAGACGCCGTACAAAAATCTAAAGCACGCAGTTTTTTCTTCCTCCTGAAAAGTCACTTCTTTTATACTTACGAGGTTTTCACTCTACGGCATCGTTATATCTCTGACAAACATTCAAATCCATTTATTCGTTAAAAGTGAAGTAGTGACATGCACAGGATATACACGAACATACTCACTTCCGTATTTGTAGTGTTTTAGTGGGTATGACTGTATGAGTACGTTTAACACGTTTTTTACAGAAAATTACCATATTTTACCGTAAAATACCGTAAATTACGTAAAATATTTTTTTTACCGTATTATACCAGGGTAATTTTACCTTTTAACATCCCTAGGTATGTATTAGGTACCCATAGTCTTTAAAAACAAAACATAGTCTTTCGTCATTTTTTATTCTCTGGACTTTAGACGGGACACTGAACGAGACCCGATAGGAGTCTTATTGTTATGACGTTCGTCTATGGGTGGTTAGTGTCCCGGAAAGTGCTAAGTTGGAGTGTCCAAAGTGTCCATATACCTGCACATCTGAGGATCTAAAAAACGCCAAAATATTTTTGACATTGGCGTGGGCCCAACTCATCTAACATAATAAAATATTTTTCTTTTTAATAAGACCTATGAATCGATCGCCATTTTGTGTTTCAAAGGCCCTTTACTATAAGAAGAACCCAATTTACTAAACATAAAACAATATTCAATTGTAACTAATCAGAATAGGTCAGACTTGTTGATACCCGGTTCAAATCATTTATCTTTGCCGTGGAATTTTTATTTTACTTCACATAATATAGTGATAATTTATAAACTAACAATTTTATAATTGCATAATGATAACCTCTTTTACAATGAGGAATCACGTACGTTGGGCAACTGAAAAGCACGTGGTGACAATGTGGAATAAAGTATTGTAATGTTACTGTGATAAATAATTTATTGAGTTACCAAATGGAAACATAATCTTAAAGGTTATCCGCAGGGGCAATTTGTAAATACACATCATTAACTTATCAAGCCCTGATTAATGGGACATAGTTTAATTATCTATTGTCGCGCGACTCTCATGGGGGGTTGGGGGCCGATGCTTAACAACAAGTTAAGAGCGTTTGTATAGTAAGTGGGCAATGTTCCAAATAGCTATCAAATATTTCGCTGTTTTGATTTTGGCAATATTACTGTATGGAAATAAGAAATATGGCTAACTAGTAAACTGCTTAGTATCAAAACACCAAATATTTAGATTTAGATGTAAAAAAAGTATTTGGAAACTTTCCAAATGCCTTTTTTAGGGTTCCGTTAAAAAACGGAACCCTTATAGATTCGTCATGTCTGTCTGTCTGTCTGTCTGTCTGTCCGTCCGTATGTCACAGCCACTTTTTTCCGATACTATAAGAGCTATGCTGTTGAAACTTGGTAAGTAGATGTATTCTGTGAACCGCATTAAGATTTTCATACAAAAATAGAAAAAAAACAAATAATTTTGGAGTTCCCCATACTTAGAACTGAAACTCAAAATTTTTTTTTTCATCAATCCCTTACGTGTGGGGTATCTATGGATAGGTCTTCAAAAATGATATTGAGGTTTCTAATATCATTTTTTTCTAAACTGAATAGTTTGTGCGAGAGACACTTCCAAAGTGGTAAAATGTGTGCCCCCCCCCCCTGTAACTTCTAAAATAAGAGAATGATAAAACTAAAAAAAATATATGATGTACATTACTATGTAAACTTCCACCGAAAATTGGTTTGAACGAGATCTAGCAAGTAGTTTTTTTTTAATACGTCATAAATCGTAAACTTATCGTTACTTGCTGCTACGGAACCCTTCATGGGCGAGTACGACTCGCACTTGGCCGCTTTTTACACCTAAAACGGTTATAACATCAAATTCAGTGTTATAATTGCAATTCATTTTATTAGTATTCTAGTTTACTAGTTAGCCATATTTCTCATTTCCATACAATAACATTTCTAAATTAAGTAATCAAAACAGGTAAATATTTGACAGCTATTTGCGACGTTGCTAACTTTTTATACAGTGGATAAAGTTAGGACCTACCTATGTTTTTATTACTACCACTCAGTCAAAAATTAATCTGTCTAGCCTTTTCTCAACTATGTTGGGGTCGGTTCCCAGTCTTACCGGATGTAGCTGAACCAGTACTTAACATGGATCGACAGCCTATCTGACCTCCACAACTCGGTTGCTGGTTATCACGATACCCCTTGGTAAGACTGGTTATCAGACTTTTAGGCTTCTGACTGCCCAGAACGACTACCAAACAATATCATAATAATATACTAAAAGATCAGAAAGATATAATTTTTGATTTAGAAGAACTTAATGCTGAGTTAAGCTCACGGACATACCTATACACATTTTCCATGATAACAATTTTTAATAGGTTTTATTTTATATTTAGGCACCACGTCATAAAATATGATTAAGGATATTATTAGTACCTACCTATAAAATTATAACGTAAGCAAAATATTTAAATTATTATTCATCTTTTTTGCGGTTTGACCTATGTGTTAATTGATTTGTGTTTTTCCAACTATTTTAGAACTCGTAAGATGTCTAAACCGCAAAATATTAATGACAAATAATACAATACATTATGCCTGACAAGGTTGTTATAAACATCAAAGATTAAGCAAAAATAATTTTAGAATCCTTTATGAAAGCTCATTTAAACGAAACCAAACACGATAATATGTTAATAAAACCGGTATTAACCAAAAAAAAAAAAAAAAAATGTCTCTGACTGGCGGGCGATATGTGGGCGTGTCACCGAGACTTAAGACATTAAGGCGAAAGCGTCAGGGTAGCCCGCGAAATTCAAATTTTCTAATGTTTTTTGTAATTTGCAGGTCATTGGTGCCGATTCCCTTGTTCACAAACTAAACTAAATTTAAGTTCAGTGCATCTTTTTCTGTCTATTTCATTAAGAACAGGACAGAAGATAAATTTTAGTTTAGTACTGTCAAATTAATCAGCGCCTGTCACTCTCCATACAAGTTTAGACGTGATTAAAAACTTGCCGACTAAAATTACGTCAATTTACGTCAAGCGCTGATTAATTTGACAGGACTAAACTAAAATTTATCTTCTGTCCTTTTCTTAATGAAATAGAAAGAAAAAGATGCACTGAACTTAAATTTAGTTTAGTTTGTGAACAAGGGAATCGGCACCAGTATCATGTTGTATGTTGATCTAAATATGATTCGCGACCGTGTTTTTTATGAAATCATGACATTTGACACCTTTGCTAACTTATGGTGTTGTATTGCTGATTGATGATTATAATTGAGTAAAGCCATATTTGTTACGGCCGCAAATCATATTTAATCAACATAAAACATGACACTGACCTGCAAAAACTAAAGAAAATTTGAATTTCGCGGGCTACGTTAGCGTGTCCCTCTTACGATATCTAATTTAGAAATCCTATGTTGCATTATAAATCTCAAGAAAAACCTCTGTGACAGACGGAGAAAAATGACATGTTAAATATTTTATTAAAATATTTTTATTTTTGTTTTCAGATAGTTTTTTTACAAGATGGCGGACTTTTCCTTCGCCAACGCGACAGAGGAGAATGGGCTCTCCGACATGGTCAGTGACCATTTGAAGGGGATTGGACGAATGTTCTACCTTCACTCACCGAAAGACACAATGTTTGAAAGAAAGGAAGATGTACCTAATTTCTTTAGACAGGTGAGGTTGTTTTTTTTTGTTAAAAAAATAAAATACAAATAATTTATTTTCTTATAACGTAGATATACAAATAAGATGTTATTTTTATAATAATCCTCTTACGACATGCAAAATTTTCAAATAACAGTTTTTTTTTTACGTCGGTGATACTCTTGTTCGTTGTATTTTTTTATTTTTTATTATTATTTTATATCATATGAGCCCAGTAGGTGGCCACGTTGATTGCGGCATCAGTGGGATTCTTTAGGTCATCCGAGGTGCAATTATTGTAACAAAATTATTATGAAACTCTTCTCCAATTGCTTTTTCTTGTCTTCCTATGTACATAAATTGTACGATAAAGCATTGATTGATACTGCAATAAATAAAAAAAAATTGTAAAATTGCTATATAACCTATAAGTTTCTAAATACACAGATTTTTTTGGTAATCTAGAGACAAAACATAACCAGTTCATTACAAGGAACGTACCGAGGGAAAATAATCCAAGTTTTTTTAAGTAAGCTTATTTTTTTTACTTAGCCAATACTGTCCACTGCTGGGCAAAGGCCTCCCCAAGTCCTTTCAGGGACTCTTTTCCCGCACCACCTTGAACCAGCCCTCGCGGGCGCATCCAGGGCCTCAAGTCTGCTATTACAATAGTGCCAGAATTATCTAACATTGACTTCATAATTGTTGATCTTGACAAGTTTGGTAATCTAGTAATATAATGCCGTCATTATGACTTTCCAATGGTCAGCCACTGACACTCCATTGAAAGAAATGGCACTTATTGGTAATCCCGTACATAACGACAAATGAATGACTGACTTAGGCGGTATCATTGGTCGTATTGTACGACAGTGCCATTATAACACAATTCTATTATGAGACCATTGGCCGACCAATGATCGACCATTATGAATTTAGCAGATTACGAACTTTTAGCAAAATGACAATGGGATCGTGTTGGAATGACGAATTTATAAAAATAGCAGACTTGGGCCCCAAGTCATCCCGCCATCTCTTTCCATGCCAGCCTCGCCAGCGCCGTCCATCGTCAGTCACCCATTGCGTAGAGACTTTTTCTCAACGGTCATCGTTCGTGCGGCTGACGTGACCCGCCCATTTGAGCCTGGTAGCCTTCTTTCGTATTTCCACGTAGTAGGCCATCTAATATTAGAAAAATCTGATTTACCACAATCAACTCGAAAGGTCATTGACCAAGTTATCAATATACAATTTTAATAGCTTCAACCACCTTGACTCCTTTATTGCCATTCAAAAATAACCTCTAAATCAAACTACGTATGGTCTACAAAACCTAATTACGATTGCAAAATTTTCTTCCCAAATATTTGTGTCACAATATCCTCAAGGCAATGTTTGTTAATATTCGATTTGTATTTGTATGATTATTCTATTTTTGTAGAATGTTGTACTTGACATGTTGACATTAATTTGTGGAGTTTGACTTTCGCTATCGAGGTTAGACTTCTGTGTAGTGTTACCATGTCATATTCTCTATATAGCTGCATTCTACACTATTATCCAACTCTTTTACATCTTCTTGCTCGTGAAGTCTTGACTAAATAATTAGAGCCACACGGGTCAATCGAAGGTTAAGCTACGCTTGCCGCGGTCAGTTCGTGGATGGGTGACTATCCATTACATATCGAAACTCCTCTGTGACTCAGAAAGCACGGTAAGACGTTGGTCCCGGCTGCCATGCGTAGGTACTCAGAAGCCCAAGTCTAACAACCAGTCTTACCAAAGGGTATCATGTTACCCAGTTACTGAGTTGTGGAGGTCAGATGGGCAGTTACTCCATGTAAAATATTGGTATTCAGCTGCATCCGGTTAGACTGGGAGCAGACCGCATTTACATCTTCTTTTATTAATCCATGTTCCCATGTAATCATTCCTCTTGTACAATTTTATCTACAACTAGCTGACCCCGGCAAACGTTGTTTTGCCAATTATTTGTTTGGGGTGGACAACCCTTATCACTTAGGGGTATGAAAAATAGATAGTAGCCGATTTTTAGACCTACTGAATATGCATATAAAATTTAGTGAAAATCAGTAAAGCCGTTTCGGAGGAGTAAGGTAACTAACATTGTGACACGAGAATTTTGTATATAAGATTACTGTAAAAAAAACAATTCTAATTTATATCTCAATGTAACTTAAATTCAATTCTTACAAATTCAGTACCAACATTTAGTCGCAAACATGGTATCAAAATTCAATGGAAGGAAGGTAGAAGGAAAAATATACAATGTTTTTTTTTTTTAAATTATACCCTCATTGAATCAGACGGTTCCAAGTAACCTACGTTTATTGTATGTGATTTTAAACGAATTCGTTACTCAAAAAAATGCTCAGCAAGATCCAATCTTGTACATCATCTGTATAGCCGTGCTCCTACATACATTGAGGTATTTCTATCATAAGTTAGGTTTTGTGTAAGAAGTACTAAAACAAGTTGAAGTTCTGTATTCTATCTTTTATTGTGAATGTGAGCTGAAAGTGAATTTTTGGAAATGTGGATTATTTTAGAATCCACAAGTCTAAAAGGGCTGAAGTGTACTTTGTGTTCATCATAGTTAGAGAAGGATATTTCTGCTCGTTCTGTTCTTTAACATTGTTTTGAAAGGTATTATGTTATTAGGCAGCTGGTTTTATCAAATCATTTATTTCAAGTAGGCCATTATAAGGCACTTTTGAACGTCATTTGCAAGAAAATAGAAGTGATACTAGATGATTCAAAAGGTAATTATAAAATGTAGTTTTGTATGGTGAAGAATGGGCAAAAAACTCCAGATTTATTCTTTAACTGACTTCCAAAAAGGAGGAGTTTATATAATTATGTTCGTCGCGTATGTTTGTTTGTTTTTTTTTTATTTTTTTATTTATGTCCACCGATTTCTCCGTCAATTGTGGACCGATTTTGCAAATTCTTTTTTTTTTTTTTAAAGGGTAAGCTTTCGAGGTAGTCCCATATAAATTTTATTAACTTTGCTTTTATAGTTTTTGAGTTAGCTTCAATAATACGTACTTTTTCCCACTTAGTATGTGGATGATATGATAAGTTCCTGTCACTGTTATTTACATAGCAGGTAGTGTTTTCGAATTTGTGTGGAGTAGGTACCATAACTAAAAAGTGAAAAATAAAAACTTTTTACAAAAAAAAAACCGACTTCCAAAAACACTACAAAGTAAAAAATAACTTTAATTTCGGAAGTCGGTGTCTTTGGTTTTGAATTTTCGTTTTTTGTCACCGACTCCCGAAATTAAAGTTATTTTTTACTTTATAGTGTTTTTTGGAAGTCGGTTGTTTTTTTTTTTTTTGGTTAACAACATTGTTATGTTAAAGTTTAACAAAATTTTGTATCATTAATTATATGTGAAGACAACGTACCTAGAATACAATTTATTTAGTAGGTACAATAGGTACAAATTATAAAAATTAAGCAATGACAGAATTTATTGTATAGGTACAAAATCTCCTTCAGACAAAACAAGGTGTTTTGAAAGACACCTGCCACCTGTTCACAGTTTTTTTACAAAAGAAAAAAATCGTGATAAAACTAAATATTCGTTCGCTGCATTCCTTTCAAAGCAAATGCCTACAAATCCTCGCCTTTTATTGTTGAAGAACATTACCTAAACGCGGTTCGAATAAATTTAATCCTATTGGAACTTTTAGGTAATTTATTTCTGGTTTAACGATCTGTGTTTTATATGTGTAAAGAATTTTAAATGTTTTTAAGCTATTGCATAGCTTTTAACGCGGGCTTTGAGCGCGGCGACCGAATCAAGAAATTCCGTAACGAAAAAAACCTAACACCCCCCACTCCGCCTACCATGTAATGACGGTTCCCATGACAACGTGATGTTGTCATGGGAACGTAATTTTTGTTTTATGTCATCACGTCATCATCCCAAGTGTAGCGTTGACAAATAGGAAGTATGGAGGTTACAAATGCTATGCAATAGCTTTACCGCGGCAGTCCCCGAGTACCACACATATTCATGTAGTTACATGAATAAGTATTTCATCAAGTAGCTTCTTGAATTAAAAATTAGAGTGAACAAGTTTAACATTATATTTGTACTACACGACGAACAAATATCCATCTAAAATACAAATAAACATGAAGAGAAGGATAACAAAGATGTAGGTAATATCCTGTCACAAAAAGTTACCTACAATGCAATTGGTGATTAGACAAAACTTTTGCAATCGTAAATCCAAACACATATATAGGTACTGCATTTAATGACACTGCCATTAGTGCCAAAACTGAATAATCATTAACACTAATACAAGTTCTTGCAAACATTAAATCAATAACAGAAAAAGATCATAAACTTAATGAGTAATGATATTTCTTAACGATTCTGGCTGTTGCAATAGTTACAAAACCAAGGGAACACGATATATCAACATTCACTACGTCTTGTGAATCGAATAAGTAAAATGATACATAGGCACACAAAGGTGTGGATAACGATATTACGTTACCTTACCTATTCATTTTTGTGTGGTTACTAACGCCAGAATTATAACTGTTCGCCTTTGGTGTTCCAATTTGTATGAATCAACCAAATTGAGAGCAATATGTGAAGTTTTGTAAGTTCGAATCTAGGCAGGATCTACTTTTGTGTTATAATATTTTATGACCACTGCTCTAAAAAAAATATCGTGAGAAAACTGGAATGTGCCAGAACTACAATAAGAATCTACGGTCATCAAATAATCGCGTTCTTCAATGTCCCACTCACCGCACAGACTTCATTCACTCGTCCTTCTTCGTTCAGTCTATTTCTCTGTGGAATGCACTCCCCCTGGAAATCAGGATGGCAACCAACCGATTATCCTTTAAAGTTAAAGTTCGTGAGCACATTCGTAAGAAGCTGGCAGTATCATCACAACGCTAATGTTTTCCCATTGTTTGTCTTACTATTTTATTTAGTATATTCATGTATTTATGTGTATTTAGTTGTGTTTATTTTATATATGTAATTAGGCCTAGTCCAGGCCTAGTGGTCGCAAGCGCTACTGCTGAGCATGAGGTCCTGGGTTCGATTCCCGGGTCGGGCAAAGTGTTATTGGGTTTTTTTATCTGAAATTTCTCAGTAGCAGCTCGGAGTCTGGATTTGTGCCCGGTTGATGGCAATAGGCTCGCCCCCTATTACATGGGACTTAAACATAACTGGCGAAATGTCGGTGTACCTGCTACAGGGACACCTCTGCCCAACCCTTCGGGGAAACAAGGCGTGATGTTATGTTATGTTATGTAATTAATATATTATATTTATAGTTTGTAATACGTATATGTGTATCCTTATATTTGAGTTTTTTTTTTTCCTCCATTTTCGTAATTGCATCTACCACAGTTTGTCTCTGCATCACCCAAAGGTTGACTGGTAGAAAATGCCTGTGGCATTAAGTCCGCCTCTGTACATTTCTGTGCTTGAAGTATTAAATAAATAAATAAATAAATGTAAATTTAAATACATGTGACATGACATGTGAAAGCCATCTTTTGGGTCCGCTCTTTCCTTTGTAGACTTCATTCAACGCTTTTCACGGTGTTGTGATAATGGCCCATACCCTCTCACGGCGATGAGGCCTGAGTCCTGTATAGGGACATAATTTGTAGGCTGATAATGACGTTCTGTTGGATATTGCAACCCAATTAAATAGTGCATTGTGTGTGTTGTATCGTCTATCGCTTTTAGGGATAAGACTGCCCATTGAATCACCTATGTAAAATTTCTACATTTGTATCTATAATTCATTATGGTGTTCAGAATAAAGAGTATTTATTCTATTCTAAATGTAAAAGTGAGGCATCCAATGTCAGGCTCATCTTTTTAAATACCGTGCCTTTCAATTTAAGTGAATCAATTTGGTTGAACTGTGTAATGTTACCAAAAGTCAACTAGATGGGAAGGTGTAGCTGTTGCGATTTCTATTTGGAGTAAGGGGTGGCCTCTGTCATTCAATGTTTTATATCTTTCGTTTGAAGGTTTTTGTACTTTACCTATGTTTATACAATGTACAACTACTTACTTACAAAGTTGGAACAAGTTCTTTTAATAAATAAATAGGAACCTACTTAGCTGGATGGAAATTCTCGGCTAAGTAGGCTAGTACAGCACCTTAATTGCGTAACATTCGATCAATTACAATCTGAATCATTTTGAAGGATATTGCTAATCCACTGCATGTTATGTTTGAAAAATTTGTCTGCTCAACAACGTAAATAACACAACGAATGTTGTTGAACTGTCAAAATGAAATAGATTATAATTGATCGTGTGTTACGTAATTAGAGTGCAGGTCTATCTTCAGTCTTATGTATTTACATAAGTAAGTAATCATAATAATAAACCAAAATTTTCTTTTGTTTACAGTCATGGCCATACTTCTTTATCTTCATGATCCTGGAACACATAGTTCTCAGGCTAAAGGGCATGCCAGGCATCAGATTAAACGATGGCATCACCAGCATATCACACGGAATCCTCCAGGAGTGTGGAAGGTAAGATCTATTCTTAATATAAGTAAAATCACACGAGCCTATAACAACGGAAAAACTGTTAGTTTTTCATGTTTATAGTTCATATCTGTCGCTCTTCAAAATAAAACTCAAAGCATTGATTTCAATTAAAGGCACTTTTGGATTGTCAAAGGAATCGATCATTCATGAAGATAAAGCTAACAACTACCCATTCTAAAGCGTAGTAGGTTCCTATGGAGAAGACCGGGCAAGAAACTTCATGAACACTCAAATTATAATGTCACAAAAAGCGATAGATAGATATTGAAGCATGTCATTGTTTCTAAAAAAAAGTAAAAACTTGAACACGATCGCTTTGGTGGAATATCTTATATAGAACATTGGTCCGTAACCTTATCTAAATAAAGAGCACAAACGCGTTTACAAAAAAAAAAAAACTTCCAAAACCCTTAAAGTAAAAATACTTGCATAAAACATTGATCCGTAACGTAATATATATGTAAATAAAGAGCACAATCGCGTTTACAAAAATGAGGTGTCAGTAACGGTTCCGTGAGTTCAATTGTTTGTTCCCATCTCAAAAATGCCCAACGCGTCTAAAGAAGTTTTCACTACAAAAGTAATAATAAGACCCATGTCTACTTTAAGATCAAAGACATCGCTACTAATATCTCCCTTACATCAATATTATTACCTACTCGTATATTATCAATTTGTCGAACATATCTATAGTAAAACTGCAAAAGCTTTTGAATTTATATGGGTCTATACGTATCGGATTTAGCAAACCGCAACTAAGCATCTCCCGCTGGCGACTTGCCATAGTACCTAATGTACCTATTGTAGTTTGCTTCGGGATTATCTTTATTGCAACATTAGGATTATTACACCACCCACTCTTATAGCAACAGTACTTAAATTAATCGTTTACCTAGCTATTGTTAGTGGCATTTATTCCCCAGGGACAGGGTTGGAGCCTTTTAACTGTAAAAGTGTAAAAGGTTTTCTGTTAGTAAAATTCCAGTTAGCAACAACACTTCTGAATTAATTATATCCGAAAGCAATTTCCCTAGTAGCCCACGTTCACACGGACGTAATAAAATCGCGGCCATTTTTTTTTCGTGTACTTGATTTTCAACGCTCTGCTTAGCGCCGAGAGTTGAAAATCCAACAGTGTTTTTTCAACGCGCTGGGACGAGAGTGCGTCCCAGCGCGTTGGATTCTCAACGCTCGACTTAATGCCGAGAGTTGAAAATCCAGTGCGTGATAAAATCCCGCCGCGATTTTATTACGTCCGTGCGAACGTCTCGGCTTATAGTTTGACTGAAACCGTTATACTGAGCTTAAGGTATGTGCGCGGCGAGACGGGTGGGGGGGGCAGGCCCTCCGTCGGCTCATTCGTTAATGCTCATGAGATCCCGCGGTTCATTCGTCATCGCATTCCTAGCGCGGTACAGCGGTCTAGGTCAAACTATAGTTCAGTTCTAATATATTCATAATCATAACTTGCAAATGTTTTGTCAGACGTTATTATTGTTCAACAAATTGTATCAAAGTTACTGAAAAAGCCAGTAATTTCCCTAGAGATCTGCCATTTGTTTTCAGTAATAAATATTCTAATTTATTTTATAATAACTTTCAGGTTACTATGGCGTGGAGCGGAGTCATTCTTATATACGTGGATATACGCTAACTTTAGGCTAGTGGACTTGCCATGGGATAGTGCTGTGACGTGGTACGCCGCAGCATTAGGCGTCGACTTCTGTTACTATTGGATGCATAGAGCTTGTCATGGTTAGTACAAGTAACGTTTGACTAGTTATTTATTTTAAAATATATCTTTACCATACTTTTCGTGTGGTTAGTGACTAACCCTGTGTCAGAGTTTTAAAGCCACCCATGGGCCTCTAACTTGGCTTCATATGCCGTTGCGAAATATCTCTCAAGCGACCAGGCGAGGAGGTGAATATATCCATAATGTTTTGATTGAATCTGGATTACCACCTCTTTACCAACAAAAACTTCATCTACCAATGAAAAAGGCTTACCATACTTGGACAACAAAACATATCTGACTTGTTTAATTACCTTTTTTTTTGGTTGGGAAATTATCAAATAACTTCTCCCGCTCTGGGTGGAGCGAGAGGGCGTGTCAGACTCTTACTGACTAAAACCCACCCGTGTTCCTTCAGTTGCCATGTTGCCGGGGGCCACGGTTTCCCTATCGGTTTTCTTCGAACCCCCGGCAGGCATTGGCCTTAGCGGACCCCGTCAATTCTGCTGACATCTCTTTGAGGCGCGCGTGGAACACAATGCGCCGTTGACCCGGGCTTGGTCCTTATCGGACCGCGAGCTTACCTGGTATATAATTTGATACCGAGTGTCTATCTGGTATATCCTTAACATTGTTTATACTGCTTAGATGAGTAGTTACACCGAAATTACAATCTCCATAATTAATTATTGTTTCTATCTTCAACAGAGGTCCACATACTATGGGCACAGCATCAAGTACATCACACGTCAGAGGACTTCAACATGGGTGTCGGAATCCGACAGTCTATGTTGCAGGGATGGTGTGGATTCGTAAGTGTCTAACTCATATATTCCATTATCTAGTTTAATTTATGAAAGACACTATGGCGGCATATACCTCGCCACATGCGAACTACGCATAAAAGACTTGACGTCACATAAATCCTACATCGCGCAAGCAAAGTTTACCGCGCGATCAACATATAATATATTACTTTCCGACATCAATCGTTGAGCAGTTGCCTGCCAGACACGAAACCTGTCTGATCGGAGGATCTTCCCTTTTCTATAGAGGATGAGTGAACTTTACACCCTGTTCCTCGTACCTCTAAAACACTAAACCCTTTTAAAATATTATGACAATATTATAACCCACCATTTTACATTATGATCGAGAGCAGTGGTGGCCCAGTGGTAACGGCTACGACTTACGAGTTGTAGGTCGTAGGTTCGAACCCTGATAGGCGCTTTACTTTATGTGAATTATTTCATCACCACTGCTCTCAAAACGGTGAAGAAAAACATAGTGAGGAAACCGGCATGTCCTAAAACCAAAAATTTGATGACATATATTGTGACATCTACCAACCCGCACTGGGCCCGCGTGGTGGATTACGGCCCACTCCCTCTCACAGAGAGGAGGCTTGTGTCCCAGCAGTGGGAATATTATAGGCTGATTATGCTTACATATGATCGCAACAAAGAATTTGTTCGTAACCATCCATCATCGTCATCATTCACAGCCCGACTTCACCCACTGGTATAAGCCTCTCTTTTCTTGTGCCAATAACCATGATCTTGTGCCAGCCTCATCCAGGTTTTGCCCGCGATGACAACCAGTACATACTTATTCCACGGTCTTATGAAATAACCATTACTTATGAGAAGTTTCAAAGTTTTGTCAAAGTTAGTTTTTGAAGTGAAAACTTCTTTAGGCGCGTTGGGCATTTTGAGATGGGACTAAACCATTGATTTCGCGACAACATGATGACACCTCGTTTTTGTAAACGCGATTGTGCTCTTTATTTATATTACTCTACAGCCCAACTAACAATTTAACGTCGTTCAAAAGTCTAGTAAACGTTATCTTAATTGCATTGATCGTAATACCTAAGTCGCACTAACGTTATAATAACGTTTACTAAACGCGAAAATGGCCCCAGTTATACGACCAACATTGTCGTATAATGGACATACAAAAGTCACAAGCTGACTTCGTTAACGTCATTCAAAAGTCGTATGAACATTATGGAATTACCACTTTCGTCGCGCAGAAGTCGCATCATAACTTTACAACGACTCGTTTGTTGTTTTGTCGTCATACAGGTGTTTTTGAATGACCAAAACGTTTTATTTGAGTCAAGGAACAACACCTGTAAGACTTATTAATTTTTTTTGTTAGTGACACGTGTTTGTGGTTTTGTTTCGAGATGCAAAATAAATAATTACTAGTAAATAAAAGGTGAGTGTTATTTAACTTATATTTATATATCTCGCTAATAACTGTATCTGTCTCTCATGCCGTTTAGTTCGACTGGGTATTAAAGTTATATGATAATATACCTATGTGTTTTTATTTCAGATTTTCATGCCCCCTCGTAATTTTGTGTTTAAATTATTATATTTTTATTAATAAAAATATGTTTATTTCTAAAAATGTAGGACATGTTGCTTTTGTCACACACTTATCTCTTTACGACGTTGTAAAGACATAAAGTCGTATTAAGGTTATTTCAAGACCATGCAATACGCCATGACATCAGCTAGCTATAGGGTTCCTCATAAATTTAAAACCCTTTTCATATTGCAGGTCACTGTAAAAGTGCAGTGCAGATTTCAAAACATTTTAACATTCAAGTAAATTTTATCTGAAAATATGACAGCCGACCCACTAGGAACACTTTGAACAACGTCAACTGTAAACAAAAATTCATTCTCATAATTTTAAATTAATTTTCATAATTGTATAGGATGTAAAAAAAATTGCTGGCATAACTTTCAGGGGTGAACTTACCCAAGAAAGTGCACAACTTTCCCCACGAAACTTGGGTCGAAATATAAAAAAAAAAAATTTTTTTTAATAAGTTTTGCTGGCAATTTTTTTTACAACCTGTATAGATTAATCATTTTAAAATTTACTGATTAAAAACGAATCAATCAACACAACATTTACTGATAAATAACGAATTCAAATTCGGAAGAAATCACACACAATATTTTATAGAAATAAAATAAATATTGATACTGAACCTTTTTGTTGTTCATGTGTTGTACACTTTTCTTCTTCAACATTTGTTATTAATGCCACGGTTGTTGGCGTTGTACTTTTTAATAAAAGGAAATCTCGATTTACTTTCCTTTTGAAAGTTCCACTACGTTTAAGTCTTCTCCATGAATTTTTCCTTCCATTTTTCGTAGTTAATTTAATCAAACGTTCCGTAAATATGGCGGCCTAGACGTTTTAAAGTCACAACCTGACTTAAATGCGCCTACAAGTTTGATTAAAGTCAGGGCATGATATTAAACGGACATCATGTAATATATAGGTTATATTTGAGTATTAAATAAACAACCAAGTCATTTAAGAGTCTCCAATTGACCGCTGTAAAACAGGATAGTGATCGTTATATAAACGTTACTGTGGAAACGTCTATACAACTGCTACGTTATATAAATGTTATGTAAAGGTTTTTTAAAGACCTAATTTGGTCAGTTCAAAACGTTTAATGGACTCTAACGTTAGTATGACTATTGCGTTGTCGTACGAACGTTTTAGCTAAGACTGTAATATAACGTCGTTTAGTTTAGTCTTACCAACGTTGCTAAGACCAGCTTATTATGACATATTCGTCGCACGACTAATAAGTTAAATTAAAGACGTCTAAAGGACCTAGTAGTCATCTCACTATCATTATAAGACTGCTATCCAACTTTATGTCGTATAAGTCAAGACTTATATGACGTTTTTGTTTGTTGGGAGATCAATGTTCTATACAAGTATTTTTACTTTAAAGGTTTTGTAAACGCGATTGTGCTCTTTATTTATATTACGTTACGGATCAATGTTCTATACAAGTATTTTTACTTTAAAGGTTTCGGAAGTATATTTTTTTTGTAAACGCGACTGTGCTCTTTATTTAGATAAGGTTACGGACTAACGTTCTATACAAGTATTTTTCTTCCACCAAGGTGATCTTGTTCAAGTTTTCACTTCTGTCGGCACTCCCGGAGTGCCAACACTTTTTTTTTTGTAAATAGGTGTTAACAGCGTACAAATATATATATAAAAAAACGAAAATTAACAGATTTTTTGTTAAAATGAAGTTACAAGCAAAGTCAAAGCTTATCTTAGAAACAAAGCTAGCAATATTGCAAACAAAATCTATTTGAACATAAAAATTGATAGAAATATATTTTTTAAATTAGGTAAGTATTAATATAAAATTTTAAATATATTTGCAAATGACAAACATAATCATAAAATTACATAAGTACCTACTAGGATTTGTATAAACTCATTTCAGAAAAAGGAATAGTTTTGAAATTCCGCACAACTATTGCTATTCAGGTATTAGCGACAGCTTAAAAATCTTCAAGATAAATCGTGTCATCAGACAAAACATCAAAAGAAAGCTTTTAGCGTTCTGCTTCCACCATACGTATTCCATATTTATAAACCTCTCAAACTTGGCAGTCCCGATCATTTTGTTTTATATTTTCCTATGGTTTCAGTCATTCGGTCATAAATAATACATAAGGAAAGTCGATGGCACTGAAACTTGGTGGAGGATCGTGACAGTGAATATATTAAGGCTTCGTCGTATTAACACTTTGTGGGTACTTAGGCTTTATAGGCAGACGTTTTTATCGGCATGTGTGGTAAGACCTATTTGATATTATTATCTAGGGTGTGTTAAGTTTCTTTTGTGGTATAAATATTAAATAAATGATGATACGGCATAGTAAGAGTTTTACCTGGATTTAAATACGTTAAAGAAAAAGTAATATTAGTAAAAAAATCACACTATTTTGATACGACCAAAATGTATTATGTTGAGACAATAACTTTGAAGTTTGGGCACAGTTCAGCGTTTTTACAACAGCAACCTTTGAACTAAAAAAAAACAAAGATTCTAAACAAATAATATGGTAAAGATAACGTCTTACGTCATTCATAATCATAACAGACCATTATAAATATCTTGACATACATCTACCATCTTACTTTTAAGGGGGATGCGGTAAGGAAGCCCGCGAAATTTAAATATTCTTAATTTTTTTGCAATTTGCACGTCCAGTTGTATGATGATAAAAAGAATATATTTACAGAATTATAATCATTATAATTATCAATACAACTCTCTAAGTTTGAATTGGCCTAAAACGTCTTGATTTTATGAAATAGTCATTGAATAATAATTTGAACTGAAAATTGCAAGAGACTTAAGAGCGTTTATTCAAAAAATTGGCAACGTCGCAAATTAAATAGCTGTGAAATATTTCACTGTTTTGAATAATTTGGCAATATTACTGTATGGAAATATAAAATATGGCTGACTGACGTTGTCCACTTTCAGAATAAACATTCTTAAGAAAATTTAAATTTCACTGGCTACTCTGACGCTTTTGCCTTAAAGACAACATACAAAGGCATTTAGAAAAGGAATGAGCTTAGCATTATTTAACAATCTCATTCGCAAGACAGAGCGGGATAGGGGTGATGGAGTGCTTCTAACTGAGCTTATTTAATATTAATGTAGAAGCTACGGAATAAACCTCCAGTATATAACAGTGGCTTTATATAGACTTATAATATGCACAAGTTATTAGAAGCCCCGAACCTGAATTTTACTTTTTAATTCTGGAATTGTTGGACATACAATATTTACTGCACAAAATTAAACATACCTACACTGCCTACTATATAGTAGGCAGTGTAGGTATGTTTAAATGGTATAATTCTTGTCAAGTTTATATAAACTTGACAAGAATTATACCATTTAAAAAAAAAACATTTTTTTTTTTGTAAAAAGTTTTTATTTTTCAATTTTTAGTTGTAGTAAGTACCTACTCCACACACAATTCGAATACCACTACCAGCTACCAGTGACAGGAACTTATCATATCATCTACATACTAAGTGGGAAAAAAATACGTATTTTGTAGATAACTCAAAAACTACCCAAGCAAAGTTAATAAAATTTATATGGGACCAATTTGAGAGCATCAGAAATATTCAAAATCGTTTCACAAATGACGGAGAATTCGACGGACATACATAAAAAAAAAAACGTACGCTTCGAACATATAACCTCCTCTTTTTTGGAAGTCGGTTAAAAATACTACCTACGTACAGTCATGAGTGCTAACAAGTGTCCACTTAGCAAAAATCAAAAGCGATTTTCTTGTGGAATAGTGACTCCGACTTTGAAATAAGACCTATTTCGTATTAGTATGGGTTCCATAATATAATGTTCATTACAAAATAATATTACAATCAACACAGTAGGAGAAAATCACTTTTCAAAGTTGCTAAGTGTAAACATATTATTGCTCGTGCCTAGACTCTCACCGTACTTATTTCTTCAGCTTTAGTGGCATGAGGAACAGGGTGCAAAGTTCACTCATCCACCATAGAAAAGGGAGGATCCTCCGATCAGACGGGTGTTGTGTCTGGCGGGCAACTGCCCGACGGTTTTGAAGTTGAAATCTTGTATCTATGTCGATCGCTCGTTAAAAACTAATTGCGCGATGCAGGATTTATGTGACGTCATGTTTGTGATACGTAGTTTGTATGTGGCGGTGTAACCGCTACACAGCGACATATCTGTATAAAATACTAGCAAATAGAACTAACTTAAAGGAGATGTCCGCTTTTTGTAGGGACGTTGGTTTTTTATTCCGAGAAAAATCTAACCAGCACCAAACTACATCTAAATAAAAACGACAAAATATGGAACTAGGAACCACTGAAATAATATTTTTAAACCCCTCCATTTAAGAGAAAAATTATAAACTAAATAGTTTAGTTGCCATCAACAAATAAAATATTTGTACTTTAAATAAAGTACAAATATTTTATTTGTTGATGGCAACTATGACAAATATGATATAAATTGACACATGGTACAGTCATTACTGTCAATCAATTGACAGTGATGACAGTAACATGTGTCAATTTTGACAAGTTCACTATTTGAATATGTCAATATGACATAAATTGACACATAGTACTGTCATTACTGTCAATGAATTGACAGTAATGACAGTAACATGTGTCAATTTTGACAAGTTTACTATTTTATGGGGTGTGTTCACTATATTATCCTAGATAATTAGAAAGGTTTGTTCGTTTTAGTAGTAAATTCTTACTAAAATAAAAAACGATTTTTCTCAAAATCGGAGGTCTTTAAAAATGTATGATATATTTAGAACTACTAGTTTTTGGGATGTCTATCCAAATATATTTAACTTATCCTGGTTAGAATTATTGAATAATAAAAAACCATTTTAGGACATGTCCTTTTATCTCCGGAAACAATTCCGCAATTAGGGAATTTAAAAACCATAATTGACTTACTAAATTAGGTACAGGGTCTTACATTTAAAATGCCCTGAGTTAATCTGCAAGGTATTGCAACAGTAAAAAGTGAAAGCCACTTAACACAAAACTGTCCGATTGCCAGATCCATCAAGTTGCCAAAGTTATAATTCCCTAGAAGTAAGACGGTCGCGCGATCAGATGACTGTAATATTTAAAATTCTTAGAGGGATTATAGATGTTCCTGATCTGCATAATACAATCTGCAAACTATTTGTCCCAGATAATTACTGTCGTGGCAGGAAACACCGCTTATTGGCTGGCACACTCCAAGTCACCTATTCCTCGGACATTAGCCGCTATTAACGCTCTCCTGAACTCAAACACAGATTTTGATATGTTTGCGAATGAATGGAAGATGATACTGTCAGAATGTTTGAATTTTTGTGAGAAGAATGCATGACTGTGTTAAATAAATTATATGTTTAAGTAGTGTAACTGGCTTCGGCCGTTCTATTTAAAATAAATAAATCAATTAATTTCTCTCACAATTTTATTTCAATTAGGCACATAAAAGGCAATTTTGAACATATTTCCCTTTCTCTCTTCAGGCCTTCTACCTCCCACTCGCGCTGGTGATTCCTCCAGCTCAATTCGTGATGCACCACCAGTTCAGCTACCTGTACATGTTCTGGATCCATACTGAGGCTATCAAGAGTCTTGGACCGCTAGAATACATCCTCAACACTCCGAGCCATCATAGAGTACATCATGGTAAGTCTAAATAAGGTAATATTTTCGTTGGAACCACATAATTATATCAATGGGGGAAAAAGCTACTGCCGTTAATCACTGGCTATAGTAAAAAGGCTTTCAAGACAAATAATTCAGGGAAAGTGGATGTAAAATAACTGTAAAATGAACGGCACAGCTAGATTTCACAACCATGAGTGCCAAATGTAAAGAATTTCAAAGCCACTTTCCTCTGCTAGACAAAGGCTGCTTGGATAGCACGCTGCTAAGGTAGGTAAATCCTCGGCATCTTTTATTCATCTGCTAACAACCGTCGGACAAAATTTCTCATGTAGCCTACTTGACGTGGTAACAACCGACTTCCAAGAAAAACACTACTAAGTGAAAAATAACTTTAATTTTGGAAGTCGGTGGCAAAAAACAAAAATTCAAAACCAAATGACACACACCGAATTCATTTTTCACTTCGTAGTGTTTTTTTTTTTTGAAGTCGGTTGTTTTTTTTTGTTAGTTAAAAGTTTTAATTTTTAGTTGTAGTACCACACACACAAATTCGAATACCATTACCTACTATGTAAATGATAGTGACAGGAACTGATCATTATCATCCTCATACTAAGTAGCATATAGCAAAACAAAGAAAAAAAAATACAGTCGAATTGAGAACCTCATCCAAAATTATAATCCAGTATATCTTTCAGAAAACTAAATTTTTCTTCTTTTTTATCTTTAGGCAGCAACAAATACTGCTTGGACGTGAACTATGGAGGAGTGCTCATCGTCTGGGACCGTCTGTTCGGCACCTTCAAACCAGAGACCGACAAGGTCGAGATCGTCTACGGCCTCATCTACAACCAGCCGTCTTTTAACCCGCTGTACTTGCAGGTATTTGTTTAAATCAAGTTATTTATAATGTATTGTGTATAATGAGTTCATAACAGCTTTAGTAACATCGTCCACGACGCTACTCAAGAGTAATCAGATACAAACTATAGAACTATAGAATAAACGATAAAGTTTAACATAAAATTCAAAATTCAAAAGTCATTTATTCAAACTAGGCTGAGAATCAGCACTTTTCGAACGTCAAAATTACATAAGACAGTCCCCCAAAAACGCCCACCCTTCACCACTTCCTATTGCCTTTAGCTGGGAAGAAGAAGTGGCGCAACAAACTCCCCAGCAGCACAGCTGTCTGTTCAAGTTAGAAAAAATGATTCTATACAATAGTATTCAAAATAACTTACATTATGCAACACAAAACATAATTCAAATGAAAAATTATAGGCCATATGCCAGCTAGCACACGCCAATATACCAGCCAAAAAACATCGAGAACTATACTCAAGCAATACTTAAAATAAATAAAAACTAAACGTAAAAAGAACTAAATATCTATATAAAAGCCTCCAGACATAAAGGGCGAGCCCGCTTACATAAAGCTGTAATTGGCAGTTATAAATGATAAACTAGAACCATCGGGGTAAATGTACAGTTAATTACTAGTAACAATAACAAAACCATGATCAGCAAGACGACCAAGCAGCACACGTCCGAGCATGACGAACTTGCTGGTTGCTCAGGCAAAAAAATAATATGATCAATTGTCGAGGTCGCTAGCTAACCACAAATTGCAATACAACTCATAACAAAAACATTGTAATGAATAGATTATGTCAACAATAAAATAAAATTAAAAATAAAAACTCATATAAAATGACAGTAGGTAAGCTAATTCTGGAGAAAGAACATAAACATTGTCTTGAGTTAATCACAGCGACCAACTATTCTTATCATTTAAGTAATCGTTGATACAATAGTATGCCTTTGAACAAAGGTTGGATTTTACTTTAGTTTTAAATGCATTAAAAGGCAATACATTAATAAAAGAGGAAACAATAGTAAAACACTAAAATAAATTTAATTTGGTTTTATCGTTTTTTAAACAAGAAAGTGTCATCTATAAAAACCCTTTTTACGATTTGTTTACCTTTTTTTAACTACCTAAACCTATGGATACAACCTATAGATACGATTAAACATACGATTCAATGTGTAACACCAAACTCATACAACACTACACTGTAGGTAACAATAACGTTCTAAATGTAGTAATAGTTGCTAGTAATAGTTGTTAGTAATAGTTTTTGTTGTTAGTTGTTGTAGTGTTAGTGTCTAATGTTCGTAATAGTTGCGGTGTTCATGAATACAGCTTAAGCCGTAATGATTCCAGTATCCATCATAAATTTATCATCATTCACTGAAATAAACGGTACAATGAATTTAGGCTTTTCAAATATTAAACTTGAAACGTGAAATTTCGTGGAACATATTGAACGTGAATTATTACCATTTTGGATAGCGTTGGTAGTTTCAGTTTGTTCCTAAAGTGTAAATCATTCATTCGTTATTGGAATCGTAGATGGGTTTCCAAAAACTTATCAGTAGGATACACTCCACCATCATAATGAAAAAATCCACCGGCAAAGGTGATAATGGTAATTTATCATCAAAGTAAACCACAGTTCATAAAAAGGGATTTACCATAACAGATAACACTTAGCGATAAATTAGAACAAACAACCACTTTGAATAATCCTTTAGCCAACCTACGGAACTGGTCTATTAATCATTCTGGAATAAAAAAGGTCGATGGCATCACCTGACCTGTTATGCAAATGTCATAACAATATGATAATGTTTAGGTACCCTAAATAAGTAAATACATCAAATATTTAATCCTACATTCTGTACTAAACAAAACATCGACGAACGTAAATGTTATAAACATTATTATTAAATTCTGAACATGCTCACATCTCGTGAAGTAAACAGAACATTGCAATTAACCTCGGAAAATGGAGCAAGACAGCAAAAAGTTGAACTTTACAAGGGATTATAAAGATGTGGTTACACGGAGCGGGATTTTGATCCCTTTGTAATAGGTACCTACCAATATACTTAGGCAAAGCAATATGGCCGCTAAGTCGTAGCATATGTTTAAAGAAGTAGTTTGCAGAATGAAATCTTTTCTTGGCGAATAAGATTGAAATGAAATGAAATGTAATTGTTTATTCTGTAAATAAGATATCGGAATCACTTTTACACGTCATATTAAAAAAAATGATTATAAGCTAGATGAGTTCGGCGTTTCCTATCTGACTACTCTGAGAAGACAGGCCGAAACAAACTCAGAGGTCGCAGTCTCTTTTAAAGTCCAGACATAATCTTGGTCAGGCCATATGAGGACCATGTAGATTAGTGTCTGAAAAGGTCTTTTGAGGAAAGAACCACACAGATTTGAGTGGACCTGTCCAGTCAGTGCAAGTATTTGTCAGTAATCGTGGAGCTCAACTCAGAACTTAAGGAGCTCAACTCGACGAGCAATACCAAAGAAAGGATATTTGGGTAGGCCGCAAAAACTACTCAAACTGCCAGACCATCACTAAAACTAGAAGAGAAATAAAAATAATATCCACATAGTCCTCACATTCACAATAGTTAAAATAATATAATACTTTACAAAGTAATCATGTCATCATTTTGAATATAATTTTCAACAATGTCAATGTGTTTATAAAACTGGATTCCTCGATCCCTCTAGAGAGTTTTAGAGAAATCCACTAAAAGAAAATAATGACAAATTAGTGGGTTGTAGTTATTTAGCATCTCACGTTAATAAAATAATAATTTGATACCCGAGCTCTTTTCTGGTCGTTCAAAATCTTTCAGTAATGTAAAATAACTGTAATATTTTGTCATGATTCACGGACTTATCCAAGTTTTGAGGCGGCAAAAATTACTATACCCTTAAAATTGCTCGTGAATTTCCTACAGGCGCACATATTACGTTGCAAGAACACGTCGTCCTTATATTGTAACATGCTTTAATGAGAGTACGTAAACCTTTAATAAAAGGTTTTTGTGGCCTGTCATGACAATGATTGCCAACAAAAAATAAACATGAAGAGAATAACGTGTAATAAGGTTGGTAACCTCGCTTGTTCTCATAATACCTAAAGGTTCGGACAAGTCTGTCAGGGCTTTGTGAAAAAGCACAAGAATAGAAGTCATCTTTTTGTGTAAGATTGTAGTTACAGCACATATAACGGGTTTCCACGAAAATCCCTTAATTAATTAGTTGTTCAATCCAACTGTAAAATAAAGTAGGTACTTAAGAAAACTTATACATATGCGTTTCAACATTTTCCAACCAATTTGACTTTAGCACGGACTGCTGTAATGAATCTTGTCCTAATCCTAATCATAAAGGGGAAATTGAGTTTGTTTGTTTGTTACGATTTCACGCTGAAACGGCTGAACGGATTTGCATGAAATTTGGCACACGGGTAGACCATGACCTGGAATAGGATATAAAATTTTTGAAGTGAAAACTCCTTTAGGTGCGTTCGGCATTTTTGAGATGGGAAAACACAGTTGAACTCGCGACACTGTTACCGACACCTCATTTTTGTAAACGCGATTGTGATGTATATTTATATTACATTACGGATCAATGTTCTATGCAAGTATTTTTATTTTAAAGGTTTTGGAAGTTTTTTTTTTTTGTAAACGCGATTGTGCTCTTTATTTAGATAAGGTTACGGAACAATGGACAAGTATTTTTCTTCCACCTAGGCGATCTTGTTCAAGTTTTCACTTCTGTTGGCACTCCCGGAGTGCCACTGCCATTTTTTAATTCCGGTAGTACTTTCCCTTGGGATAATTTCCGACATGCACGCGGACGAAGCCGGAGGCAAAAGCTAACTTTCCTTAAATTAAATTATTTGACGGTAAAGTTACATACCACTAAGAATTTTTCCCTTCATTTGTGACATCGATAGGTTTAATAATTATTTAATTACTAACCTTTTCCATTATTTCCAGGCATTCTACAACAACTACGTAGTTTTGAAGTTCCGTAAGCTGGACACTTGGGAGAACAAACTGAAGGCCGTCGTCTGGGGACCCAGCTGGGAACCAGGAACTGCTAGATTAGGAGACGAAGACATGAAAGTAGATGTAAGTATTTCTTGGAGGCCTTTGCATGGCTTTTCATTTGAATTGTTTTAATACTCAATAATTATATTTATTGCATTCCATAATGTGAACTTAGGTGGTAGGTTTACAAGGCATGATCATTGTGGACCCTATCGGGCACAGTAAAGTATGCAGTAATGAATGATTATAATTATATTTCTTACCAGCAACAATCCGACGTCTTACACGATCTCAAACTAAATAAAAAACCAAGACATAGCGCTGTCAACAGTGACGTGAGGCCGGGTTCGTAAACATGTGTGCACTTAGTGAGGTGTAGTTTGATGAGGAGTGGCTGGAGAGACGCCACGGCGTCCTCACCTTCCGCCTGACACAGGTCCTCACCGGACACGGCTGCTTCGGGAGGTTCCTGTACAGGATAAGGCGGGAGGAAACACCCGGGTGTCACCATTGTGTGGATCGGCCTGAGGACACGGTGGAGCATACGGTGGAGGTCTGCCCGGCTTGGGCGGAGCAACGCCGTGTCCTCGTAGAGGCGATCGGCGGCGGTGATCTCTCGCGTCCGGCCCTGGTTCAGGCCATGGTACGGAGCGAGAGGAAATAGCAGGCCGTCACCTCCTTCTGCGAAGCGGTAATGCTCGCGAAGGAGAGGAGAGGCAAATTTCGCGCCCTCGCGCCCCTAACCGCCGCAATAGAAGGAGACGCCCGGGGCGGGAATCGCGAGCCGATTTCCGGCCACCGTAGGCGCGGGCTTGCGGACGGTAAGCAATGGGTAGCTCGCCGTCCGATAAGGACCAAGCCCGGGTCGACGGCGCGTTGTGTTCCACGCGCGCCTCAAAGAGATGTCAGCAGAATTGACGGGGTACAGAGCAGAAGTGTAGTTTTGGCATGCTTCACTGTATTATTCGCAGCGCTCTGTCTAGGTTTTTTATTTGGTCTGAGTAGACGATGGATTAGCAAGTAAGCTTATGTGTTCGATCTGCGCTTATTGCATCAATGAGATGAACCCAGTCCCAGAAAGTTTCCTGCACTAGCATCGACTTGCGTTGGAACATTACATTGACAGTATTATAAAAAATGCCATCTTTAAAAAAAACATATGATCTTTTTAGATGTACGACAATCTCTAATAGCAAAGACATAAATCTCGAATAGAAAGTGAATGACTGTTTGACGGTCGCCTTTTCTATCTTCAAAGTCTTCTACGGGATTGATGCTGTCAAATTTTGTGATGTTCTGAACCTAAATGCTGTTCCCATGCTTTGACACTTTTCGGAATATCCGAAAAATTTCTTTGTCTTTGAAACTGACATTTTATCGACGGGAGCTGAAGTGAAACATGTTGGATACAGTTCAAAGAAAGTCCTTTTGGTATTTTTGGTATGTTGTCGTGAAATTAAAGGAGACTTATTTAGGAACCTACATCATTCACATGACGTCGAAACTAGATAAATAGATTGTCCCAGAATATTACCCGTCTTTACTTAATACCAGGGATGTTATGGATATGAAATTTCGGATCTGGATACGGATATAGAAATGATATTATACCGGTTTCGGATACGGTTACGGATATAAGATTATTTCGGATTATCCGTTAGTTTCGGTTAGGGATTACTAGATTTTTTAAGAAATTGTAATGATATAATATTATCCTGCAATTACTGACTAATAATGACTAAGTAATAGAAATAATAAACAAACATGCAACTGCCACGCGCGGCTATTGTATCGGCTCGGCTGGGCAAAAAAACCTGTCATAACGTGTCTCATTTAGACTCTGCCCCAATCCGAAATTATCCGAAACGTTTATGGTTACGGATAGATTTTAATTTCGGGTATCCGATAGTTTCGGTTACGAATACGGAGCTCCTTCACATCCCTGTTTAGTACATACCCCTAAGCACTTATCAGTATTGATCTTAGTCCATTAGTCGTTAGTCTTCCATAGATTAGGTGTCAAAGATAAACCCTAAGCTGAAATTAACGTAAATTAGATTTCAGAGCTGAAAGGGTGAAAGACGTTGTTGATGTTAGTGTAGTTTACCATAATTTTACAAGATGTTAATTTTGAAATATATTTGGTAAAAGAAGAAACTAAAAGTGGAAAATAATATAATTATAGAAATACAAATTTATTAAACGAGACTTTTAGTTCTTCGTACATTCATCATTTAATTGAGATTTGCTTTATTTAAACAATATCTTCGCGATATAATTAAATATAAATGAATTATTTTTATTACTTTGGGCATAAATTTGTATTTTATTCAAAAAATAACGTAAAAATAAATAGTTATTTACTCTCAAGCCTCCCTATACGACAGTATATAACATCACAAGGGAATGCCGGAGTAATTTTATTGAACTGTGAGATCGTCGATAAGTAATAAGATTTAAAATTTAAATTCGCTCTCCAAGAAGATTTAAATTTAAATCGCATTATTTGAATACAATGGATTTGCATAATATGTATAAGGGTGTAAATAACAAAAAAAAAAACAAATATACAGTTATACCAGTTTTTTACGTGTGTAAACACAAATTCTGTTGATAAAACTAAAATCTTCATACACAATTGATTTAATGCCTCAAAAATAATACATATACATACATCTACATTTATAAAACGATTTTACACCGATACTTTTGCCTAAATTATTTAAAAGGTCAGATTATTTAAATACAAAACAAAATTAAGAAATTACTTTTCTTGTGAGCTTAAACTTAAAATGTCAGAATAATTTAAACATTACTAATAATGTAGGCGTAGAGTTGGAAATAGACCACAGTTCAAGTTTATATTTTTGTTTACAAAGTTTATTTTTCGGAAGATTGAAAAGTTCGCAAACTTAAGACGAAACTTAGGATGAAAGTTACGTCTTAACCAAGTCCTGAACGCCCACTCAAATAATATTATCATGAAAGAAAGAATACAAAAAATAATAATATTATAATCCTTTTAAACTAATCCTTTTAAAATTAAGTTGTTTCTATTGAGTCTGTATTTGTACCCGGTTGATGGCAATAGTCTCGCCCCGTGTTACATGGGACTTAAGACATGACTGGTGAAATGTGGGTACAATAGGTACGCCTCTGTCCAACCCTTCGGAGAATCAAGGCGTGAAGTTATATTGTTTCTAAGTGCAAGATTCTATGGCAATTTTTATAGAAATAATCCGCTAAGAAACTCACAATAGTTGTGAGATAAATTCATCTTTACTTATACAAAGCTAAAACTAAGTTTTCATAAAATATGTCCTTCAAAAATATCACTATAGACAATTGCTACCTATGGTAGGTAGTATGCTATGTTAAAGAAACCGCCAAAAGGAATCTTGACTCTAAATATAGTCACCTTCGTCGCTGCTCCTCATCGCATATTATTTCGGGCATACCCATCCAATTTCAACTTGAATGAAGCCCTTGATCTATATAAAATTAGCAAGACCACCGAATGAATGCCCCAAATATCTAAAATTAGTTTTAGGAGCACTACGGGCTTTAAATAGCCACCACGAGACATTATCTGCCTAGCCTTTTTGAAGTGAAAACTTCTTTAGGCGCGTCGGGCATTTTTGAGATGGGACTAAACCATTGATTTCGCGACACTGTAACGCAATTTACCGACACCGTGGAATAAAAGACATCAACGCGTTGATTACCGTGCTGCCGATTTTTTTTCAATTTTTCACTTGTGTCGGCCACTGCTTTTTACCAACATGTTGGGGTCGGCTTCCAGTCTAACCGGATGCAGATGCATATGCTCCATGTAAAATACCAGTATTCAGAACCAGTATTTTACATGAAGCGACTGCCCATCTGTCTTCCACAACCCAGTTACTGGGTAACACGATACGCCTTTTGAAAGACTGGTTATCAGACTTTCGGGTTTATGACTATAGCCTCCATGATTATAAATACACAGAAGAGTGTTGATACTAAAAACGTTTTACAAAAAAAAAAAAACAACCGACTTCCAAAAAACACTACAAAGTGAAAAATTACTTTAATTTCGGAAGTCGGTGTCTTTGGTTTTGAATTTTCGTTTTTTGTCACCGACTTCCGAAATTAAAGTTATTTTTCACTTCGTAGTGTTTTTTGGAAGTCGTTTTTTTTTTGTAAAAAGTTTAATTTTTCACTTTTTTGTTGTGGTACCTACCTCACACAAATTCGAAAACCACTGCCTGCTATGTAAATAACAGTGACAGGAAATTATCATATCATCCACATACTAAGTGGGAAAAAATACGTATTATTGAAGCTAACTCAAAAACTATCGAAGCAAAGTTAACAAAATTGATATGGGACCACCTTGAGAGTATAATACCCTTTCAAACGAAAAAAGAATTTTTAAAATCGGTCTACAATTGACGGAGAAATTGATGGACATACATAAAAAAAAAACATACGCGTCGAACATATAACCTCCTCCTTTTTGGAAGTCGGTTAAAAATGAAAGTTTGGCGCATAATTGGCAGTCAGCCCTGCTCCTTTATTATCCGCCCGTAATTAAGGCACATCGGGTTTTCAAAGAAATTCGTCTCTGTTGAGCAACGGTTCTGCCCCTCACATAGATAGTGCCATCCATGAAGACGTGCCCCACTCTACTTCCTAAAAACGATTACTGACCTTAGGGTACTTTAGGGCCTAGGGTAAGATAAAGACAGAAATTAATTTTCAAGCTTTACTACTTACCAACTTAAATTGTCCGTATATTCAAATCATAACTGTCATTCTTTGATAGTTGTATGAAATGACTATAATCCGGCAAATTGAAGTAGGGTGTCATCTTGTTAACTGTGTCTGATATCTAAATACCTCGTCATGATTATGTTGATTCGAGAGGACATGTTGCAGAAGTTACTAAGATGTTTTTTTGTTTGCAGGTGGAGAACAGAGATAAATACGACGTTCAGTTACCTGCTTGGTGCAACTTCTATCTAGTGGCACATTATGCTATTGTGCTGTATGGATTCTTCGAGCTGGCTTCTAGACATATGGTGAGTTTTTCTTGTGTTATTAGCTACATAATTAATCAAAGAGTCTCGTTTTTAATTTTATATTACATGTATCTTATAATTAACAAAATGGGGGTGTACCTACTGTACAGCCAAGAAATGAAAATTTTAAGTCGGTACCTACTAAGTTGTGCAAGTTAATGTTAGTACCTTAAGATTAAATTTAACTTGCACCTTTTTTGAAGTGAAAACTTCTTTAGGCACGTTGGGCATTTTTGAGATGGGACTAAACAAATGATTTCGCGACACTGTTACCGAATTTATTGACACCGTGGAGTAAAAGACATCAACGCGTTGCACTCCCGGAGTGTCACAGTATATTATTTTTTTAACTACACATTTCCAGTATTTTGAATGCAAATAACAGTTCGATAAGGTGATATGCGCCCAGTATGTGGGATAAAATGTGTTTAAAAAGTGCTTGTTTAACATTTTCAGCCCTTGACGGTATATAGCTGTCTACCCCTTTGAAGAACATAGGCTTGATGTTATAAGTTTGTATCTAACTGCTAATCCTCTTTGCTATGAGATGAGCTTAAGTAAGCTTCATGTGACGGGATCCATCTACAATCTACACAGTACACAGTCGCGTTTCCACACGATCGGATTGAAATTTCGTCTACACGACACGTCTTGTTTATATGATACATAAACACAAAGCTGGAATCTTACGATCAATAGTATGAGGGTATATTATAGTATGTAGGTTATATTAATATATTATGCTGATGTTGAATCAAATGCTCGGATTACTATCACACTTCACACTAATCCTACTAATATTATAAAGGCGAAAGTTTGTGAGTATGTGTGTGTATGTTTGTCTCTTCTTCACGCTCAAACGGCTGAACGGATTTGGATGAAATTTGGTACACAGATAGTTTATAGCCTGGATTAACACATAGAATAACTTTTTATCCCGATATTCTCAAAGGATCGATACTTACGCGGGTGAAACCGCGGGGCGCAGCTAGTTGTATCATAAAAACGTATTATAAATTATTTTGACTTCGTTCCAATAAAATACACTGACGAGCAATATAAAAAAGCCACTAACTTATCATGATTATTACCGAAACCAAGCAAGATAGGTTCTTGAAGTAAAAATCAACATTCAAGTGTATTAAACAGCGCATAAAAACCACCTACAAAACTGTTTTCAAGTTTTTTTTTACTTCATGTTGCTAACTTTTGTGGTTTAGGAGATAAATTTTTTTTTGGGACTTCGCAAGTGACTTTTTATATTGCTCGTCAGTGTATTTTGCTATAGTTGTCGCGTTTTAGCATGGCAATAGAGGTCATTGCCCTTTCCCTAATACCTTTCCATAGATAACCAAACAATAAACTATATACAGTTTTTCGTTATTGGAACATGTCAAAGATCACTACAGATAATGATTCAGAATGTTTTAACGCACTTCATTTTTGTTTTTTTTTTTTATAAAAATTCAAATTCAAATTCATTTATTCGTGTGATTTTTGGTACATTTTTACATGAGATCTTAATATTAATATTCGAATTCGCTCCTCAAAAAACCTACCTTAAAGGTGTACACACTTTCACATAATAATTAGTTATTTATAATAAAGAATAATCAAAATATTAAAATAAAATAATTACAAATAAACACAAAATAACTGAAAAAAAAAAAAAAAAGTTAGAAAATGTAGGTGGGTCAATGACCGGTACTGCTATAACGCGACAACTATAGTCATTTATTTTCTTAAGGTCAGGTAACGCAATATTTAAGTATAAGCTGCTGGTATATTTAATCTACGGGTTGATTCAAGCGTGACCTTTCGAAAATCCATTATAAAATACAATAGACGTGGATATATTTGCGAGTCACCACAACGAGCGCTGAACTGCACTCGTTGTGTCAACACGCCGTGTTCGCGTTCGCGACAAGTCAATCGTCATCCTGAGGATGCCTCGTTGAGAGGTGAAACACGTGTCGATTCCTTTCCAGGGTTTTTTATGGCTCTTAAGTGGAACAAGTTACCAAATATATTCACGTCTATTGTATTTTTTCTATGTGTATATTTAATTCAAGATCACATGTCACGTACCCCGTAAGCACCATGTTTTCTTTTATCTGACCAAGATTATGTCTGGACTTTAAAAGAGACTGTGACCTCTGAGTTTGTTTCGGCCTTTCTTCTCAGAGTAGTCAGATAGGAAACGCCGACTTCATCTAGTTTTTAAAATATGATTGACGTGTAAAAGTGTTTGTACAAACCTACTTACAGAAATAAAATCATTTATCATTTCTTGAAAGCACTAACATGTCACGATCACGTGTCGCTGACTTTCAACGATAAATCTTACTTCGCTTTGTGTCATCGACTCGTCGTTTGAGTCTTCGATCGTTCGTTTAAGTCCCACGTAACGTGGTCATCCGATCGATCTGCGTTAAAAATATCGAATACTAAGCATTTGTATCAAAAGCGTTTTTCCGAGAAAAATCTCTTCTCAATTTCTTTGTTACCTCAAGACGTCGTTATCTAGCTAGAAAAATGAGAAATGACATTGGTGCTACTTGCAAAAAACATTCAACAATGATTTGTCTGTCTAATACTCTTTCTTAAGTTCAAAATTAGTCCAACCGTAACGCGACCACGTTACGCATGCTGATCCTACTCAATCAGGACCCTGAAGTAACAATATAACAGATTAATAAGCTCACCTCTAGGCACAAATTAATAACTATCACGTTTCTACCACAAAATAAATAGGTACAGAAGGTCGGCTCCATATAACAAGAGAAAACCCACGCACACATAGACACGCTTCACGTACAGCGAGTGCAAGCGCACTTGCGACTGTCATTGGTTTGAGATAGCTTAAGATTCCTGCATATACACGTCTACGTGTGCATGCACCTGATTTCACCCGACCTTCTGCATGATCTTCTATCTGTTTTGTGTTTCTATTCTACCCACACTAAATCCTTCTCATAACATCAGGAAATTGGATCGCAGTCATAAACAAATATTAGTATATGAGTATACCACCCTTGTAACATGGTACGTTTATGTAGGGAGGGGGTATTTCACCTTGACTTGCTGTTATTGAAAACATTACTTGGCTGTAATTATAATGAGCTGTGCGTAGAAGGAAACGCGAAGAGCAAACGTTACGTAAATTCGATCGATTTTAATATTGTAAATTCTTACTTTTTTCGCACATGAAATTAACTTGTTCATATTAGGTGATATTAATGCACAGGACAGTTGTATTTTCGATTCAAAACTTGTTCCAATTTACATGACGTTTACGTCATATTTACGTGACATTTACGTCAGATTTACGTAACGTTCACGTCATGTTTACGTCACGTTTACGTCGTGCGTTCATGCTAGCATCTCAGATCTGCTTCACAGCAGCTTACAATAATAATCTGCTACGAGTAAAGTAGCGTAGCCTCTGCAGCAGCGCGTAGTCGGTAACCTCAATTCTTCAGTATCTATGTTACGTAGACATACATAATATCACGCCTGTATACCACGAAGGGTTAGGCAGAGGTGCACTATAGTACACCAACATTTCGTCAGTTATGTTTAAGTCCCATGTAACAGGGGCGAGCCTGTTGCCATCAACCGGGCACAAATCCAAACCCCGGACAACCTGCATAACACTCAGATAAAATTTGTTTAATCTTTTAAGGTATTTATAAAGTTAGTCTTTGTACAAATTGTTATTGTATTAGCTAAAAATTGAATATATTAAAAATAAGTCGGAGAGGGGTATGTGACTCTTTCGTAATTATCAGCAATATTTTAACTACTGTAGGCGTACTGTGGGTAGTGTCGGTTAATGCGCAATAGAAAAACCGTTTGCAGTTCAGATCACATTATAATTTACTATCACATTAAACACACTAGCTAAATTATAAACACACTGGGAGCGACGGCGTTTATTAAAATCACCAATTAACACAATGATCACAAATTACCATTAACACAATAACTGAGCACCACGAATCGAGAACAGTTCCGCGACGTCTTAACTCCGATGCGATGCGAGGCTGAATCCTCCCTCGCCGTGGCCTTAAAACATCACGACTCTGTAGAAGCACACTTTTTGGTGTGGGTAGATCACTTGATGTCGCCAGTGGCACGCTTGCGATTTGTTTCGTGTCCGTACTAATGACCGGATCCGACAAATACATTATAAATTAATAATACGGAGATTTTCACGCAGCTTTAATTTGAAAGGTAACTTCCACATTATAAATCCGTACACTTTCACATCATATTAGCGTTATAATCCTTAATGTTGAAAGCGAGGCAACTTTCCATCTCCGCATTATAACAACAAAGCAAATTTTCCAGCTGACGTCACTTTTGATGATAAAACTCCAGTGATAGGGGAGGATACGAGAGACTACGTAAAAGATTTAAATGGATTATTTTAAGCCACGTTTCAGTAAAGTGCTGATTTTGCAGCTAAGGAGTACGCATGGTCGACTGCCTCGTTAGTCTAGCATGCGCTATAAGATCTTGGGATCGATTCCCAGGTCTGGCGGTGTTATTGGGTTTTTCCAACAGAAATTTCTCAGTACCAGCCCGGAGTCTGTATTTGTGCCCGGTTGATGGCGATAGGTTCGTATGTAGCGGGGATGAGAATGTTGAGATGGATGTGTGGAGTGACAAAAGTGGATAAATTGAGAAATAAGTATATAGGAGGAAGTCTAAAAGTGGCGCCAGTGACAGAAAAGTTGAAAGGAAATCGTTTGGCCTGGTATGGGCATGTGATGAGGAGAGAAGAAACGCATGTGACTAAAAGAGTAATGAATATAAATGTTGATGGATGGAGCGGGAGAGGAAGACCAAAGAAAAGATGGAAGGATTTTGTGAGGAATGATATGAAAGAGAAGGGAGTGAATGATAGCGTGACGGTTGACAGGGGAGAATGGAAAAAGAAAATGTGTTGCGCCGACCCCACGTAACATGGGACAAGGGCAGGAAGATGATGATGTTGGCGATAGGTTCGCCCCCTATTACATGGGACATGAACATAACTGGCGAAATGTGGGTATACTTTAAGTACACCTCAGCCTAACCCTTCGAGGATTACAGGCGTGATGTTATGTTTATTAAAAAAAATATTACTTTAGTCATTTTCGAGAACACTGTTTGTAACCTTACAATTGGAAATTCATGTCAAATTAATGTCATTTTAGTAGGTCCCTGTAGCGCTATTCGGTAAAAATCTTTGTTTATCAGAAGTCATTTTGTAGTGAACAGTCATCCCATCTGATAAAATGAGACACACTTTACCTAAGTGTTCACGGTGAAGAATTACAAATCAATACGTTTTGTTTATAAGTAATTCTATTAAGACCTGTATAACATGAATCTTGATCTTCTCAGCTCTTGAATGACTTAAGCAGATAATGTTACTTCAATAGATACTAAGAAGATTATGTTAGGATTGAGAGATACAGACACGAGACAGTCAGTAAAATAAGTTAACTTTTCCTTGCAACGTGATTTTATTTATTTATTTACAAAGCAACTAGAACAAATAACAATCACAGTATATCACTTATCAAGGGATCATTATTTCAAACTTTCAATAACTTTCATCAATTTAATCTAGGGATTATGCAGTAAGAGCGTGCATTCTGAAAGTGGGCAACGTCGCAAAAAGCTGACAAATATTTCGCTGTTTTGATTAATTTGGCAATATTACTGTGTGGAAATATGAAATATCGCTAACTAGTGAACTAAAATATTGATTATGAAATGCAATAATTAACATCGTAGCACCGAATATTTGGTCGACGGCGTGTTGTGTTCCACGCGCGCCTCAAAGAGCTGTCAGCAGAATTGACGGGGTCCGCTAGGGCCAATGCCTGCCGAGGGTTCGAAGAAAACCGATAGGGACATCGTGGCCCCCCGGCAACATGGCAACTGAAGGAACACGGGTGGGTTTTAGTCAGTAAGAGTCTGACACGCTCTCCCGCTCCGCCCAGAGCGGGAGAAGTTATTTGATAATTTCCCACACCAAAAAAAAAAAAAGGCTCCGAATATTTAGTTTTAGATGTAAAAAAAAGTATTTAAAAACTTTCCAAATGCCCTTTTTAGACCTAAAACGGTTACAACATTAAATTCAGTGTCATAATTTAGGTCACTAGTTAGCGATATTTCCATACAATAATATTCCCAAATTAATTTAAACAAGTAAATATTTGATAGGTATTTGTGACGTTACCAACTTTTAGAATGAACGCTTTTAAAAGCTGGTATAATCAAAGAGCTAGATTATAAGAAGAATGCGCCCGGAGTTTAAATTACTCATAATTTAAGCTACTGGGGTCTCAACCCACCCTGACTTCATGCGGCTGAATAATTTATTTGCTGAAAGTATGGGTTTTACCAGATTTAAGATATAGTACATCTGCCTAGCCTTTTCCCAACTATGTTGGGGTCGGCTTCCAGTCTAACCGGATGCAGCTGAATACCAGTATTTTACATGGAGCGACTGCCTATCTGACCTCCACAACCTAGTGACTAGGTAACACGATACCCCTTGGTAAGACTGGTTGTCAGACTTTTTGGGCTTCTAACTACCCGTAACGACTGTCAAAGATCTACAAATGACAGCCGGGACCAACGGCTTAACGTGCTTTCCGAGGCACGGAGGGGACTTGGTATGTAAAGATGGTCACCCATTCACGGACCAACCGCGGCAAGCGTAGCTTAACCTGATCGATCGACCCGTGCAGCTGTTATTACTTAGCCACAAGCCCCTCTCCTATTTAATATATAGTACATAGTCTGTAAACCTTCCTCATTTATTATCAAGACCATCACGTAGGTTACATATTTAAATAACAAAGCAAAGCAATAAATAAACTGATATGGGCACCAGCCTTTATTTAGACATAGGTAGTTACGGAAACAAAAACTTTCTTCTGTATCATAAATCCATGTTTAATTACGAATTGTTATTTCATTTAAACACACTTTGCAGTCTCTGAATTCGGAACAATTAAAAAAAACATTGTTCAACATTCCGTCGTTAAATTATTTTCTATAATCCTTTTGTTTTACTGAAGTGTGAACAGGCGATCCTAAAATATTCAATAATCGTTTACACTACAAATTCTCTCCAAGTCAAAAGTTGTTGAAATCTCAACTCGAAACATCCTACGGAGCTGAATTAACAATAACTTGACGATTGTAGGCGATAAAATTTCAAAGACTCATCAACTGAGTGAAGGAGTTGTGTTAAAGTTTTTTGAAAGGTTCACAAATAATTTATCATTCAACAGCTATGTTCCTTAAAGTTTTTCAAATTCCACAATTATGATATTGCGAAATTAAAGATAGGAATGGAACAGAATGGATAATGACTAAACCAAACTAAGAATAGACTCATTAAAAAAGAGTGGGAATACTGAGAAACATTATAGTACAGACTTCATTACAATTCTAGGAGAAGACATTTGCATTGATATAGTAACAGCCAAAACCTTTACAGTCATAAAACCAAATGGTCCCAAACGCCCAAGTTCCAAAACCGACAATCTTACTTTATATGTCCTGATATGTCATACGTCGTAAAATTTTAGATGAGACCTTCTACTCTGTGAAATTCTATTCAAATTGCTATGAAGCTCAGTATCTTATCTTTCGAAACATTAAGCTAAATCTGTAGACGTTTAGGTTGAGACAAAGATGATTGTAGCAGTTAGGGTCTCACAGAAACACTTAAACAGTAATTGCTTATGAACAATTTCAATCTCTGTATCCGACACGCTGGTACTAAAACATTGCTTTCTAAATTACTCTCCAGTTTATTACAAATTAAATACAGATTTAACGTTTTATCTTCGTAGATAACAGCAAACTATTAAAGCAACATAATTATAATTACCACAGTCATTCTTACTTTCATCTTCAAGAATTATCTATGGTAGAATTATCTTTTATGTCTTGTCTCGATCCGACTGGACCGTTCGGATTTACCTTTTTGAGAGTTTAAGATCTTGATTAGTTCTTTATTTCTGCTTACTTACTATTAATGTGTTCGTCACTATGATTACGTCTGTGCTTTACAAACCAATGATCTTAACAATCTTTTTCTTTCTCTTCCAGGGTATGACACCAATCTCAGTGCTGATCTGCGTCCTCTACGTCATCGCTTCACTCACCATCATCGGAATGGCTTTTGACAACTCCAAGCACGCCCCTCTCTTGGAGGTTATCCGGTGCTCTGCCCTCGCCTTCCTCACCAGGAGTGTTACCATTGCCAGTCCAGCATTTGCCACGGCATTACAAACCTTCTTTGTGGCTTCTGCTATGTTCTGGTGCCTGAATATCTTGAAGTTCTTGGAGATCAAGAAGACGAGAAAAGTGGATTAAAAGCTAATGCTGAGGACTGATTTTCGGGTTTGTTTATTAGAATGACTTATGCGATGTAGATGGAAGATGTTGGTAAACAGGAGTTTTGAACAGAAAACTTAAGCTTTCTTTTAACCAAGTTAAAATTAAACTATGAAATAAATAAAGTTTTCACAGACTAGGCGCCGGATCTGTTGAGTATTTCGCAGAAGCAAATGCAAGTAGTAGACTTACTTTGAATTGGGTATGTTTTAAACTTCGTTATTTTTTTAATTATTTAAACAAGTTCCTGTTTACTTTTCATCTAGTTGAGGATGCTTGTGACCTAGGAAATGTTAGATAAGTGCCTATAAATGTACAAATGATGCAAAAAAATATGCCAAGTTACAGAAGTTATGCCTTAACAATGAAAATAATGATAGAACATTTTACATAAACCTTATTATACTGTTGCGAATTCTACCGTTTCACAGATATTCGATAATGTTGTAATTCAGTGAAAACAATAATTAATGTGTATCGAATTCCCTTCGTTTTCGCTAACTATCCCAATAATGGAGTTATTAACAATTCATTTGTTTGTGTTTCTATCCGTCTGTTGTCATTTCAATTAAAATTTGTAACTAACGATACTTAATTGAAACTATTATTGAATACTCTGTTTCCAATGAAACAATATCCATTATTGGATTTCCGGAAAATGATAGCAACAGAATTATATGGCTTCCAAATAATTTAGACTAAGGATATTTGATTAAACAATAATTTGTTCTGTAAATCGTTTTCATGAAATTGCAGCAATTTATTTTATAATAATATTTTGTTGGAATTAAGCTATAAAGCAACTTTGTTGTTGTAGCTACTGCCTTCTTAACTTTTTTGACCTATTTTGTATGTCGTACCACGTATGGTCAGCTGCATGTCAGTAATATGATTTGAACTACGAGACCCATCCTTGCCTGCTACGATGGAAAGCTAACAATGTCAAATTATTACTATGGACGTGCGGTCATTTGTACATCTTTGACAGTCGTTACGGGTAGTCAGAAGCCCGAAATTCTGACAACCAGTCTTACCAAGGAGTATTGTGTTACCCCGTAATTGAGTGGTAGAGGTCAGATAGGCAGTCGCTCTATGTAAAATAATGGTGTTCAGCAGCATCCGGTTAGACTGTAAGCTGACCCTAATATAGTTGGGAAAAAGTTAGGCAGATGACGTGCAGTTGACTGTGGTATTTCGAACTATATTTTTCTATTTCTACCTTATATCATAGATAAAGAAATAATAGTTCTTATTATAGGAGACTCCCACTGAACGCGTTCAAAATCACGCAATTACTGTACAGTTTCAGGGCTTTGTATGGGACTTTTAAACCAGTCGAACGACTTAGTTCTATCTATAAACTAAATACGATCTTGCAACCACAGCTAATAGTGTGGTTTTATACGCGTATTAAACGTTCCATTTTATATTAATAACATGCTATTTTCGCTTCTATAAGAATTATTATTTATTTATTTATGCTTTTACTTCGAACAAAGTTGCTTTTCCAACAGTAACTTAAAAATATATATATATATATAAACCGATAAATATAACTTGGCATGTGCCCCTTCTGTGCTCATAAATTAGATGAAAATGAATATTTCATTCGCAAAAGTACTCCTGCCTGCAGCCACTTTTTTAATTATGAAAATGTATGTGTTCAAATGTAAGCCTAAACAAATATTTTAATGGATATTAAGAATGTGAACAAAACAACGAACAAAGTACTGTATTTGTTAATGTTGAAATAATAATGTTATAATCTTTTATAGTCATATTTTGTACAATAATCATAATTAATTATAATAAAAGGAACACTTTTTATATTGTTACGAGAAAACACCAAATAATTAGAATTCATAAGATAATTATACTTTACTTAAGTTAATCATAATTTCTTGAGTGTACAGCTGATTTGTTTGAGAATAATTAATTCATGATAATTAATTATTTGAAGTCGCCTTAGCATTTTAATAGTTTATAAATTATTGATATGTTGTTAAATTAACTATTGATAACTTATTTGTTACGAATTTATTGAATACAATTTTTTTGCAATATGGGTTTTATTTTTATTTTGTAGCACTTTTTTACTTCTAAAACATTTACTGCTGAACATGGGCCTTCCAAAGAACATTTGATTACAATTACGGGCAAAGAAGATCAACAGTTCCAGCAACTTATTCAGACGAAATGTTCGAAGCCTGTCGATGTCAATAATTCCCTCTGAGATCTATCAATAAGGAAAATCTACTCGTCTTTTACACAATACCTATCCTATAAGAAATGAATACTATTCACATTCCCAAACCTTGAACACAAAACACAATCTACTTCACATAAGTGGATGATATTATCACAAGATCTCTAATACTGTCTATAGTAAAGTTCAGGCCACACTGGGAACGAACTTAAGTTCGTTTTAACTTCGCTGAAGTAGCTACCACGGCTTTTCACACTTCGGTTCATAGTTCGCGCTCGCGGTGTGAACCGAAGTATGCAAACAGCTAAACGAACTTAGCTTCGTTCCAAGCGTGGCCTCGTTCATGACAATACTCACGGGTAAGGTTACAAACTCAAATCACCAATGAGTAGACAGAATTTCACAGCACTATTATTTCAATGTATATGTCACCGTATAATTATGAACTTCGTTAGTTTATAATCTATCGGTATTATTTCCGTTAAATTATAAACTGTCGAAAAATTGTGAACTGCAGCAAACCATTTACAATTTAACGCATTATTTTTCACTAGTTTATAATTTTTCCATGGGAAACCGACAAATTGTGAACTGGTACCAAACTTGCTTGCGACGTAACGCACCTTGCGCTAATATTAAATAGCCTGCCTGGCTGCGAGCAATTTTGAAGTAGCTCTCGCCGGCCGCTGCCGCGGCACCGCTCGCTTCGCTCGCTCGGCTCGCGCGCGGTTGGTCACAGTTCTAACCTAACCCAACCCATTTCACCCAGTTCACAATTTTTCGACAGTTTATAATCCAACGGAAATAATTCCGATAGATTATAAACTAACGGTTCTCACAATCTTACGGTGACATATACGACACAACTTGTTTAACTAGTTTATGATTGGTTGCATTCTATGTTAGTGATTGTTCAGTGCGGTGACATTCTAGTTCCTCAATCAAAAAATCAACCTAGCCTTTTCCCAACTATGTTGGGTGCGGCTTCCAGTCTACCCGGATGCAGATGGATACCGATATTTTACATGGAGCGACTGCCTATCTGACCTCCACAACACAGTTACCGCGATACCTCTTTGTAAAACTGGTTGTCAGACTTTTGGGCATCTAACTACCCGTAGCGAGCGACTGCCAAAGATCTATGAATGACAGCTGGGACCAACGGCTTAACGTGCTTTCCCGGGGCACGGAGGGGTCTCGAAATGAATGGTCTAGCTCCCATCCAAGAACAACCGCGGCAAGCGTAGCTTAACCTTCGATCGACCCGTGCAGCTGTTTTCATTTGGCCACGATTCTAGCTCCTCATTCGTCATTTGAGTTTGTACAAGATACTTTTGTGTAACATCGTGAATGACCGGCCTAATACCATCGTAAGTAAGGCTCCCGTGTAGGTAATGTCAGATGACTATAAAAGTAATCTAGGCTCACAAACAATGGAGGACACGGTGGAGCATACTGTCCGGCTTGGGCGGAGCATCGCCGTGTCCTCGTGGAGGCGATCGGCGGCGGTGATCTTTCGCGTCCGGCCCTGGTTCAGGCCATGGTACGGAGCGAGTGGAAATGGCAGGCCGTCACCTCCTTCTGCGAAGCGGTAATGCTCGCGAAGGAGGAGGTGGAACGCGTGAGGGTGAGGCAAACTTCACACCCTCACGCCCCTAACCACCGCAGGAGAAGACACCCTGGGCGTCGAGAATCGCGAGCCGATTTCCGGCCACCGTAAGCGCGGGCTTGCGGACGGTTAGCAATGGGTAGCTTGCCGTCCGATAAGGACCAGGCCCGGGTCGGCGGCGCGTTGTGTTCCACGCACGCCTCAAAGAGATGTCAGCAGAATTGACGGGGTCCGCTAGGGCTGATGCCTGCCAGGGTTGCGAACAAGGCCGAAAGGAAAATCGTGGCCCCCGGCAACAGGGCAACCGAAGGAACTCGGGTGGGTTTTAGTCAGTAAAAGTTATTTGATAATTTCCCACCCAAAAAAAAGGCTCATAAGCAGTAACGGCTCATAGGCTTAAAGGTAAAGAGGATCGTGTAGTAGAACTGAGAATATAAAATATTTAAATCGCTTTTCTGAGAACGTAGTTGATAGAGATGGAACACTTCTGAGATAAAATATGAATATTAATCAAATTTGCGCAGGTGTACTACATTAAAAGCAAATAATGAATATTTATATATTTAAATATCTCTCTATACATAAAATTGAAGTCACTTTTCGTGTCTGTCTGTATAACCGCGTTGTTCTTCTAAACTACGCAACAAATTTTGATGCAATTTTCACCACCATTTATTGCAGACAATTTATTTCGAAAGGTTTTATGTGTATAATCTAGGTTGACAGTGAGAAGCCAAATATATTTAGAAAAAACAGTGGCTCTCCGGGAGTGCCGACAGAAGTGAAATCTTGAAAAAATCTTCACTGCGATAATCAACGCGTTGATATCTTTTTAATGATAAAAAGCTGGTGTCGTCACAGTGTCGTGAAACCAAAGATCTCAAAAATGCCCAACACGCCTAAAGAAATTTTCATTTATTATTTCTTGTAAATAATTATAATATTCATTCGTGTTCACATATATTGCTGTCTGTTAGAGTGAGGCCTCATTAGTGCGTTGCGTTACGTCGTCGCAATGGATCAACACATTGTATGCCACACCTGCAGCGTTGTGACGACGACGTCACAACGCAAGAGGGCGGCGCACGACGTCGGAACGTCTAGTTTGCCCCTCTAACAGTGGAACTTTCTTTGCTCTCTGCGACCAGCGCTCGGTGTGGTAACATGTTGTGTTCGGGTTCGCAACAAGTCAATCGTTATCATGAGGATGTCTCGTTGAGAGGTGAAATACGCGTCGATTTCTTACAAGGTTCTTTATGGCTCTTTAGAAATAGTTAAGCCGAACAGGTTACTAAATATAACAACGTCTATTGTATTTCAGTGGAACTCTGTCCGTCATCGCACCGGAGCTCCGACAGTGCAGCGCAACACCCTCCCACCACTTCGTCTCTCGTTCGTCGATCCGTTGAAACGTCGCGCTTTTTTTTTGTGACATGCTACATTATGCATTGCGTCATCACGCAATGCATAATGTAGCATGTCACAAAAAAAAAGTAAAACGATGCAACGTTGACGCTGCGACGATGCAACGCAACCCATAATGAGGCCTCACACTTACTTGACAAAAGTTTCTCCTTTCAAAAGTCCGTCACTAAGTAAAAATTCATTACACTGTATAGAATACACATAGAAACACTTTCTCCAGGTTAATAATTCATTTCCCAGTAAACGCCTAACGCATTACATAATTATTTTTCTGTCATTGCTTCATTTTTTATTATTTTTACCTATTGTGGCATAGTAATCTTATTCCAGGTGCATCGTCTTCACATTTAATTATATAATTAACGTATACAAAATATTGTAAAACATTTTAAAAGAGTAACGGTGCAGTTTCTTGCTCATTCTTCTCCATACGAAAACTACCTTTTGGAAGGGGCGCCTAGAATCAATTCTATTTTTTGTAAATTTTGATGTTCAAAAGTGCCTTTTTGTGCTTAATTGAAATAAAATTATTTCACTTTGACTTTGACGCCACCGTTTTTCTCAATCAAAAAGTGGTCTGCATCTACAGCCATTCGTTCTGCAATAGACTATTATCTTACTTCCTTATGTCAATTCAAAATACATATCTTGTTCAGGTTCGTCCAATAAAATGGTACAGGACAAAATGCTATGCAAAAACATTGCTCTGCAAAAACATGGATAGAAACAGTCATCTTTTTTAGGGAGAAGGAAAACATGCAGGGGTGAATATCTCAACTCGTTGAAAAAACACAACGTAGGTATCTACGTTTTACTTACGATTTTTTTTTTAAACAAAATACATTTTTGTTTATTGGAACGATTTCTGTGACAGACAGTTTTATTTATTGTTTGAATGCTAAAAAATGTTTTGCAGCTCTGACTGCATTGGAAATCATGGCTTATTCAAATTAAAAACTTAAGACCAATTCCACTAATAGATGAATCAGTATTTGTTGTTGGATTCATAACTGAAGAAAAATAATTGAATCTCGAACGATTCAGTACACCCTTACCCGCAATACCAGAACTGATAAAATAGAATCCATAAATCCGCATTCATGTATGAAATTGTAAACCAATAGATACTTCAAACAATCAATTATTCTGTTAATTGAATCAAGCAACTTATTGTTTCATTGAATAAATCTGTTGATTGAATCAGTAAATCATTTGATTGAAGTGTTATTGGTGGATGAACTTAATCCGGTAATGTTCATAACGTAACTTATTTTTTAAGAGAAACTATGTAAGTATCGCATATCAGATGAGCTGTGGGCCCAATGGGCTAAGAGAACCATTGATTTGGTTCCAATAAATGCTAAGCGACATCGCAGCAGAACACAACGAACTTCCTACCTTTCGGTACCTCTCGGTAGGAGTTCGTCCGTCCATCTTCGGTCTAGCCCACAATGCGAAAGTACAGACGTGTGTGCGTTAGTTTTTTGGTCATGTCTCCAGGCGGAATGATGACTCCATAGAGCGTCTAGTGGTGCAGGGCAGAGTGGAAGGTAATAGGCCACGCGGGAGGAATGAGGTGGACGGATCAAATAAAATCCGCGGTTGGAGGCCCTGTTAATGAATGAGCCAGACTGTCATGTAACAGAACCAGATGAAGGGAGATCGTGAGGCGGGCAACGACTACACTTGCGATTGGACACAGTTCATTGTGACCACGAACGCTCTGTCAAGAGCTATACGAAGAAGAAGAAGACGTGTACAAAAGGGGAAGGGAGGCTTTTGCCTAGCAGTGGGACATTGTGGGCTTCATAGATAGATGGTAAGCAAGCAGCATCTCCATGTGAAATGATTCATCCAGGAATCCTCCATAATCTAACGTAAACCTGCATCGCTGTATTTTGGAATGGGTTTTTAGAGGTATGAGGAACAGGGTGTAAAGTTCACTCATCCTCTATAGAAAAGGGAGGATCCTCCGACCAGACGGGTGTCGTGTCTGGCGGGCAACTGCCCAACGATTGATGTCGGAAAGTTATATATATTTTGAAAACGCGGTAAGCTCTGTTAGCGCGGTGTAGGATTTGTGTGACATCAGAATTTTGTGTGACGTCAGGTTTTTGATGCGTAGTTCGCATGTGGCGATGTATATGCCGGCCACAGTTTGTTAAGATGCACAGTGTAGATATATTTCATGTTTGTCTGTAAAGTCGACGATACACCAACATTTATCTTCCTTGGAGCACCAGGTATCCAAATACACTGTCTTAATCATCGTCCTGTTTGTATACCGAAGACCGATTTTTGGGTGGGAAATTTCAAATAACTTCTCCCGCTCTGGGTGGAGCGGGGCGTGTCAGACTTTTACTGATTAAAACCCACTCGTGTTCCTTCGGTTGCCCTGTTGTCGGGGGCCACGATGTCCCTATCGGTTTTCGTCGAACCCCCGGCAGGCATTGGCCCTAGCGGACCCCGTCAATTCTGCTGACAACTCTTTGAGGCGCGCGTGGAATACAACGCGCCGTCGACCCGGGCTTGGTCCTTATCGGACGGCGAGCTACCCATTGCTCGCCGTCCGCAAGCCCGCGCCTACGGTGGCCGGAAATCGGCTCGCGATTCCCGCCCCGGGCGTCTCCTCCTGCGGCGGTTAGGGGCGTGAGGGCGCGAAATTTGCCTCTCCCTCACGCGTTCCGCCTCCTCCTTCGCGAGCATTACCGCTTCGCAGAAGGAGGTGACGGCCTGCCATTTCCTCTCGCTCCGTACCATGGCCTGAACCAGGGCTGGACGCGAGAGATCACCGCCGCAAATCGCCTCTACGAGGACACGACGTTGCTCCACCCAAGCCGGGCAGACCTCCATCGTATGCTCCACCGTGTCCTCAGGCCGATCCACACAATGGTGACACCCGGGCGTTTCCTCCCGCCTTATTCTGAACAGGAGCCTCCCGAAGCAGCCATGTCCGGTGAGGACCTGCGTCAGGCGGAAGGTGAGGACGCCGTGGCGCCTCTTAAGCCACTCCTCAAAGAGGGGTCTTATCGCCGCAATTGTGGCGTGCCCAGCGCTGGGTTGCGACAATCGCACTCTCCATGACGCCATGAGATCTCGCCGGAGCTCTGTCCGCTGTGCCGCGATTTCTTGCGGCATCGGAGTTAAGCCCCGGCGTTTCGCCTCCTCGCGCCACTCCCAGATGTGCGCAAGGACCTTTGCCTCCAGATCCCATGGCGGTAATCTGGCAAGGAGGCTCGCCGCCTCGCAGGAGACCGTGCGGTATCCTCGGGCCAGCCGGATGGCCATGACCCTCTGGGACGCGTTTAACCGGCGGGCTTGGCCGGCTCTTCACTGCTATAGCTTACATTTATTTACGTTTTGAAATAAATACTTAAAGATTAAATAAAAAAGGGGTACCTACCTACGTTGTTTGTGAGATAATATTTGTTTTATTTTCCTTTACACTGTTTGATCGCTTTATTAGTATATGGAATTCTAAGTTATAAGCATTTGGTAGGCCCATTGTGTTATAACTATCCTAACGCCACCTTTCCAACAGAGATGTGTTAAGCTGCTTAGCGATGAATGTATATCCAATAGGATCGTTTGATTTTCATAGCTTAGTTTGGTTTTATTCTGCTCGAAAAGGGTTAAATGAAATGAAGTACCTACACATAGTTTCGTAGTTTAGCTTCTCCGCTTAGCGACCTCACACAGTCCTGATGGAAAGATTGCCTATAGATACATTCTGGTACATAGTTCTGACCACGGTTTTGGTACATTTTAAGCTGGTTTCAGCCGCCGGACCTAGTGGCGAGTTGTGCCACAACATTTAGTTATTTATATTGCTAAATCTGGTCAAGCCCTACTAGGTTACACTCAGGTGCGGTCGCAGCCCAAGATTTTGGGGGGGGTCACCATGGGTGCCGAGGAATAGTTTTAGGAGATAACTCCTAAAAGAGCACGCGCGAGTAGGGCTTGCGACCACTAGACCAACCATTAGTTATGCTATTCAGCGATGCACATTTTACATGCGGCGAGGGGGGTGTACTTGCGGGCAAATTGGTCCCAGTCGCAGCACTTTTTGATTGATAGTAGGTATTAGAACACACAGTTTACAGTTTAGGTTTTAGAATCTGATTGCCTTAACCTTAGACTTTCAAACCTTACGTACGAGCGGAGTGCCCAAACTCTTGCATCGAAGATGCTCTATTTTTATTTTATAATTGTCTTTTTGAAGTGAAAACTTCTTCAGGCGCATTGAGCGATTGTAGGGGAAAATTTTATGGGTTCGCGTCATCGATATGCTAATGTTAACAGCACAGCACCTATGAGTATGACGTGTCGCGCTTGTTGTTGCTTGGAAGTGCCGATATATGTGAAAACCAGACTAATGTTATTAATAGATATTAATTTCAATTAATTGGAAAATATTAAGAAAACAATGTTATTTCATAGTTTTCACTTCTGTCGGCAGTCCCCATGACTACCTATTTTCCTAATGTTTTTGGATAATATGCCTATCGTAACTGCAGGTACTTGAGCCATGGTAACCCGTGGCTGTAAGTACGGTTTTAAAAGTTAAAATACTATAAGTAAATCATTCAGGCTCCCGACAGCGTGAAAGATTTGGGGGGGTCATGACACCCAGGACCCCCCCCCCCCCTCGGACCGCTCCTGGTTACACTAACTGTTACCAAAATTCGATTCTGAATTAATTGTGTATAAAAAAACGCCTGACAGAAAATGGTTTGCAATCAATAGTTTTTTGAAGTGTAACGAATGAGCTGTTTGGCAGGAAAAGTGTTTTTTTTTTTTTTGTTACGAAATATACAAAAAACTAGACATTAAAATAGAGGAATTCTTTCAAAATCTAGGTCTAATGTTCTTTTAAATGCACCATGTGTTATTTAGATATGGTCGTTTTGGTTAGGGTATGCATGTCTATACAAAGATAAAATCTTATGACTTTGGTCATGTTCCTTTAAACAAAGTTAATTAATGGGTAATTAACTTTAACAAAATAAAATACAACAGAATACAAATTAATGTAGGGGATGATCATAACATAACATACATGACACACAAATACAGAATTCTACTTTAGAGGTACCTGTGAGGAACAGGGTGTAAAGTTCACTCTCATCCTCTATAGAAAATGGAGGATCCTCCGACTAGACGATTGATGTCGGCAAGTTATATACATGCTGATCCCGCGGTAAACACTGCTTGCGGGATGCAGGATTTGTGTGACGTCAGGTTTTTGATGTGTGTAGTTCACATGTGGCGTTGTAGATGCCGCCACAATACTATAACATAAATTAAGTGATAAATTGACAAGTATTTATTTAAAATGTTTGCATGGCCTGATGCGGCTGTAATGTGCTTAGCTTTAGGGTTCGGTTTATTTTCCGTAGTCAAAGTACGAACTGTTTCACGCTGTTCCCACTTATCGAGTATCGGATCTGTATTCTAATCGGATGTCAAATTTATGAAAGTTTGTTGGAGAGATTGGCGGTCCCGAGACCCGATAAGAATGAGCCATGTGGGTTTGTTAATACTGAGAAGCAATACTACGTCACTGCGAAGCCGTCATAATGGCTATCCCATATACAGTGTCAAATGTGATGAGTATCGTTATCTAAATACGATAAAACACACCTTGTACAGTATTTATATTTTCTTAATGACCCTCAGGTATCATCGGATTTCCGAATACAAACGAGTGCTAATTTTCATGTCCATCAATTATTAGACTTATCGTGTATAATAATTTGAATTCAGAACTAAGTACTTTATTGTTGTTTTGTTTTGATTTCCGTGGGAACTATATAGAACTGTAAAACTATTTTTCTGTATGTCGTGCCTGCAACTTTAGAGGCTTTCCTCCCATTTTTTAAATAAATTACATTAAGTTAAAATAGTACTAACAACTCTATATACTTCCAAGTCGATTGAGAGCATCCGGTCTGCACTTAGTGCAAAGGAAAACTGATTGAAATCCGATGACTGACGAAGCACGAGGTTTGCCGAGGGAAATTAAGAACATTGCTTGTCTGTATAAATAAAGAACTTGACACATTTCGTTGCGTCACGCTGTGACTTGGTGTAGACCCACCTTTATAGTTTTCTTACTAGTTAACTAATCTATAAATCAGATTAAGTAAGCTAATTTATAGGAAGCAATTTTCTTTTTAATTTAATTGATTTGTGTTTTTAATTTATGCCTTATTAAAATAAAAAATTTACTATGGACCCAAGTTAGTTAAATTTATTCAAATAGTTAATCTAATTTATGCGATGCAATTTTCTTTTTAATTTAATTGATTTGTGACACAAATCAATTCAATTTTTCATGGGATAATAACTTAACTATAAATATCTGCGAAACGCAACAAATATTTAGAACATTTCTTAACTGTTTGTCATCATGAAGTTTTTGCAAGTCGCGCTGTTGTTCACTTTCGTGATGCTGGTGGCTCAGGTAGCTGCTTCATACTACAAAAGTAAGTATGGATATTTTAATTATCTTATTTATTTTACCTTTTCTATCCTAACTAATAATAAAAATGCGAAAGTGAGTTTGTTTGCTTGTTTGTTACGGTTTCACGCTGAAACGGCTGAACTGATTTAGATGAAATTTGGTACATGAATAGATCATGAATTCATGACCCAGGTTAGGATACTTTTTATCCTGATATTCCCATGGGATCGTGACTTATGCGGGTGAAACTGCGGGCGCAGCTAGTAAACTATAAAGGTAGATTCACAACAAGGCGCAGCATTACGCATTGTGTGACGTACTAATATAACAAACGCATTTTGTTACTTATTATAACCTCACTGAAATGTAGGTTACATAAGTTTACTCACATTTATTTACTCGAACCCTAATGGCCAAACCCAATAACCTATCTATCACCAGTTTTAGCATACTGGAGATAGAAAAAACTAACTATCTATGGTTTTGACGTCCCAATAATCTGTTCAGAGAAAAGGAAATCTTATCTGTCTTTACTGAAAATAGGTTATCGGGTTCGGCCGTCAATTGCATTCAACCGATTTAGTAGCCGTTTCTTAACAGATTTTTGCGCTTATTAATAAATAACATTATTTGTTCAGGTTATGGACAAGATTGCGAGACTAGCAGCGACTGCCCAGCCAGTATGCGATGCATACCTAGTTTGGTAGACGGGCACCGTAAATGCGCAATCATTTTGAATCGAAGAGACGATGACGGTGCTAAACATAGACCGATGAGATATGGATGATTTGGACATAAATATGTCAAAATTATATAATCATGATTGTTTATTAATGACATTATAAATAGTAATGAATCACATTATGGGTGCTTGTCATTTAATCCTCTTTCTTTTCCGAAGAGATGGAGCTATACAGGACGTTAAATGTGTCCTGTGAACTGCTGTCTTCCCTTCCACCTTCATTAATTTATCAACCTTTTTATGAGATTTATGACATAAAAAAAAAACATTTAAAAAAAAGTATGAAGGTTTCTCCGGCAGGGGGCGTTTAAAAACCCTCCCTCCTCTCCCCCCTACTCCCCTCCCCTACCATCGAGGCGGTACGTTTCTAAACTTTAATCTAATACTGCTGTAACATAAATAAAGCTATGGTATAATTTGAACTTTAGAGTTATCTAGACTTTACAACGCCAAAATTTATAAGAACTTTTGCAAACAGAGTTTGATAAACAACTAAACGTAAACCTGTGGAATAACAAGTATGAACGTTGAGATTATTCTGAACCAGCCAGTGTCAACAGGGTCTATTCTTTAGAAAATTAACGAACTTCTTCTTTAAAGTTAGTTTATAACAATTTAAAAAGAATTGTAAATACAAACCTAGATAATTATTCTACAATGGTTTTATTATTAGGTAATAGTACTGGTATTACCAGAAAGGACATAGTGGATGGTGTGGACACCTTATTAAAATTAAATGTAGGAAAGCTGATGTTGTGTTCTTTTCCTTATTCTGATACTTTATCATATGATGAAAACAACTATATTTTTAAGTTGAATAATACTATTCATAGGCTGACATGTTGTCATAGTGACAAATTATTGTATTTTGACACTAACAAATTTGTTAGTGGTTTTAAGTTAACTCAGAGAACTTTATCTCTGTCTTGGGAATGTAGACATATGATCGCTATGTTGATAGCACATAATATTAATGAGGTTATAGGTAATATAACTCAGTGTAGTATTAGTGACGAATCTGTGTTGTCTAGTTATACTAACAACATAGTGAATAATTATTTAATACCATGTACGAAGGAGGATCCACCTACAGTACCAACATACTTGGAGGCCACTACCAGTCAGACTGGGTATTCCCTTCCTGCTGGAACACATACGGGCATTTTAGATTCTTCAGTTGTAGTTGTGGAGGTCACTCCGGATATTTCTTTAAACTACGCAGTAAGACAACAGAAGTTACCCCTTCAATTAACCAATTATTATTAGAGAATAATAAAAAGGTATCTTCTGGCAATATTTTACATAAAAATAATAATAAAAAACCAAAGGGGGGGCAACATACTTTAAAATTATTCAATCAAAATATCCAAGGTTGCTCTTCCAAATTACTGGAAATAGAATTGTTTTTAGAAAATACCAAGTTTGATGTAATTTGTTTAACAGAGCATTGGTTAAAAGATCATGAAGTGATGTCAATTAATTATGAAAATTATTGTGTAGTCAGCCATTTCAGCCGAAAATGTATGATACATGGCGGGTCATTAATATTAATAAAAAATTCCATTAAATCGAAAGAAAGAAAAGACATTATTGGACTGTCTGTTGAACACAACATTGAATTGTCCTGTGTTGAGCTTGATAAGCATGTTATAGTATGCGTATACAGACCTCCAAGTTACCAGAATCTATCCGTGTTTGATTCTGTAATGGAAGATGTATTAAAGAAACTTAGTATTAGTAGTAAGTCAATAATCGTATGTGGTGATTTTAATATTAACTTATTAGAAAATAACTCGAATACTGTCAGATTATTAAGTCTTTTTAGGTCATTTGATTTGTCAAATGTTTTTATTGAACCAACCCGAGTGACAGCTTCTTCTGCCACTTGTATAGATAATATTTTTTGTAATTGTGATTACTTACACAAACAAATTGTAAATAAGTTGCCATCAGATCACAGTGGACAAACAATAACATTTTGCTCCTACATACCTTTACAAAAAATTCAAATAAGGTTTAGGCCAATATCATGTAAAAGTTTAGAGAAATTAAATCATTCTTTGGCCAATAAATTATGTGTTCAGAGTTTTAATAATATAGGTGACCCAAATGAGTTCTACGCCGAGTTCTTTTCACTATTAAACACGCAATTTAATGACACTTTTCCACTAAAGACTAAAAGTATTTACACAAAATTCTTATTTAGTGATTGGGCGACTCCAGGTATTCGTAAAAGCAGGGAAAAACTATTTGAACTTTATGGCTTAAAGCAACATATGAATAATACAAGCTTTCATAAGTATGTTGCAAAATATTCAAAAACTTTTAAAAATGTTTGCAAAATAGCCAAAGCTCTTTATATTAGCAATAAAATAAAATCAGCTGATGATAAAATAAAAACTACCTGGCAAGTAATAAATAATGAAACAGGTAGGAAAAAACAGCGAAATACTGAATTTAATTTAGAGACTGCACATGGCCCCATTAACTCAGATATAGAAATAGCTCAAGAATTTGAAAACTTTTTTGCTAATATTCCCCTTAAAACTACTGAAGCTTTAAATTCCTCACCCGCGCTTTCTGCTGCCTTACTTAGACAGAATGTGAAGGCATGCCCTTTGGAGTTTAGGTTTCAGCATACAAACCCCCAGGCGGTTATAAAAGCTTTTAAAGATCTTAAAATTAAATCAACAGAAGATCTCTGGGGAATGTCTGTAAAAGTATGTAGATCTATTATCGAAACCATTGCGCCCTATTTAGCTTACATATTTAACACCAGTGTAGACCAAGGAGTCTTTCCGGATCTCATGAAACACAGTAAAGTAGTTCCATTGTTCAAATCCGGTGATAGTAAAGAACCCAACAATTATAGGCCTGTGTCAATTCTGCCAGTTCTCAGTAAGGTGTTTGAAAAGTTGATGCTCAATCAAATGTTACGTCACTTTAATAAAAATTCCATCTTTCATGAACAACAGTACGGTTTCACCAAAGGGCGTTGTACTACTGACGCCGGTGTCACCCTAATAAAGAACATTTTTAAGGCCTGGGAAGAAGCACAAGATGCCATTGGAATCTTTTGCGACCTTTCGAAGGCGTTCGATTGTGTAGACCATGAGACACTTCTGCTGAAACTAGAGCACTATGGGATTAAAAATACAGCTCTTGATTTACTTAGATCATACCTGAAAGATAGAAAGGTTAAAGTTCAGGTAAACGGCGTAAACTCATTAGGGTCTGAAATGGCAATGGGCGTTCCTCAAGGTTCGATATTGGGTCCATTCCTCTTTTTAGTTTACATTAATGATTTACCCCAATTACTTCATAATCAACCGAAGATGGTGTTATTTGCAGATGACACATCATTAATCTTTAAAATAAACCGACGGTCACAAAATCTTGACGACGTGAATAGCTCTATTCTGCAAGTCCAAGATTGGTTTACGGTAAATAATCTGGTACTTAATAAAAAAAAAACCAAATGCATTAGATTTAAATTACCTAATGTTAAAAGTAGCGAATGTGACATCATATTGAATGGAGAAAAACTGGAATTTATTAATCAAACGGTTTTCCTGGGAATCACGCTAGACGAGAAATTACAATGGGGACCTCATATAACATCTCTTGCGGGGCGGTTAAGCTCGGCCGCTTATGCTGTTAGAAAGATAAGACAGTTAACAGATGTAGAAACCGCGCGTTTGGTCTATTTTAGCTACTTCCACAGCATTATGTCATATGGCATTTTACTGTGGGGTCGGGCTGCTGACATTGAATCCATCTTTATTTTGCAAAAGAGAGCTGTCAGAGCCATTTATAATCTACGTCGCCGCGAATCTCTCAGGGAACTTTTTAAAAGGATTAATATTATGACGGTACCTTGCCAATTCATTTATGAAAATATTATGTATGTAAGGAAAAATCCACATCTCTTTAATAAAATAAGTGATAGACATAATTTTAATACTAGAAATAAAGATAAACTAGATCAACCATTTTTCAGGTTATCTAAAGTACATACATCTTTTATGGGGTACTGTGTTAAATGTTACAACAAAATACCTTGTGACATATTGCAATTAAATGAAAGAAAATTTAAAACTCATATAAAAAGTACACTTTGTAAACAAGCATATTACAAATTAGAGGATTATATCCAAGATAAGAGTGCTTGGAAACATGCTGGTCCTGCTCCATAGGACAATTTAGAATCAAGACAAAATCAAACTGGTTGCTAATTTAATTGTAAAATTTATTACTTTGTGTTTTATGACATTGATTTTACATTCTGTGACTTTCTCACACACTTATTAATTGTAAAATTTTAGGAAAATAGTCTACTTTTACAATGTTTGTAAATATGTGAGCACAATGTATCTATCACATATTAAATTATCTATCGTTGCTTCATTTTTAATTCTTTTTACCGATTGTGGTATAGTAATTTTATTCTAGGTGCATCGTCTTCACATATAATAATTATTTAACAAATGTATGTACATATACAAACAATTGTAAAACATTTTTAAAAGAGTAACGGTGGAGTTTCTTGCCCATTCTTCTCCATACGAAAACTACCTTTTGGTAGGGGCGACTAGAATCAATTTTATTATTTTGTAATTTTTGACGTTCAAAAGTGCCATACATGGGCCTATTTGAAATAAATGATTTGACTTTGACTTTGACTTTGACTTTATAGAAAAAGTTGGTTATAACATAATACGCGCATAAATTTCAAGAACTTAAACTTTGTTTTTAATTACGCTAATTTAATTAGGGAATCTCGTTGCGTGAATTAATTGTTCTGACTTTCGGTTATAAAGTTATATGCGTAACAATGTGGAATTAAGATTTGGGTTACTTTGTTGCTAAGACAAATTACTACCAATGTTCGAGAAAGCATTTACTTACTTCTCAAGACAATAATATTGTTTACTTACACAAATTCGCCACAGTATATTTCCTTACTCACACAAGTATACACTGACTTTATGAAACGCAAATACAATTTACTTTGCGTATATACACTCGCGTACCTACAAATCTCCGTAAATAAATGAACAATCATAGTTTCAGAAGCAACGTTGTTTGCGTATGTACGCAACAATTTATTAAAATAGGAAAACTTGGTGGTTCGTTTTGGTTTGAGGGCGAGGATCGAACGTAAGCCGACGTTCGCACGGACGTAATAAAATCTCGGCGATTCTTTTTCGTGGCCTGGATTTTCGACGCTCGGCTTAACATCAAGAGTTGAAAATCTAGTGCCCGATAAAAAATCGCCGCGATTTTATTACGTCCGTGCGAACGTCGGCTGACTCTGTGTGATTTGCGTCGCTCAAAATAAGTAAGTTGTTGATTTATTTACAGAGCAAAATAAACTGTCAGTATTTTCATTGAATGGCGTAAACAGCAAAAACGTATGGTATAGGTACATCACCCTTATGTCTTCTTTTCTCAAGCTCTTATCTAACGATCTACAATATGTAAAAAAATCCTGTCCGATTCGAAAGGAGCTCATATGTAGGTACTGCAATAATATCAACTAAAAGTTAAAAAAATAAATAAAAAAGTAATTGCTATTTAAAAATCAAATGTTTAGTATCAAAATTACCCCAAATTCATTAAAAATTTGCAAATTTTCAACAGGGGTCATAAGTTATGACTTGTAGACACCCGGGAAACAACGGCCGCCCGCGCCTCATGTCATAACCCGGAAAAATTCCCCACTTAAAAAAAAATGAGACGACTTTTATTTCGATTTTCCTGAAAATTACCACATACATAGAATTTCAGTACGATACCTAACAACACCCTCAAGGATCGGACAGAGTTTTTTTTACATGTCGTATTTTAGAACACATATGTTTGACAAAGAAACACGTAGAAACAATTGTAAAGACATTTAGTACAAAACAGCATTATCTTAAGTTACGTCTTCTTCAAACGGCTTTCTCTCAAAACGGTGAAGGAAAACATCGTGAGGAAACCGGCATGTCCTAGAACCGAAAATTCAAAGACATGTGACATCTACCAACCCGCACTGGGCCCGCGTAGTGGATTACGGCCCACTCCCTCTCAGAGAGAGGAGGCATGTGTCCCAGCAGTGGGAACATTATAGGCTGATGATGATGATGATGATGATGTCTTCTTCAAATAACCTTTCAACTGTCATTAACGAGACACAATAGAATTTTAATTGTTATTCACCTCAATGAGGCGTCGTAACAGATGATGAGATAATAGAGTTCGAGAGATTCACAATAGGTACATAAGCACATAGCGTATCCGTTGTATACTACTAGTAGTGTTTGTTCCTGACGTCACATCGGGCCACACATCACACTGCGATCGCGGGCTTCCCCCCTCCTTTCACTCGCTCACCGACGCCTTGAGCGTGCGCACACATATCGGTCATCTCATAAAATTGTAATCAGCCTCAGAAATACAGTACTTGTCAAATATCGAAATCAAGTAGTTTTATTACAAGTCAAGACCACCAGCAGCACACCTGGAGCTTGATACTCAACAGTGTTCTTAGTAGTGTAGTGTTCTAACACTAGTGTGTAACACTAGTGTGTAACACGACCTTTTGTCTGAAATACCGATAGCTTATCTAGCCTTTTACAAAGCCATAGAAGAACCGATAGACGTGATTAACATCTCATCAAAAATCCAATCTCCGTATAACAAAATAATGAATGTTTTTCTAAAAACAAAAGACTCATTTTATGTAAAAGTTATTAAGTAATAAGAAAACAAAAGAAACTTCATTTCAATTGAGTCTTTCAACAAATTAAAACATTCTTTTCGCAGACTTAAATTAAATGGATAGCGTTTTTATTGTACTTAAAGTTAATTAACTTAAAAAAGTCTAACAATACATTTAAAAAAATAATTAAACAGTCTCACAATATTAGTAGATTTTTTTTTATCGAAGAAAGAAAAACCTAATATATAATATAATATAAAACTATATTTCGAGTGGCATAGACATAGACATTTACACATAGACATTTTATTTTATTTGCCATGACTCGCCACACCTACACAAGTCATGACCCACTGATGTTGAATGGGACAGTCAAAACGTACAGCTATTGCGTTCAGAATGCTGTTTTTGCTATCCCGTGTACGGGCCAGCAGGGAAGCTGCTTTATAGCAATATATGCAATATAGCTTGATTATAAGATTTTAATTTATATTAAAATTTCTAGATACCTACTGCTTTTCATAACATTAAGAAAGTAGTTATTCTTCTTCTTCTTTTCGTGTGGTTAGTGTTTAAACTGGCCAAGGTGTGAGTTTTAAAGCCACCCATGGGCCTCTGACTTGGCTTCAAATGCCGTCGAGAAATATCTCTTAGGCATGCTGGTTTCCTCACGCCGCGCGCCTCAAAGAGATGTCAGCAGAATTGACGGGGTCCACTAGGGCCGATGCCTGCCGGGGTTGCGAATAAAACCGAAAGGGAGATAGTGGCCCCCGGCAACAGGGCAACCGAAGGAACACGGTTGGGTTTTAGTCACTAAGAACCTGACACTCACTCCACTCCGAGCGGGAGAAGTTATTTGATAATTTCCCATCCAAAAAAAAAGGCATGCTGGTTTCCTCACGATGTTTTCCTTCACCGATTTTGAAGCAAGTGATAATTATACAATCCGAAAAATGACAGGTGCCAGTAGTTATTCTAACAATAATAATAGATATTGTTCTACAAGCACCTATTACAACACAATACATTATTAATATACAGGGTGGATTTATGAGACGGGGCAGTAAGGGTAGACGTCCCATAAACGTTGTTGGTACGGGAAAACGGTCTTAATTTTCTTAAAAAGTTATAAAGGACACACTCCACTGTCCATTTGAGCGATTTTGATCTGCATTCGGTCATTTTGAAAATAAATTACAGTCAACAATGAAATTTTTGCGATTTTTGACATATGTAGTGGCCAGTTAATCGATCAAAAGTAAGTTGGAATCTAATTTCCTACGAAATGTGTGAGTTTCTTTTTGCGATTTTTTCGTTTTGTAATACTTAAACCAGCTTACCCGTCACAGTTTTTGATCCTTTTAAGAAACAAGATCTGTTGGTATCAAAAAAAGTATTTGTGAGAAGCCCATTTTCTTGCTGACAGTATTTTTTTATCAGAATCTGTGAATGCTGATCAAAATATCTCACAAACTTCAAGACAGTCTCGTAAGACTATTTTCCTGTATCTACAACGGATGAGGTACTTATCCTTACTGCCCTGTCAAAAAAAACTACCCTGTATGCTTTCAGGCTGAAGTTTACCCTCAGTAGCTCGAGAGCCTCCGAACTCTCACCACGCAACGCGTCGTCGGTCGTCGGCTCATCTCATCGGTTGAGCTTTCGTATTTATTATTCGAAATTCAAAAGAATTTGTGTTTAATTTTTTTGTCCTCCTATAAAATGTGTGTCATTTGAATTTTGAATCAGGAATAATAAATAGTGTTTTGTTTGTGAAATTGTGTGTGTTTACTGGGAGTTCGTAAATGAGGTAAGTTTTAGTTTTAATTGAGTTTATTTTAAAAAAATGTGAATTAAAGTGCATTTTTCCATTCTTACTGAAACATCTTATTTTTCTTTAACACAGGTTTTTATAACCTAGCTAGGAGAGCAGTGCTCACCCCTCACTATTGTGAACATAGTTGCTACTTATTTTGTAAGACGTATCATTAAAATATACTACAATCCTCCGTTTGAATAAATAAATATAATTATTAAATTATTAGCTAGCCTAACAGACGTTGTCAATAGTTCATACAAACATGCCATAGAAAAATAAATTTAAATTTTTCGGATTTAAAAATTTTTCGGGAAACTTTTCCAATTTTTCTTTCCATAAAAATCTAAAAAAAATACAAATCGGTAGAGACATCCTCAAGTGATTCGCTTACCAACGAACATTTCAATTTTATTTACTATTTATTTAGATATTCTTAATTTTTTTGTTGTGTTCGTTGAAGTTGTTCACAGCTTTAGTTAGTTTAATTTTGGCGTTGTTATTTTAAGCCTTTTGATATCAAGTTTACAAATTATTTCATTTTCTTTCATAGTTAACTGGGGATTTTCGTTTTTAGTAAGTAAGTAAATAGGTACATAATTGCATAAATTCTTTTCTGTTGGCTTATACGACTGTACGATATATGACCGCATTCAAATACATACCGAGGTAAATTAATAGATGAAACGTTATTCTATGGTCAACCGCTATTTGCGGCTTACCACTAACAAACGTGGATATGCAAGTTCTAGTTATATATGTGAGCTTGTATGACAAAGAACTGTCAATTTTCTGACACTTGTAATAAGAGTCAACTTGGCTTAAATAGCTCAAACACAGCATTTATTTCTATTAAACCATTTACAGGCACTTTTGAATCGTCAAAGAGTCGGTCAGTTGGTTAGAAAGTTGAAGCTAGTTGCCCATTCCAAAACGTAGATCTCTATGGAGAAGAACGGGCAAGAAACTCCAAGGACGCTCACTTTTAAATCAAGATATCACAAAATCTTTGTTATATTATTCTTGTTGCTTCTTTATGTGTGTCGCTTACTTTAAGGCAAGTTTGCACCATTGTTGACCACATCAAGTCGCTTATCTTCAATTGAAAAAAAGTGTTAGATCGCGAGCCTTTCCTTAAAAATTTAGTACCTTCTCACTTTGCTTTTAAAACCAGTACCCTAATTGCGTAATACAACACAATCACAATCTGTTCCGATTTGAAACAGACTGCTAATCCATTGCTTCATAAGTTGGAAAAAAAATCTGCTCAACAACGTAAATAACGCAATAAATGTTATTGAACAGTCAAAATGAAACAAATTAGGCAAAATTGTTTACGAAAATAAGTTACGCAATTAGGGTACTGATTTTGCGTTTGGTAACTTAAACTTAATTAGTGCCGAAGCAAATATTATTTTACTTAGCTAAAGGTTAACATAATTAACAACTCGAAAAGACTTATGTGCTTTTAGTTTAGCTAGTATTTGTCCCAACACGAAGATAAATGATATTTATTTCTGTAAATTGGTTCCAAAAAACACTTTTACACGTCAAAAATCTTTAGAATTATTATTATTGTTACATAAAAGGAGAAATTAACTAGGCAGTCGCTCTATGTAAAATACTGGTATTCAGCTGCATCCGGTTAGACTAGAAGCCGACCCCAACATAGCTGGGAAAAGGCTAGGCAGATTGATTGAAAAGAAGAAACTAACTGACATATCAACGCAGAGTCGACACAACTGGGACTAGGAACGTGACATTTTGCACACAGCTTCCTTTTATAATGTAGGGGAGCATTAAGAAGGGTTTTTGAAAATTTCACCTTTAAGAGGGTAAAAAGGGGGATTTTGGTTGTATGACAAATATTATTCCTTGAGTTAATAAACTTGAAACTTAGCACGAATACTTACTTATCGAAGAAAATTATAAAGTTTGTAATTTTTAGTTTTCTAAACGGGGATTGGGGGGTGTCAAAGTTCGTATGAAAGAATTTTTACGCGAGGTCCGATTAAGTTATTTTATATAGATAGAAGCCACTAGCGGAAGCTACTAATTCATATTTTAAAACTAGATGAGTTCGGCGTTTTCTAATAGAGATGTGTGGAAGAAAAGGGTAAATTGAGGTAAGGCAGGAATATGATGAGTTCGGTGTTTTCCATCCTACTACTTTGAAAAGACAAGACCGAAACAAACTCTCTTAAATCTTCTACTACAAGAATTAAAAAAACACAACCGGCTTGTAAGACTGCGAAAAAAAAAACAAAAAAAAATCGACACAAAAAATTTGTTACATTTTAATTTGAAGCCCTGACTCCTGGGCTAGGTGGGACCTGAATTACAAGAGTCAGTGTCTTCAAAAATAGACAATATCTTCTAAAGAAATCACCACCAGTCAATTGAAATTGACGCATTTTCAAATCTTGGTGACGGCTTTTGTGCGCTTTTATTATTTTTTACGTGATGATATTATCATGGACGTTCCACGTTATAACGTTATCGTGGACGGAAATAAAACGTCTTCATTGTGTTCAATAAAGTTAAATTTTTTACTCTTGTGGAAGTCAATAGACCTGAGCTGCTAACCGAAAAAATAAGACCTGACTTTCTGAGAACGATACCACTTAAAAATAAATACATCCTACCAAAATTCAATAATGTGTACGGGATGACGGTTGCAGAATATTTAGCACCTTTTTTCTCAACAAACTTCCAGAAAACTTGCAAAAGTTATACAAAAAGAGTTTGAAAAGTTATGAGGACAAAACAAAACTTTCCTCACACAAAATTTCTCCTAATGTGTGTATGTATTAATGTACCTATAAATTATTATCATCATTTTAAAAGTATAACGTAATATAATGTAGTATTATTGTAGTGATTACAATTTTTGTAAAATATAAATGAACAGCTTGCCAGCAGACAGATAAACCCTGACAGGTTTTCTTTGTGTGGTTATAACCAAACTGTAAAATAGGCTCAGTATTTAGAAATAAATATATTACCATATATTTTACTTCCCTGTGGCATCGTGATGCCGTGGACGTCCATGAAAATTATCATCACTTAAGAGGCCGGCGACACGGCTCGCAACCACTAATCGAGATGTTTTCAAAATTCAATTCCAAGCACCTTGCGCTAGTGTGAGTGCCTGTCGGAGCGATATACACCTACAGTGCGCAATACTACCACTCACACATTGACAACTATTGCTTGACGCGATAGTACTACTAGCTTTCGAAAATTTATGATAATTTTGGATGTGTTCCGTAATACAAAAAATTATGAATGAAAACTTAATGTATTTCCATTTTTTTTCGATAATTTGTAACTTGATAACATAAACTATGCTTCTGCGGAAACAATATTACAAATATTGTTGTTGATAATACAGAAAAAAACAATATGAAAACATGTCTTTTACGCTGTAAAAATGTACAAAATGCAATTCGCTTACACTTCATTTAAAGGTAAGTTTTTGGAAATAAAAAGACGTAGGAGCCTAGATAAATACTGTCTCAATCCGAATATCAACATAATATGGTGCAAATATGCTTAAATTGCAAATGATTTATGTACTACGTTTGTATGACAATTCATGCGTCGCCGCATTCTTAAGACATTATAAAAGCACACAATGAATGTAAAACTTATAATAATTATCTTTATATATATAATTCTTCTGTGAGTGTGTATGTCACTGAACTCCTCCTAAACGGCTGAACCGATTTTGATGAAATTTTTGGTGTGTGTTCAAGGGGATCTGGGAATGGTTTAAATTCACAATTGGACCCGGTAGGTGGCGCTGTTCGGACAGGACAACGTCTGTCGGGGCCGCTAGTATTTTATATATTCCAGCAACAAAACCACGATTCCACTGTTGATACAAAAGACCAACAATTTAAAAAAAAGCTTCTGGAAAATTCCATTTCTTTATTTACTACTGTTATGAATTACAGAAATAACAACACATTTTATTGCCCTTAACAAAAATATCGAAACAGTATTTCCAATAAGTAGCAAATAATGCCCAATAATACATTATGTCGAACTGAAGTTCTGATACCTTAAGAATGAAAAGATCAAATATTAATCAAAATGAAAGAAAAAGCTCTTTGTGTCCATTTATTTTTATCTTTGCTTTTAAAAGATAAAAATAACTGTAATTGGGTTTTATGTTTCTTACTAGGTACGTAAAAAGTTGGTCCGTGGATGGGTGACCATCTTTACATATTGAGACTCCTCCGTGCCTCGAAAAGGACCAACGGCTTAGCGTATTGGTTCCGGCTGTCATTCGTGAATCTTTAACAGTGGTTACGGTACGTCAGAAGCCAGAAAGTCTGACAACCTGTCTTACCAAGGGGTATTACCCAGTTACTGAATTGTGGAGGTCAGATAGGCAGTAGCTCCATGTAAAATACTGGTATTCAGCTGCATCCGGTTAGACTGGAAGCCGACCCCAACTAGGAACTTAAAAAGAAAATATATTTTTGTCAAGAAACAACAATAACTATATTTGTGCTAATTATAACCTATTGCTACCACATTGCAGCCTGGATGGTCTGGTGGTAGCAAACGCTACTGCTGACCATGCAGTCCTGGTTCCGATTTCCGGTTCGAGCTAAATGTTATTAGGTTTTTCCATTAGAACCTAATTTGGACTATTACGAACATTTTAAAACAGATTTGATTTGATTTTTCAAGGTCTTCATTTACAAATAATTACAAAGCTGTTCACAAATGATCTTATTCTATTTGTATACAAATCGTGAATTATTTGTTCCATAGGCTATGTCGCCTTTACAAACATTTAAACATACTTTAATTATTATATTTTGCGTTGACATGGTTTAACTTATTTATTTATGAATATTGTTTTACAAGTAGGTATGTGCAAGTCTTAGTATGGACCCACATAATATTTATAATATTTGAGTTACAAAATGTACGGTTTATTACAATATAGTTTAATACCTCCGTGACGCGTCATGACGATAGCTCGCTTACTAGGCGACGCCGTCACTCCGGCCGTGTATTATGCATGATCTTTTCGCGGACTACCCGCCATTATGTTTACTCGTGTTATTATTATTTAAAACAGAAAAAAATTGCCAAATCTATTCTGCCGTTCTCAGTGATGTGCTTACCAAAGAACAGCATTTAATTTTATTTAAATTTAGAATAGATTTATGTAGATTAAGATTTCTAAAATAAATTATTTTTATACCACCTGAGCGCCTTATTCAGAAAGAATTTTGTGAATAAAAATTTTGTGTTTAAAATCTCAATTAACAGTTTGCTATAGCATGGTTCTGATAAATCAATTATTAATTAACACACAAGTGCAGTTACAACTTTTTACATCATTATTTACAAAACAAAATATTCTAAGAACTAAAGTAATCAGTAGTTATAACTACTTGATTGCAGCAATCAGTTTAACAATTACTTTAGGTAACCTGATTATTGTAGTTAGGTTTCAATGTAATCATAACAACTTGTAGGTAGTTTACAATTTCTAGTCGTTATTAGAAATCAGATTACAAAATAGTATAGTTGGTTACGCCATACACTTTGTGGTTTCTTGGTGTAAATCGATTTCTGACCAAGTGACTGATGAGGTATACAAGAATTGTTCGTTTAAAGGTATTAGATTCACTTTAGAATAGAATAGAATAGAATAGTTTATTGTCACAAGAAAAATACATTAGTATACACTGATTAACAAGATGCTAACTACGCTGCAGAAGTCTGTATACAGATATTGAGAGCCCTGCCTCTCAAACTAAGATAACCTGTAACTTAAGAGACAGTGTTCAGCTGTGGTGTTACTTAAAATTAGGGATTATACAACTGCGGACTGTGCCAACCTATAGTTAGTGTTAACAAGATTTATACATATATATTCTAAAAAAAAGGAAAATAATAAAGAATAACAACTTAATACCTATGTAAAATGAATGGGTGAATGTGTGTGGGGATGTGTTTATGATGTGTGTATATGTGGTGAGTTTTTGTGTGAGAGTAGTGAGTGTGAGGTGATATGTGAAGAGAAAAATTAAAGTGCAAAAATAAATCAATACTGAGCAATGTATTTGAGTAGTGATTAAGTTTGTGTATAGTCCTGTTGAAGTAGCCATTCCATCACCTTAGTTTTTAACTTTGCTTTGATAGTTTTTGAGTTCACTTCAATAATACGTATTTTTACCTGATTATTGTAGTTAGGTTTCATGTGAATCATAACTACTTTTAGTTAAATATTTGCAGTCGTAATTAGAAATCAGATTACAAAATGGTTGGTTACGCCCTACACTTTGTGGTTTCTCGGTGTAAATCGATTTTAGACCAAGTGATTGATGAGAATGATCACATGAAAAACAATCAATTCCAATACGAGCTTTCCACCAAAGCTTCTCGATCAAACATAACTCTATACAATAAGAATGTGTCCCATCTTTCCCATCGTTTTTTGTTCTTTTTTTAGGGTTCCGTAGTAAACAAGGAACCTTTATAGTTTCGCCACGTCTGTCTGTCTGTCTGCGGCTTAGCTCAGAGACTCTTAGTACTAGAAAGATGTAATTTGGCATGGGTATACATATTAATCACGCCGACAAAGTGATTAAATAAAGTCAAGATATTTTTATTTTTTTAGGTACCTCTCCTACACGTAAAGTGGGGATGTTTTTTTTCTCATCTATTCCATAATATCGTTCAAAAATATTGTGAGTTTGTGAAAACCATTTTTGGATTCAGGGGTTTGTTTTCAAAATATTAAGCTTACTTTTGTTAGAGTCAAGTTCCCCTCCTGCCAGCTAAATGGTTGGTTTTCGGTATTTGAAAACTTCACAGCAGTATGACGAAATTAAAAGGAAAACTATCACAGCTAAGTAGGCTTTACAAGTTAAAAAGTAATAATCGACCAACTTATATTTGCGGTTACAAAAACATGTTCTCCCATACATTCCGTACGGGAGAACATGTTTTTCAACTACAAAGTTAAGTTTGTTCTTTGGATAAATAATTCATCCTAACTATGGAACAATCCTTCATTGTGCGTGGTCTGACATGCACTTGACCAGTTTTGTCTTCTTCTTTTCGTGTGATTAGTGACTAACCCGTTGTCAGAGTTTTAAAGCCGCCCATGGGTCTCTGACTTGACTTCACATGCCGTCAAGAAATACCTCTCAGGCATTCCGGTTTCCTCACGATGTTTTCTTTCACCGTTCTTGAATCAAGTGATAATTATACAATACACACATGAATCTGAAAAGCCTGCGTGTCTTGGGTTAGAACTAGAGACCTATGTTCTTTAGTTAATTGGTTCAAGCGTGACCTTGCGGAAATCCATTATAAAATACAATAGACGTGGATATATTTAGTAACCTGTTCTGCTTAGCTATTCCTAAAGAGCGATACAAAACCCTGAAAGAAATCGACACGTGTTTCACCTCTCAACGAGACATCTTCAGAATGACGATTGACTTGTCGCGAACCCGAACACGGCGTGTTGCCACACCAAGCGGTGGACGCTCATCATTATCTTGAGTATGCCTCGTTGAGAGGTGAAACACGAGTCGATTTTTTTCAGGGTTTTTATGGCTCTTTATATTACCACGTCTGTTTTATTTTTTACTGCTGTTATTTTCTTGAAACATGCTAAACAATTGGCATTCTTATAATAGCGAGTGCACTGACTCTTTAATGTAAGCAGTAGTCTATTGTCCAGCTACCCAATTGCCATTTCCATAACTCCGAATGAGTTCACTAATATAAACCGACATTCTTCATGTGAGCTCATAACCTTTTATCACTCCATATTCTGGTCTTGCTATTGTCAGTTTTATTAAAGAGCTCCAACCGGGTGTTTGTATTTCACATAACGTCACAAATGAAATATAAACGGTCTACTGCGTTTTATTAGTCATTGTGAAAGGAGAGGTTGTTATTGTGGTGAGTTTGTTTTGCACTTTTATAATTGCATCAAACTCATGGTTTCAGGAGGTAGGTAAACTTTTTCATTATTTTTTTTATCTTTTAGGCTGGTTTCACAGCTATCCGGGAGACCCGTACACGGGAGACCCGTACACGGGAGACCCGTGTACGGGTAGCGCCCGCACTGATCTGAATCGAGGGAGATAGTACGATACGATTGCTAGCGTTGTACGGGCTCTACCCGGAACGGGTCGCGTATGGACCAATCTGCGTCGTAAACAATATTCTAGCGCCTCACGTATAAACACACGTGAGGCGCTAGAATATTGTTTGTTGTTGGTTGGTTTGTTGTAATACCCGTACGGGCGGCCCGCACCGGTCTCCCGAACAGCTGTGAAACCAGTCTTAACATTTTTATTACGGACGCTTTTAACGTGCACGTCTTTCTGCATTGTATTCACATGTATAATTTCAACATGATGTAACCAATATTTTGTAACAATATTTTGATTTAAAAGAGTGTCCGTGAAGATTCTTCCCCGTTCTTCTCCATATAAGTATAGGAGCATACTACGCTTTGGAATGGACAACTAGCTTCATCTTTCTGACTGACCGATCCCTTGACAATTCAAAAGTGCCTGTAATTGGTTTATTTGAAACAAGCTTCTGCCCGCGACTTCGTCCGCATGCCTTTCGCCTTTCTCAAGAATTGGGCTAACCAATGAAAAAAGAATTTTTCAAATTCGACTGGTAGTTCCGGAGATTACTCTCTACATACAAACTTACATACAAACAAAAGACACGACGTATAGACATACTAATTAAATGGTTTGAGTTTGAGTTATGTAGGTAGTGAGGAGTGAGTGTTAAAATAATATTCATTCATGTTTTTTTAGACTCACATGAACTCTTTGAGAGCTTTCCCTCTCAGGTGCTTTTTACCCAATAAGTATATTGCAGAAAAAGAATCAATGTCAGCGTTTCTTTAGGTAGATAATGATTTATGGCTAAAATGATACTTGTTACGTCTAGTTCTCATACATTTTTTGTAACCAGAATTATAAAAAGAAATACCCCATAATATTTTCAACAACAAGCACCGTTTGTATCGATAATTTCTACGAAACAAGTTTAGCATCTGTCAATCCGTCAATGCCAATTCGAGAGGGCGAGACGAAAGCTTTTTCTTCAAACCAATCAGTTTCTACGAAACCTAGGTATTTAATATTGGGAGGTGGTCCGGAGTTATACAGGGTGGCAGGGACATCGATACGAAAACTGTTACCATGGATTCAGTACATGATTCTGAACCCCACTGCGTTGAAATTAATTGTCAGTTATTTTTAAAAAAATCTGCTGTTTCATGGAAAAGTGCAATACCTACGCGGTCAAAATGTATGGAACAGCTGATTTTTTTTTTTAATAACCGTCGTAAAGTTTCAACGCGGTCATGTACTGACTCTGTATTAAAGTCACACGAAAATGTTTATATCCAATGGTGCCGATTCCCTTGTTCCCAAACTAAACTAAATTTAAGTTCAGTGCATCTTTTTCTTTCTATTCCATTATGAAAAGGACAGAAGATAAATTTCAGTTTAGTCCTGTCAAATTAATCAGCGCCTGTCACTACTCCATACAAGTTTAGACGTGATTAAAAACTTGCCTACTAAAATTACGTCAATTTACGTCAAGCGCTGATTAATTTGACAGGACTAAACTAAAATTTATCTTCTGTGCTTTTCTTAATGAAATAGAAAGAAAAAGATACACTGAACTTTGTGAACAAGAGATTCGGATCGAGATTATCTATCTTATCTACATTCTTTCCTAAAATAAAAATCAAATAAATGCGAATACCATGCAAGTTATTAAAAATTTCGTGGTTAAAGCCGCGAATTTGTTGGAAACATAGTTGAGAAAACAAATTCGTAACATTATTCATCGTGGAATACGGAACATAAACATGTTGCCAGTAACATGTTTCCTGCAACCCAAAAGCAACTTTGTTTCACAACGAATATGGTGGTAATCTTATTGTAATTTGGTAAAGAGGTTAAAACCATTGAATACATAACGGAGATACATAAGATCTATTCATATTATCGTCGCCCTCCCCACTAACTGTCGTAACTAGCAATTGATATTTTTCCAGGGCAACAGTTTTCGGTCGGGCGCTACAATCATGTTAATATAGTTGCGTTAGCTGTGTCTTTATTAATGAATTAATAACTTTTTATAAATAGCTCTTGACTTAATCTTTAACTCACTAACTGTAGATGTGTGCATATACGACAGGTGGTGAGAATATTTTTTCCCGTCTTTTGTACTTACGCAAAACAAAATACGTGATTATCTTCTAAACGGTAAATGACATAGACACGACGATTAGAAAGAACTTTTTCGAAACAAAGTTCTGAACACTTATACTCCGTTTAAAATAAGATTAGACGTTTAACTAAACCTTTTTTACAGTCCGTTCAACCGATTTTGACTTCTATTGCGTTGGTGGTATGATAAATGACAGCTGCAGTAAACAGTTGGTTTGTAACCACTTTTTTTGCTTTTAGTGCCATCCTTATGCCTACGGTATAGAAGTCAAAATTGGTTGAACGGACTGTAAAAAAGGTTTGTTTAAATGTCTAATCTTATTTCAAACGGAATATAGGTTATGTCAGTGCAGATACGTCAGTTTGTGAGATACGACAGTTAGCAGGGAGGGTGACGTTATGGCAAACTGAAAATCTTTTCAAGCAGGTGGAACCACATATACAGCTAGTATTTATTTACCCACAGCCACATTTACAATAGTAACTCAAACAGACCTACTTAAACTAAGTAACGAAAACAAAGATTCTGAACATACATTTGCTTTAGTCTCTGTGAAACGCAAATACAGACGGTAAACCACGTTATTGAGACTGAGTTTAAGATTATATTTTATGCAGATGTAAATAGAAATGTACTGAGAGAGGGGCTTGTGGCTAAGTAACAACAGCTGCACGGGTCGATCGATAAGGTTGCCGCGGTTGGTCTCCGCGCGCCTCCCTGCCTCGAAAAGCACGTTAAGCCGTTGGTCTCGGCTGTCATTTGTAGATTTTTGACAGTCGTTACGGGTAGTTAGAAGCCCAAAAAGTATGACAACCAGTCTTACCAAGGGGTATCGTGTTACCTAGTAACTAAGTTGTGGAGGTCAGATAGGCAGTCGCTCCATGTAAAATACTGGTATCCAGTTGCGTCTGGTTAGACTGGAAACTGACCCCAACATAGTTGGGAAAAGGCTAGGCAGATGATGATGAAAGTAGATTTGACCTTCTTCTGATAGGGTTAAGACTCAAAAATCAAAAGCATACAGGATCATTACCTGTGCCTATGCAAAGTGGACTATAAAATGTTGACGATAAAAACGAGCGACTCTTACAGTAGTCGCGTATGATGTAACCTCTAATATCTTGGCTGTCAATACCAACCTCTCGGAAAATGGGTCGGTACCATAGAAATATAAAATTATATCTATGGTCGGCACCATCTGACGGCCAACTCCAGCACCGAGCGCGCTCATTGGTCAAATCAAATAGCGCGCGCTTCTTCGGCTTCCTGTTACACACTTCCGTCCCTTTTCACGAAATTACTTCCACAGATTGCAGGAAAGCAAGAGGAATGATGTTACACATCAATAATACACAAACTTTGTAGAGAAACTAGACAAAAAAACTAAAATATAGCCTCCAATTCCCCAATCTCATTAATATTTAATTTCATGTTCGATTCGCTTGGACGCTGTTCCTTTATTATTTAAATTCTCAATGGTTGCAGAAAATAGTGTTACCCAGTTACTGGGTTGTAGACGTCAGATAGACAGTCACTCCATATAAAATACTGGTATTCAGCTGCATCTGGTTAGACTGGGGCCGACCCCAACATAGTTGGGAAAAGCTTAAGCATATGATGAAAATGGATGCAAAAACGATCTGTCTTTCAACTAGTGATCATCTTAACGATATGAGCGAAAAATAACTATAAATGTAATATAAACTGCGTAAGTTTGACATGTGACATCCTAGAACCGAAAATTCGAAGACATGTGACATCTACCAACCCGCACTGGGCCCGCGTGGTGGATTACGGCCCACTCCCTCTCACACAGAGGAGGCCTGTGTCCCAGCAGTGGGAACATTTATAGGCTGACGATGACGATGACGAAGTTTGACATGAATTTGTCACCGTTTCGGTTCTATAAAAAAGTTTCTAAATCGAGAGCAGGTAACAAAATTGATATTATCGGAGAATATAACCAAAACGGCTTTCAAAATACCTACCTGCATACAAAGCTGATTAAACAGACCCGCAGTGCCGCACGTTGTCTGTTTGTTAGTAAATTCAACGTGTGGCTTTCGCGAATTCTATGAAACCCTTATACGGACAGACTGCACAGACGGTGAATGACGTAGAAGAACATTGAAGAGAGAAAACTTCATAAATTCAAACTTAATTGTTGAAAGCGGTATTTTAAACTGTTTATTATGATTATGATTTTGCTAATTTTCTTAGATAAACTCGAGTACTAAAAAAAAACTGTTTATGTGAGCCTCGCGTAGCGGCTAGCGTAGGCGTGCACATCGTAGCAGCTGCGTAGAAGCCACGTGGGCGCGCGTAGAGGCCACGTAGGCATGCATAGAGGCCACGTGGGTGCGCGTAGACGCCATCTGGGCGCGCGTAGAAGCCACGTGGGTGCGCGTAGAGGCCACCTGGGTGCGCGTAGAGGCCACAAAGCAGCCGCGTAGAGGCCACGTAGGCTTCAGCGCAGAGAGGCCTCGTAGGTGTCCTATAGAGAGCACGCGTAGGTGTCTATATAGGTCCCGTAGACACCAATTAGCCATTGCGTAGGCACTGCTTAAACTACAAATAGACACCGTGCTTACTATGCGCATATTATTACCTCTGACAAACACCTACGCTGGCATAACGACCAATGCAAAACCTCCCAAATTATGTCTGTCCGTAAAAACCCTTAACAACAACCTTTCTTATAACACTATTGTTTCATTAACCTCTTATAACGTAAGAGAGAAGAATCTCATAATACAGAAAATTACCTAAGGAAATATGCCTCAGTAATAAGTGGCTCTTAAAATATCTTCATATAAAATATGAAGGGGTCGCATCTTCAGGGTTTATGGGGTATTAACGTTAAGTAAACGGTTGATCCGGCTCTTAGTTGGGCAGCTGGGTATTGTGGGTGGGAACGCATAAAATTCAGCATCCCTCATGAAATGGGTAATTTTATTGAGATCTTCTTCTTAAGCACTTCGGTGTATTTACAGTATATTCGTTTTTGTAGTATTCCTTCGTTTTTTTGAGGAGCTTGTGGCTAAGTAATAATAGCTGCATGGTTCGATCCATCAGGTTAAGCTACGCTTGCCGAGGTTGGTCTGTGGATGGGTGACCATCTTAACATAGCAAGACTCCTCTGTGCCTCGGAAAGAACGTTAAGCCGTTGGTCCCAGCTGTCAATCGTGGATCTTTGACAGTCGTTACAGATCGTCAGAAATCCGAAAGTCTAAAAACCTGTCTTACCAAGGGGTATCGTATTACCCAGTTACTGGGTTGTGGAGGTCAGATAAGCAGTTGCTTCATGTAAGATACGGTATTCAGCTGAATCCGGTTAGACTGGAAGCCAACCTCAAAATTGTTGGGAAAAGGCTAGGTAGATTGATTTTGTAGTACCTACTCCTTTACACTTTTTTTTTTATGACTCCTGTCTTTTTTATGTTGTGAAAGTATTGTTCTACATAAAAAGATATTAAAAAAAAAAAATGCAAATTACGTTCTTCTAGATTTGTGCCCGGTGGGTAGCTATATATATATAGTGTTTAAACTTAACTGGCAAAATATGGGTGTGCTATAGGTACACCTCTGTCCAACCCTTTGGTGAATCAAGGCGTGATGTTATGTTCTTACATTTAGAAAAAAAGCTGTATTCTTCACTAATATTTTTTGAAAAAATAAATCACTATTTTCTTATTATAAGTCTAAGTATCATATTGATGACACTCACATCTTAAAAAAAGGTTATCTATTATTTATTATTGGAATAAGTAGAAAATACCTACACAATATAAATAGAAATAAAACCAATCTTGGATAATCGAAATGGATAGATCTTCTTCGTCGCCTTGCGATGGCACGACAGTGTATTAAATTAAATAGGACAGGATAGGATTACGTGGATTAAATACAGGGTGGCAGAGATATCGACGCGAACACTGTTACCATGGATTCAGTACATGATTCTGAAACCTTCTGCGTTGAAACTTTCGTCGGAACAACGCGTTGATGTCTTTTAATGGTCGTACCGCGGTAATCAACGCGTTGATGTCTTTTTAATGGTCAATAGCTGGTGTCTTTACAATGTCGCGAAATCAATGGTTTAGTCCCATCTCAAAAATGCCCAACGCGCCTAAAGAATTTTTCACTCAAAAATCTGCTGTTTCATAGAAGAGTGCAATACAGACCTACGCGATCCAAATCTATGGAACAGCTGTTTTTTTTTTTTTAACTGGCGAAAAATTTCAACGCAGTGGCTTCAAAATCATGTACTGAATCCATGGTAACAGTTTTCGCGTCGATGCCACCCTGTATATAGGTAAGTAATAAGGAACGATAAAATAACACATAAAGGCGAATTATTTAATTTGATGGGTACGATAATCTTCGTCCTCATAGTCATAAGGATCTCATTTTCCTGTTGGCTTTATCACCTGAGGCCTATTTTTCGTCTCTTTCCAACAGTTTTATGTCTATACTTCTACTTTTAGATGTGGCATCAGCCTATAATGTTCCCACTGCTGGGACACACGCCTCCTCTCTGTGAGAGGGAACGGGCCGTATTCCACCTCGCGAGTTCAGTGCGAGTTGGTAGATGTTACATAACTGTCTTCGAATATTGGGTTTAGAACATGTAACAAGTAAAACGCCTGTCAGAGTTACCACTACTTCTACATGTAATATGTTTATACACGCTGTTTGACACAACAGTATTTCTCTGTCTTTTCTTAAAATTTTGACTTGGAAATATTGAAGAGAGCATTTTTTTTAAATTATTGTAGGCCTAACTTAGTCTATTTTTAAATAAATTGTAGATACGTAACTGATTATTATTGCCTTTTTTATCAAAACTTGCAAAATATTGAAAGATTTATAAAGTTTGAAGTTTTCTATACAGAATCCGTCTAAAATATTTTTGAGCAGGTACCCATAATGAAACAGCTTTTCAGCACGTTTTTCTAACACGGAACCCTACTTTATTTTTAGCAACATACGCAGCTGGAATAAACAAGCAGAAAGTAAAAAGGTAAAAATAACAACTTCCATCAACAAAAAACAGCCATTTCGTGTAACTATCATTAACGATAAAGGAAAATATCTTAACGCCGCATAAAACGGGAGTGGGGAAGTAAAGTAAAGTAAAACAAGGAACTTACTTACTAATAGAAAAGTTTTTACGCACTTCGTGTTTTCCGTGAGGTGATCCAATTTTCTTTATTTGTTAAGGTAACATTGTGTATTATGTATACACAATAGTGTTTTGTATCGTTCTATTTAGTAAGTAGGTTACTTGTCGAGTTTTTATTGTAGGTGAATAACCCTCGCTATAGTGGGGGGTTGGTTAGTTACTGGGGGTTGAGATTGAAACCAGTGTTCAATTTGTTTATTTATTCTTAGATGTAGTGGTTACTCCAATGAATACAGGCTGTTTGAGGTGGTCAACAAGCTTTCAAAAATTCTAAGACCCTATATCATCAGTGAAAAATCTTAACACCGCGATTTACAAATCGATCAAAATCGTACAACGCCATCTAGTGACGCGTAAGTAAACAAATAATAAACATTTGACATTATGATCGCGATTTAATCAACTATGATCTCTGTGCGGCTAAACAGTAGGACTAGCTTTTGCCTGTGGCTTCGCCCTCTTTAAGGTCGGAAATTACACCACGGGAACATACCACCGGTATAAGAAATATCCTATGTCCTAACCCAGGTCGTGGTCTATATGTGTGCCAAGTTTCATGGAAAAGCTGAAAGGTAGCAGACATTTTCGCATTTATAATATAATATTGATTATAAAAACCGCGTATTGACTGCTTCGTTGGTCTAGTAGTAGCAAGCGCTACTAGTGAGCATGAGGTCCTGGGTTCGATTCACGGGTCGGGCAAAGTGTTATTGGGTTTTTCTATCAGAAATTTCTCAGTAGCAGCTCGGAGTCTGGATTTGTGCCCGGTTCATGGTAATAGGCTCGCCCCCTAATACATGAGACTTAAACATAACTGGCGAAATGTGGGTCTACCTGCTACAGGGGGACCTCTGTCCAACCCTTCGGGGAAACAAGGCGTGATGTTATGTGTGTGTGTGTGATTATAATAAATCAATATTAAACAAAAGGCCAATCGCATGTCGCATGTCGGACCACGCACAATGAAGGGTTCCGTAGTTGGGATGAATTTATCCCAAAATCAAACTTAACTTTGTAGTTGTATAATATGTTCTTCCAAATACGTCACTGTCAATTCTCCAACTGCAAAATATAAATTTCTGATTACAATTTTTTTTTATGTTTTAAAAATTACAAATTAACAATTTTCGGACCTTTTCCTTTACCTCCTTTTTACCTTTTTCCTGTGAGACTTTGCTGCCTGCCAAATTTCATGATTCTAGGTCAACGGGAAGTATGTACCCTGTAGGTTTTGATTTATTTGCGAGTATCAAAATATGTCGCTTAAATGGCCGTATTTTTTATTGCGTTGACTTAGAATCTTCATTTTTTTAGAGGACCACAGACCTACGTATTTAATATTAATTTCAACTTGAAACCTCCACGCGTTCCTGAAAAAAAGGGTCTTGATAGACTGACGGACGGACAACGAAGTGATCCTATAAGCCTTATAGGATCACTTCGTTGTCTGTCCGGACAACAAAACGGAACCCTTATAGTATAAGGGTTCCGTTTTTCATTTTGAGGTACGGAACCCTAAAAACATGTAATAAAAATAACTACAGAATGCCACCTGCTACGATCCTTACATACTCCTTTTGTTTGTACAAAAATAAAAATTTAATAAAAACCTAAACATAACACCACAAACTACTAGAAACAAAAATAAACGTCTCGTTCTTTTCTCAGAGTTCGATCTAACTTCAGACCACATTCAAGACGAACATTTTCAATGCACTCTATAATACTATATGCCACTGTTCGTCTAAACTTTATACTAACTGGACAAAATTTTGTAGCAATATAATACCGATACAGAACACTCGTTTCTGGTCACAGACATATTTATATGTCTGTGTTTCTGGTTAGTTTTTGAAAAAGGTTTGTATTTAATCGAACCTCAAATAATTCTCATTTTGCTTTGAACACTTTAATATGAATGCACTTCTTTTTGTAAACATATAATAATTCCTATTTTGGGGTCTTAAAAATACTAAATAGCCAAGTAACTGCGACCAACTTGGATGTATCGCGGTTGGTAACAGTTCTAATCTTTTTTTTTTGTTCCGTTGTGGAAAATCCTCATAGATGTCCTCCGCCCTGGGGCGGGCGAAGGGGTCTATCAGACTTTCTACTCCGGTGTTCCCTTCCCACACTTGGACCAGGAATCATGAGATCTAGTGCGCCTTCCATGATCCCCGACCGGTGCCACATACCCGCAGGGAGAGTGAGGTGTGAGACTTCCCCCGCGACGTCAAATAGGGGCGCGCGTGGAACACCACGCACCGCCACTTCGGGTCCTGCTGAATGGGGGTCACAGTTCTAACCTAACCTAACCCATTGGTCGGGGTGCCCTAGCTTAGTTACTGCAACCAATTCAGGTCACGCGTGGTTGGTAACAGTTTTAACCTAACCAGTTTGATCGGAGTAGGTATCCTAGCTTAGTTAGATACTGCGACCAACTGTGAGAAAAGCCTAGAAATTTAAGATTTAAAGAGCCTGCATTATTAAAACAGTGGGCATCATTTTTAGAGAATCAGAAAATTATTTCCCTTTGAAAAACATAATTATAATTACAATTTTTTATACAATATTTATTAATTAAATAGTTCACATACAGTTATACATTTTAGATGATGCAAACATAAATTCATTAGAGTTTTACCGTGGAACATAATCACCGACTACATAATTTAGAGAATAGAATGACTTAAGTACTTAATAGATAACTATTTCGCCGATGCCCTCGATAAGCGAAATAGTCACCTATAATAATTAACGAGCGAACACGGTGACTGATGTGAAGTTGCACAACAAATGACTTACCAACTTTTATCAACTTTTTACTATAAACCAGCCCGTCTTATTTCACCTCTAAATCACCATCAATAAATGAAGAAAAAACAGCGTCAAAAAGTTATAAAACAGTCCAGTTTTAAAGAAATTAAATGAAATTGTTTATTCTGTAAATAGGATATCGGAATCACTGTTACACGTCACATTAAAAAAAAACAAAATAAGCAATAATAAGTTCGGCGTTACCTATCTGACTACTCTGAGAAGAAAGGCCGAAACAAACTCAGAAGTCGCAGTCACTTTTAAAGTCCAGACATAATCTTGGTCAGGCCATATTATGAGGAACATGTAGATTAGTGTCCGAAATGATCTTTTGAGAAAAAAAAGAAGCTACTTTGACAGAAATAAATATTTCCTACTTCAGATTTTACAAAGTACCTTTAGGCTGGTTAAACCGTACCTCCACTTCCAATGTACTCAATAAATCCATGTTCCACTGTTCATCTGAACTTTATACTAACTGGAACAATGCTAAACTTTAACGTTGTAACAATACTGCAGAACACCTAGCTAGCTAGTAGTTAAACTAAACTAAACTCGGGGCCAAACAAGCTGTAATAGTTAACTGTTGAGTACGTCGTACTGAGTTGTACGGCGTAGGTTCGTACCCCGACAGGCGCTTTACTTTGTATACATTATTTCATCACCACTGCTCTCAAAACGGTGAAGGAAAACATCGTGAGGAAACCGGCATGTCCTAGAACCGAAAATTCGAAGACATGTGACATCTACCAACCAGTCGTGCTTAACTACTATTGTGAACGGACGTACCGATCGCGCGCGCGTGCTCTAGTTTAGAGTATTCTGCAGACGCATCACAACACCGTAGTCGCGGTGTACGTCGATCTATCGGGGCCACCGCGATGACCCAGTTACAAAGTGCGGAAATCGTCATGAAGTGTATATTATAATTGTTTAAGTGTCACGCTCGCCTTAAAACTAAATAATGGCTGCAAAACAGTCAATTAAAATAAAAACTGATCTGGAAAAGTAGTTGTATGATTGTTACATCCAGGAGAAAACGGACAGAGAAAACCTGCAGCAAATGGTACGTCAGTTGAACGGCCATATACAAAGCTTGCAGGAACAGGTACAAGATCTTCAAGGACAATTAAAATGCCTAAAGACACAAGAGCCCTCAGATAAACAGGTCAGTGAGACCATAACACCTGCTCAGCCTCCTAAAAGTGACGTTGAGTACTGCACGGATGAGGATGAACTCGCCAAAGAGACTGAGTGGATTAGGGTGAAAAACAGGAAGAAAAGGAAGTTGAACACCTCCCTTACTCCACCACCACTACAACAAGCTAACACTAGCGCTCAGCAGCAGCAACTTAACAACAAAGAGAAGGCAACCACTAAAAAAATTCTAGCACCACCTCCAATCGTAGTGGACGGTGTTAAGAATTATCAAACATTCTACGATTTTTTGACGAAATCCCAGTCAGTAGAAACATTTACCGCCAAAATGTTAAGCGGTAATAGTGTCAAAATAAATGCTAAAACTGAAGAGTCTTACAGAGACATTGCTCGACGCTTAACAGAAAATAACTGTTTATGGCACTCTTACGAGGATAAGCAGACCAGGCCAATAAGAGTAGTGGCGAAAAAATTACATTCCTCCTGCCTACCGAATCGGATTAAAGATGATCTAACGTCGCAAGGATTCCAGATAGAAAATGTAAGTAATAAGTTAAGCTGGAGAACAAAAGAACCGCTGAACATGTTTATTCTATCGTTCAAAAATGGCAAAGATGTCAGTAAAATATACGGCATTAAACATATCTTAGGGTGTAAAGTTGAAATAAACCCGCTTAAAACATCAAAAATAATACCGCAGTGTAAGAGATGCCAGGCTTTTGGTCATACTCAAAAGTATTGCTCAAAAGAGCCTAGGTGTGTTAAATGTACAGGTAAACACCTCACAGTTGATTGCAACAAACCTGCACAAGAAAAACCTAAGTGTGTCCACTGTGGCTTACCTCACCCAGCCAACTACAGAGGGTGTTTAGTTGCCAAGGAGATGCAAATGATTAAGAACAAAAACTCGAAAAATAATCCACCTGCCGCTAAGGAAATTGTTAGAAACACCGACAAACAGTCAACAAAACAAAGTGCACAGTCTGCACAGACAGCCGCGATAACTGCACATGCATCTAAAAATGTCTCATACGCAAAAGCGGTAAACCCAAGCACACAACCATCAAGTCTTGAGGACAAGCTCAACCAGATCTTGAAGTGCATATCCTCATTTGACAAGAGACTAGAGAAGTTAGAATCAAGCACTATACAAATCAATCATGAAGAACACACTAAAAATAATGGCGTGGAATTCCAATGGACTGCTGCAACACCAACATGAGTTACAAGTAGTCCTAGATACAGAAAATATTGATGTGTGTTTGATCTCTGAAACGCACTTCACTAAACAGTCTTTTGTAAAGTTCAGAGGCTATAAGGTTTATCACTCACTGCACCCTAACAACGCGGCCCGAGGAGGTAGCGCGGTTATTATTAAAGAAAATATCTGTCATTACGAACAGTGTACATACGAAGAGCCAGACACGCAAGCAGTAGCGATATCAGTCAAAACAAATAAATTTAACGTGACAGTAGCGGCCGTATACTGTCCCCCAAGACACACCATAAGCAAAGAACAATATGTACAATTCTTCAGACTCCTCGGACAGAGATTTATATTAGGCGGTGACTTTAACGCTAAGAACATTCATTGGGGATCGAGATTGACTTCAACCAAGGGAAGACAGCTTCTAAGTGCAGTAAAAGACATGCGCTGTGACGTCATAAGTACTGGAAAACCTACATACTGGCCTACTGACCTCCAGAAACTACCAGACCTTATTGACTTTTTCATAATCAAAAATATATCAACCAATTATCTGAGTGTAGAAGAGGGGTACCACATGAACTCCGATCACTCTCCGATACTATTAAAATTAAGTCACAAAATATTATTAAGAGAAAACCACTTGACATTAGTTAACAAGTTTACAGATTGGGAAAGTTTTAGCTTAGACCTACAAAATATAATTGACCTAAAAACTTCATTAAAAAGCAAAGATCAGCTTGATTCTGAAGTAAACAACTTTAGCAACAATATCCAACAATGTGCATGGAACAACACACCACAGTTTACAAAAAAAATTAAAGGCAATACCTACCCAAGAGAAATAATAGACTTATTATATGAAAAAAGGACTCAAAGAAAAAGATGGCAGCAAACTAGATTCCCGCAAGATAAAACTCTATTGAATAACCTTACGAAAAGGTTGAAGAGAAAAATTCAAACGTTTCAAGATGAGGCTTTTAATACCAACCTACGTCAGTTAACCAGCGACCATACAACGCAATACTCTCTATGGAAAGCGACAAAGTCACTCAAAAGGCCAATTACACCAATACCTCCTATCAGAGATGATAACGGAAAGTGGGCCATAAGCAATGAGCAAAAAGCTCTAAGATTTGCACAACACTTAGAAGAAATCTTTCAGCCAAATGACGTGTCTGTAGACAACTTACAATTTGCCAACATTGTGCAAGACCAAAGAATTAAGCTTGTGACCCCGAAAGAAGTTGCAAAGGAAATTCAAATCATGAGCCTAAAAAAATCCCCAGGGTATGACCTTATTACGGGAGAAATCTTAAAACATCTCCCGCGAAAAGCCATCGTTAAGCTTACTAGGCTCATCAATGCTGCATTCCTGCTAAAACATGTTCCTGAGCCATGGAAAGTTGCTGAAGTGATTATGATTGCAAAGCCCGGTAAACCACCTCACGAAGCATCATCATACAGGCCCATTTCCCTGTTGCCTATACTATCAAAGCTGTTTGAAAAATTGTTTTTAAAACGCCTTAAACCTATCATAAACGAGAAAAACCTGATCCCTGACCATCAGTTTGGTTTCAGAGAGAAACACTCAACAATAGACCAAGTACATAGAATTACCAACATCATTGAAACAACGCTTGAAGATAAAAAAGTCTGCTCCACCGTATTTTTAGATGTGGCACAAGCTTTTGATAGAGTTTGGCATAAGGGTTTGATATACAAGCTAAGAATATTGCTGCCCAATGATTTTGCCGATATCTTGCAATCATACATTACAGATAGAATGTTTCGAGTAAGGCACGAGGATGCCTTTTCCGGATTAAGAATTATTAAAGCTGGTGTGCCTCAAGGTAGTGTGCTGGGTCCAGTCCTCTATCTGTTGTACACGTATGATATACCAGAGCTGGAAAATAATACTATTGCAACCTTTGCGGACGACACTGCCATTATGGCTACAGGGTCATGCCATACGGAAGCAATCAAAAAGGTACAAATCGCTGTAAATGAAGTTTATGACTGGGCACAAAAATGGAGAATCAAATTAAATGAATCGAAGTCACTTCACATTGATTTCACGAACAAGAATTGTGATTACCACCCAATCTTCATAAATGGCCAACAAGTGCCATACGCAAATACAGCCAAATACCTTGGCATAACGCTTGATGCAAAACTGCGCTGGAAAGCGCACGTCAAAAAGAAAAGACAGGAGCTAGACATGCGTTTTAAAAACATGTATTGGTTGATTGGATGGGGTTCTTGCCTATCGATACACAACAAAATGTTATTATATAAGCATATTCTCATGCCGATATGGACGTATGGCATCCAACTGTGGGGCTGTGCTAAACCGACGAACATCAAAATTATACAAACATTCCAGAATAAGGTACTCAGGAGTATTGTTAATGCGCCCTGGTATATAAGAAATGACGACCTCCATCGTGACTTAAAAATGGAACCCGTCACCAGAATAATCCAAAAATTTGCTGAGGCCCATGAACACCGACTCCACCGACATGTGAACATCGAGGCAATTCAGCTGCTAGACCAAACAAATATAGTGTGAAGACTAAAACGAACAAAACCTTTTGAGTTAGTGTAGTGTAAAAAGTGTAGAAATAATAGTGCCAATGACACACATATAACACATGAACAAAGTGTTTATATTAAAATATCAGACTCTAAGAAAGTGGAACGAACTTGTGTAAACAACACTATTCTAATTTTTACCCGACTACGGCAAAGCCAAAAGGAAGGGTTATGATTTTAGCAGTCTATGTATGTATGTTTATATGTTTGTATGTATGTATGTATGTTTGCTTTTACGTGTGTTCCACCATAGCGCCTACACTACTGAACTGATTTTGATGAATGAGGTATCAATAGATTCGTAATAATAGTCCGGGTGACATAGGCTATATAAATTTTCCCTAAATTTAATATGGTGGATTTTACACGTAAATTTCTAACCTCGAAAAAAATTAAAATGATATGATCATGACATGTTTGGTACCAAAAGAAAGGTCTTGACGAGCACATTTCAAATATGTAAATAATGTTATACTTTCAAAGTAAATAAATATGTTTGAATTGTTAAAAACAAGCAAAAGTGAGACTGTGCTACGTTGTATCGCAAGATGATACCAACGTGCAGTTAATCAAATCTTAATAAATAAAAACGGTTTGTAATTCCATCCTCAATTCCTCTATGAAGAAAAACAAGTACACACGGCTACACATCAAGCTATACATTTCCAGTTTAAGGCTCCTGGCCGTGACTTCACTCGACAGAGTTTAGGTAAATTCTTGCGATGCTATGTTTGTGTGCACCGTTCACGCACACACGCCTAAACATCGAGCGTAGTGATCGCTTAAACAGTTTTGATCCTATAGACGGCATTTTGTTAAGTTACGTAGGTACGCTTATGAAATAAGTCTGGAATGTTTGTGTATATTCGTTTAGTATATTTATAACAATTCTGTTTTATATGGAATTTTATACTTTTTGTATGGAAAACATGAAAAATTATTACCTACATGTTGAGTTTTATGGGTTTATGGGTTTCATAAAGGGGGTCGAAATTTTCATTATTTTTGCGATAAGACACAATTTTCGAGATATAAGCAAAAGAACAGAAAAAAGATAAAGTACAGTTTTTGCAACTGAATGAGTTATTAATTTAGTGAAAATGAAAAATTCGCTATTGGTGCCGATTCTCTTGTATACCGAACTAAACTTACTAAACTATCACTAAAATTCCTTAATTTTGACTATGAGAATCTCAAAGCTATTCTGCAAAATAAATTCTCTAAATTTAAAAATAATTTTGACACATCTAAATCGAATTTGACAACCGCGACTCCACACGTGATACCTAACCACGTGAATCTTTTTAGAGCCGGAGGCGCGCAGGGGGGGCAGCCTCGACGTGTTTTATATGGATTTTTCACTTTTTGTGTGGAAAATAAGAAAAAATATTACCTACATGTAGAGTGTTAGAGGTTTAAGGGTTTTTTAAAGGGTGTCGAAATTTTCATTATTTTTGCGATTGGACACACCGTTTTCGAGATATAAGCAAAAGAAAAAAAAAATATTCGGTACTGTTTTTTCATCTGAAGTCGAGGTGTTTGTGTGAATTTTAGTTCATGACAACCAATTTTATTCCACATGTTTTTAGTCACGATAAAAAAATAGTCATATTTAGTTAGAAAATCTAAATTTTAGGTTAAAAACGTCAAATTCAGAATAGCAAAATTGCCATTTTCACTAAACTAATATCTCAGTGCCATCTTAGTGCTGTCAAACTAAAATATAGTTAAGTTGTGTCACTTTAGTCTATTTCAGAATGGGAAATCGTCGTTTGACAGGAATAAACTAAATTTTGGTGATTTTTAGTTTAGTTTAGAGGCATTTGTGACAAGAGAATCGGCACCAATCTGAATTTGACTTTTCTCACCTAAAATTTTGATTAGTGCCGATTCTCTTATACACCGAACTAAACTAACTAAACTATCACTAAAATTTCTTACTTTTGACTATGAGAATCTCAAAGCTATTGGTGCCGATTCCCTTGTTCACAAACTAAACTAAATTTAAGTTCAGTGCATCTTTTTCTTACAATTTCATTAAGAAAAGGACATAAGATAAATTTTAGTTTAGTCCTGTCAAATTAATCACCACCCATACAAGTTTATATGTGATTAAAAACTTGCCGACTAAAATTACGTCAATTAACGTCAAGCGCTGATTAATTTGACAGGACTAAACTAAAATTTATCTTCTGTCCTTTTCTTAATGAAATAGAAAGAAAAAGATGCACTTAAATTTAGTTTAGTTTGTGAACAAGGGAATCGGCACAATTATGCAAAATAAATTCTCTAAATTTAAGAAAATTTTTGACACATCTAAATCAAATTTGACAATCGCGACTCCACACGTGATACCTAACCATGTGAATCTTTTTAGAGCCGGAGGCGCGCACGCTCGACGTGTTTTATATGGAACTTTTCACTTTTTGTATGGAAAATAAGAAAAAATATTACCTACATGTAGAGTATAAGGGGTTTAAGGGTTTTATAAAGGGAGTCGAAATTTTCATTATTTTTTGCGATTGGACACACCGTTTTCGAGATATAAGCAAAAGAAAAAAAAAAAGATTCAGTACTGTTTTTGCATGTGAAATCGAGGTGTTGGTGTGAATTTAAAGTTCATGACAATCAATTTTATTCCACACGTTTTTAATCGCGAAAAATAGTCAGATTCGGTTAGAAAATCTAAATTTTAAGTGAAAAACGTCAAATTCAGAATAGTAAAGTTCTTTTTTCACTAAATGAAAATCTCAGTTCCAGTTAGTGCTGTCAAATTAAAATCTAGTTAAGTTGTGTCACTTTAGTCTATTTCAGAATGGGAAATCGATTGCCCATTCTGAAATAGATTAAAGTGACACAACTTAACTATATTTTAGTTTGACAGCACTAAGATGGCACTGAGATATTAGTTTAGTGAAAATGGCAATTTTGCTATTCTGAATTTGACGTTTTTAACCTAAAATTTAGATTTTCTAACTAAATATGACTATTTTTAATCGCGACTAAAAACATGTGGAATAAAATTGGTTGTCATGAACTAAAATTCACACCAACACCTCGACTTCAGATGAAAAAACAGTACTGAATTTTTTTTTTTTCTTTTGCTTTTATTTCGAAAACGGTGTGTCCAATCGCAAAAATAATTAAAATTTTGACACCCTTTATAAAACCCTTAAACCCCTAACACTCTACATGTAGGTAATATTTTTTCTTATTTTCCACACAAAAAGTGAAAAATCCATATAAAACACGTCGAGGCTGCCCCCCCTGCGCGCCTCCGTCTCTAAAAAGATTCACGTGGTTAGGTATCACTTGTGGAGTCGCGGTTGTCAAATTCGATTTAGATGTGTCAAAATTATTTTTAAATTTAGAGAATTTATTTTGCAGAATAGCTTTGAGATTCTCATAGTCAAAAATAAGGAATTTTAGTGATAGTTTAGTTAGTTTAGTTCGGTGTACAGACGCCAGCACATCAAGCTACCCGAAACTGTCAAATTTTCCCAATCAACCTTGAACCTTATACTTCAGCGATAAAGTTGAAAATCTATTAAATAAATTTGACAGTTTGTAGTAGCTTTATGTGCTGGCGTCTGTACAAGAGAATCGGCACCCATGTCTAACTAAATATGACTTTTTTTAATCGCGATTAAAAAGGTGCGGAATAAAATTAGTTATCTTGAACTAAAATTCACACCAACACCTCGCTTCAGGTGCAAAAAACAGTACTGTATCTTTTTTTTTTCTTTTGCATATATCTCGAAAACGGTGTGTCCAATTGCAAAAATAATGAGAATTTCGATCCCCTTTATAAAACCCTTAAACCCCTGACACTCTACATGTAGGTAATATTTTTTCTTATTTTCCTTACAAAAAGTAAAAATTCTATATAAAACGTCAAGGCTGCCCCCTGTGCGCCTCCAGCTCTAAAAAAAATTCACGGGGTAGGGCAAATAAGTACCACGTGGACTCGCGATTGTCAAATATAATTTTAGTGTGTCAAAATATATTTAAATTTAATTTAGAAAATTTTTGTTGCAGAATAGCTTCAAGATTTTCATAGCCAAAAGTAAGGAATTTTAGTGATAGTTTAGTAAGTTTAGTTCGGTATACAAGAGAATCGGCACCATATTGCCATCTTAGTGCTGTCAAAATAAAATATATTCTAAAATTATTTCACGATAGGAAATCATCGTTTGACAGGAATGAACGAAACTTTGGTGATTTTTATTAGTCTAGTTTTGAGGCATTAATTTGTGACAAGAGAATTGGCACCAGTATCCATAAAGGGATCTGAGACACTTGCGCGAAAGACATTTTCGCGAAAGACACTTGCGCGAACCCACTTGCGCGAAAAAGTTGCGGAAATGAGATTTCTTCATAACATCACGCCATCAATTTCAAAGGGCCCAACACTTTGAAATTGATAGCGTGATGTTATGAAGAAATGTGAAAATTTTCGCAGCCGCCATCTTAGATTTACGTTTTGACATCAAAATCTGCTTTAGAATCCTCAAAAACTATGAAAAAGACACCTATGACGAAAAATCTGAATATTGTCACAGCCGCCATCTTGGATTTATATTTTGACCTCACTATCAGCTTTAGCATCCTCGAAAACTATGAAAACGATACCCATGACGAAATATTTTTAAATGTTCGCAGCCGTCATCTTGGATCTTTATTTTGACTTAAAGTAGTCTTCAGTAGCGTTAAAGAACTTCGTTCCAAAAATACTTCACTTATTGCTACAACAGCATATCGGCGCGGGCATATCGGTGACGCGAACCCATAACTTTTTCCCCTACCAAAAATCATTCAAAACTATGAAATCTAAAGTCAAAATATAACTAGTGAACCCAGCAGGCAGATGTTGTCCTGCGACAACAGCGCCACGCGAGTCCAACTATAGTTATGAACCATCCAAGTTACACAAAAAGAATTAAAAAAAAAAACATCTAAATCAGTCAAGCCGTTTAGGATAAGAAGAATTACGAACACACGTACACCGGTATTTTATTTATTGCCAGGCATGCAAAATTTTAATGTTCTTCAAAAACAAGCAAAGTACTTTAAAATAAAATGCGGATCAAAATGTGGTAGTCGACGTACAATTTCTGGAATATGTTAACATCGGACACGTACGTGCGTGTGTGCGTGCTGCGACGCAAAGTGATACGTCCTCACGCTGGGAAGGCCCGTTCGCTACTGACGGAATAGATTTTCCGCGATCGTTTATATAGTTCACTTTGCCATTTATTTACGTAATGAAGTAATTGTTTATTTATAAAATAAAATTTAGATTCTATTAAACAATTAACTTAAAATTAATATATAATTTTTAAAATTTCTTAAAAGTGTTTCTAAGTATTAGAAAAAAATATTTATTTGGCTTGAAGTTTTGAGAAAGTTACGTTATTTCAACATTTTTTTTCTGCTATATTTTGTATGAAAGTTGAAAAAAGTGGTTCCCCTATGTACAAATAGACCATATAATGATGTTGATGATATTTTTTAATTTTCAACATCAAAAGCAGTTTCTTCTAACGAAACGATCAAACGTCAGTCTCGCGTCATTTTTTGGAAAACTTGTTGCGAATTTTAGTGATTTCCCACGAATCCTTAATTTATTTCAAAAATCCCTTTCCCCTATGTACAAGACGAAGAATTGGACTTTTCAAATCACAAATAATTTTGTTTAAATTCTCGTCCCCTTTCTCACAACGAATAAACAAAATTGATCAAAATCAGTGATTTCGTGCGGTGCGGCGGCACGGAGCCTTAAGCTGATCTGGCATTGTAAAGGATTTCCGTACAATGCGAGGTCAGCTAATACTGGAAATTTATAGCCTGATGTGTAGCACTGTGTACAACGAAATATTAATATTTATACACGGGGCACTCAGAAAATTTTGCAATGGGTAATAAAAAAAAATATACTACAGGTTATATTTTATTTATTAAATCTTTTCAAATAACTCTCCATTGGCGTCTATACACAGTTTCATGCGTCTTAACCAATTTTCATTACACATTTTCCAGTCCACATCAGACACCTCTTTAATCCCAGTTTTCCCTTGAGTTGATTTTTTATTTTGGGGAACAAAAATGACAAATCCATGATTCATCACCCGTAATGAAATCGTAAATGCGCCGAGACGAGCCTGCTTCAAATTTTGCTATCATGTCTCGGCACCATTCTACCCGAACCTCCTTCTGCGTTAGATTGTGTGGTAACCAGCGTTAAACTATCTTCTTTACCTGAAGATGCCCGTGTAGAATTTCATGTACACTTCCCGATCCAATCTGCAGTATATGCTGAATCTCTTCATATGTAATTCGCCTATTCACTTAAATTTAATTTTCACAGCCAACACGTTTTCTTATGTAACAGCCGTCATAGCCCTATGACGGCCACTTCTTTCTTCGTCCGCCAAAGTTACTTGACCACGCTTAAATTCGTTGAACCAGCGGAAAACAGTCGCTTTAGAAGGGCTTTTGTCTATGAACATCATTCGAAGTCTTTCAAATGATTCTTCTGGTTTTAGTCGACATTTGAAATCGTACAAAATCATCGCGCGAAAATGTTTTCGTTGTAAATTCAATTTTCAGTGAGACAGAGTATTTTGATTTTGCTCGTAAAAAATGTGGCGGGAATTTCGAATTTGGAATATTGTGTTTTATTTTTTAAATAAATAGTCATAGTTTTAATTAATCGACATCAAAACTAGCCAGTGTCCGATAGACAAAAACTGTTAGTCGCAAAATTTTCTGAGTATGGTGTTGGCGTCGAAATAAATCGCGCTATGGTTTCGTCTAAAGCACTATGCACTGCTATTGGAATTTAAAATAGGTTAATTACTGACCTATTGAATTACTCTTATTTACGTTGTTGTAACGTTTAGCAAGTGTAAAAACGGAAAAGTATAAAATAAAAAATAAAGTTTAATAAAAAACTGTAACCCGACCACGGGAAAATAAAAATGATCTAAAAAGTACGAAACAAGCAAATATTTCAGACAGAAATCAAGACATAGGTACAAAAATGGTCAAGGTAAAGCCGTCGTCGCATGCCATTATAATTTTGTAGGTGTTCCTGGCACCAACATGGTATACAGGCATGCGACCACGGCTTTACCTTGACCATTTTTGTACCTATGTCTTGATTTCTGTCTGAAATATTTGCTTGTTTCGTACTTTTTAGATCATTTTTATTTTCCCGTGGTCGGGTTACAGTTTTTTATTAAACTTTATTTTTTATTAAAATAATCATTACGTAAAAAATTAAGTTAGATTAAAATTGCTTATTAGTCTTATAGGCTAGATTGTAATTAATTATTAAGAACTAGGTTCTTTTTAATAAAGGATAAAAAAAAAAAACTACCAACCCGCACTGGGCCCGCGTGGTGAATTACGGCTCACTCCCTCTCACAGAGAGGAGGCCTGTGTCCCAGCAGTGGGAACATTATAGGCTGATGATGATGATGAATTACTTTTATTTCGTAAAGCATGGAAGTTATACATAAAGTAGGTGACTTTTATCGTCATTAATTTGTTTTCTACACTAATTATTACAAAGAGAAAAGATTTGTATTTTTTTTTGTAATGTATAAGCTCAAAACTACTGGACCGATTGAAAAAATTCTCTCACCAGTAGCATGCCATATTATCACTGAGTAACATATTAGGCTATAATTTATAAAGATATCATGCGAGCGAAGCCGCTAGCGGAAGCTAGTTATTACAATTTATTTGTATATTTTAAAATAATAATACCATGTATTGCATACGACACAGGCCCATAAAAAAATACCTGAACCTAAACAAACATATTCTAATATAAACAAAGCTTGTGTTAATAAATAAGGCTTAGACTATGTTAGTAGCACTTCACTTTGCACTAGCTTGACTTAGTGCTGTCTTGTGTATTGTAGTCTCGATAAGGCTAAATAGCTTAACTGTTGCCAATTTTAACTTTTATTTTATTAAGCTATTGCATAGCTTTTATCGCGGGCTTTGAGCGCGGCGACCGAATCAAGAAATTCCGTAACGTAACGAAAGTAAAACCTAACACCCCCCACTCCACCTACCATGTAATGACGGTTCCCATGACAACGTGATGTTGACATGGGAACGTAATTTTTGTTTTATGTCATCACGTCATCATCCCAAGTGTAGCGTTGACAAATAGAAAGTATGGAGGTTACAAAGGCTATGCAATAGCTTTATCGCGGCAGTCCCTGAGTGCCACACGTTTTTTATTTATTTAAAATTAGCAAAATGTTGTACCTATTCGATGGTGCCCAAGATACAGGCTATGCCTAGTTTGGGACCAACGATACCTCCAAATCATAATTTTGAATGTTGAAATAAACGAATTTTAATTACTTTGACTATTATCCTTGTCGGATCCAGTCATTAGTACGGACACGAAACGAATCGCAAGCGTGCCACTGGCGACATCACGTGATCTACCCATACCAAAAAGCGCGCTTTTACAGAGTCGTGATGTTTTAAGGCCACGGCGAGAAGGGATTCAGCCTCTGAACGCATCGAAGTTAAGACGTCGCGGAACTATTCTCGATTGGTGGTGCTCAGTTATTGTGTTAGTTATAATTTGTAATCATTGTGTTAATTGGTGATTTTAATAAACGCCGTCAGACCCAGTGTGTGTATAATTTAGCTAGTGTGATTAATTTGATAATAAATTATAATGTGATTTGAACTGCAAACTGTTTTTCTATTGCGCATTAACCAACACTACCCACACTACGCCCACAGTAGTTAAAGTATCGCTGAAAATAACGAAAGTTACATACCCGTCTCCGACATACTTTTACGAAGATATCCGTGGTCAATTTACTAAGTAGCAGTATTATAGGTCTACGTGAAGGGGCTTGTCTTGTCTGAGGAAGAAATACCACTTAATCCTTTCTGCGGCCTAGGTAGCGTTGTTATGTTGCAGATTGAAGGGTGTTTTGTTACGGTTTAATAACAGGCATTATGACAAATTTTGCCGCGAGCGGTGAGGTACACAACATGATCTTACATTTAAACTAGCGCCCCGCGGTTTCACCCGCATAAGTCTTGATACCGTAGAAATATCTGGATAAAAAGTATTCTATGTGTGAACCTAGGTCATAAACTATATGTGTAATAAATTTAATCCAAATCTGTTCAGCGTTTTTGTGCCAATCCAGAACATACATCCAGACAAACGGACACACAGACAAAGGGATAAAATCTCTAAAAAACTTTATTTTCGGAATCACACTCGTTCCAACCTAATAATAACCTTTTTAGGGTTCCGTTAAAAAACGGAACCCTTATAGATTCGTCATGTCTGTCTGTCTGTCTGTCTGTCTGTCTGTCCGTCCGTATGTCACAGCCACTTTTTTCCGAAACTATAAGAGCTATGCTGTTGAAACTTGGTAAGTAGATGTATTCTGTGAACCGCATTAAGATTTTTACACAAAAATAGAAAAAAAACAAATAATTTTGGAGTTCCCCATACTTAGAACTGAAACTCAAAAAATTTTTTTTCATCAATCCCATACGTGTGGGGTATCTATGGATAGGTCTTTAAAAATGATATTGAGGTTTTTAATATCATTTTTTTCTAAACTGAATAGTTTGCGCGAGAGACACTTCCAAAGTGGTAAAATGTGTGTCCCCCCCCCTGTAACTTCTAAAATAAGAGAATAATAAAACTAAAAAAAATATATGATGTACATTACTATGTAAACTTCCACCGAAAATTGATTTGAACGAGATCTAGCAAGTAGTTTTTTTTTAATACGTCATAAATCGTAAACTTATCGTTACTTGCTGCTACGGAACCCTTCATGGGCGAGTACGACTCGCACTTGGCCGCTTTTTTTTTAAATACAGTTATCACATGTACAGTTTTGACTTCGTTACTATTCTTTTATAAGTTAGAGAAGAAAATTACATTATCCGCGAAAATGGCTCCATCGATGTTGGTCGAAGTTTTTAAATAAAAACGCTATTATTTTTAGCCCCTGAGAGGTTATAATACTGTTCTTTTACTGTTAGGGATGTGGTTTTTAACCACTTTTCGTAACGATAATGTTTGTTTTTGTGTTAACTCTGCGTAAAATTTTGGTCGTTTTCATTCTACGGTTTAGCTATTCAATTTTATTAGTTTCATCCCTAGAGTCAGCTTAAAAATTAAACGGACAAAAAAAACATTGAAAAGTTGTTAGTTCATTATAACTAGCCCCGTCATACGATGGTACAGAATTTTGTAGTCTAATAGCCAGTTGCAGAAACGAACTTTAACTTTTAAAGCTGTCCGTTAAATATTAATCTTCCACTAACTTGTTTTAACTTGTTGCAGAAAGCAATATTAGTGCTGGCACATATCTGGCGAAGCGCAGCGTAACGCGATTGTCACTGCCAAACAAAATATCAACGTTGTGTGCCTAAAAATAAAGTTGAGAATAAATAACTTGAGACGCGCGCATCTTTCTGCTTCGACGCGCTCTCGAGCTAATGGTTTATTTATTTTCAAATTTATTTCAATCAGAACAATGTCGATATATTTTGACAGTGAAAAATGCTCTGCGCGGCGCTCCGCCATATGAGCGCCGGCCCTTAGACTCAATTTTAATGGTTCTTTGATGAAATTAATAAAACCATTAGCGTTAATGATCCATTACGTAATGGGGCATTAATTTTTGTCTTTGTGCAACTGGGTGTAAGTTTCAACAACTAATAGAGTTCAAAATGGTGACTGACAGAACAGACTACCAATCACATGACTGCAAAATTCGGTGCTACCAATCGCGTCACAGAGCTAGTTATAATGTTACTGTAGAAGTAAAATAAAATAAATAAAAGATCAACTTTTGAATCATTAAAAAAATAAGAATGTCAATATGAGTTTGACATAAAAATCCATTCTAATAAATCTCAACACACACACAAGGCGGATGCGTGTCGGGCGCGGGTCGGGACGGCAGTTCGGCGGGCTGGTATATATTGTAATTCCTTGTATTATATGGAATAACATTAACGGCGAATACATCTCACACTTGAGATTTGCAGATGGGTGAGATTTGAGGAGCTCGTGGCTAAATACTAACAGCCGCTCGGGTCGATCTGTCAGGTTAAGCTACGCTTGCCGGGGTTGATCCGTGGATGGGTGACCATTTCTACATACCGAGACTCCTCCGTGCCTCGGAAAGCACGTTAAGTTGTTGGTCCCGGCTGTCATTCGTGGATCTTTGACAGTCGTTACGGGTCGTCAGCAGCCCGAAAGTCTGACAACTAGTCTTACCAAGGGTATCGTATTACCCAGTTACTGGGTTGTGGAGGTCAGATAGGCAGTCGCTCCACGTAAAATACTGGTATTCAGCTGCATCCGGTTAGACTGGAAGCCGACCCCAACATAGTTGGGAAAAGGCTAGGCAGATTGACTTGAGATTTGCAGATGACATCGTCATACTGGCCGAATCGCTGCATGACTTGCAGCAGATGCTGGACGGCCTAGTTAATTCTTCTGTACGCATTGGTCTCCGGATGAACTTGGACAAAACCCAGGTTATGTTCAACGAACACGTCACTCCGGGGCCGATTGCTGTCAATGGCAGTGCTCTCGAGGTTGTTCGAGAATACGTTTACCTCGGGCAAACTCTGCAGTTTGGTAAGAACAACTTTGAGAGGGAGGCTAACAGAAGAATTCGGCTGGGCTGGGCAGCGTTTGGGAAACTTCGTCGAGTCTTCTCGTCGCGTATTCCACAGAGCCTAAAGACGAAGGTCTTCAATCAGTGCGTCCTGCCTGTTATGACTTACGGAGCCGAAACGTGAACACTCACGGTACGGCTGGTCCATAAATTTAAGGTTGCTCAGCGAGCCATGGAGCGGGCTATGCTTGGAGTCTCTCTGAGGGATCGAATCCGGAACGAAGTGATCCTGCAGAGAACCAAAGTTATCGACACAGCTCGCAGAATTAGCAAGCTGAAGTGGCAGTGGGCCGGCCATATCAGCCGTAGAACCGATGACCGTTGGGGTATACGTGTTCTTGAGTGGAGACCGCGAATTGGCAAACGTAAGGTAGGACGCCCTCAGGCTAGGTGGAGTGACGATCTTCGAAGGGTGGCATGTAGCAGCTGGATGAGAGTTGCCGAGAATCGAGCTGAATGGCGTGCAATTGGAGAGGCCTATGTCCAGCAGTGGACTGCTATAGGCTGATGATGATGATATGGATATCAGCACACGAAACACCTGCACGGGTCGGGCGCGGAGCGGGTCGGGAGCGGGAGCCGCGCACGCGTTTCCTGTACTGACATCCATTCAATATATACAAGCCCGCCGTACTGCCATCCCGACCGGCGCCCGATACGCACCCGCATTGTGTGCGTTGAGCTTAATTGTTATACTTGCGAAAGCATCTCTATCTGTCTGTCTGTTACCTTAACGGCTGAACGGATTTCGATGTAGGCACTATGACCTGGTACGCTTTCACGCTAAAACGTCTGAACGAATTTGGGTGAAATTTGGCACATGGGTACACCATGAGCTGGATTAGAGGAGCTTGTAATACATAAATTCAATAAAAGAAATTATCTAATAATCACCTAACATCTTAGTTATAGGTAATACGGACTGGTATCCGCAACTCCACGTCAAAGCGCGTATTTTGTGTACGGGTGGGAAAATCAGTTACCTATTCGATCTACCCCAGCTCCTCAAAGAAGGCCAGCAACGCCTTGGTGTCACTGACAATCTCACGTAGGGGTCAATCTCAAGTACTTTGCTCTGTATGTGGCGACCACCGGGCAGTTTAACAGCACATGAGCTGCTGTCTCGTCGTCCTCTATGCAGGCTCTGCACAGCGGACTGTCTGTGACTCCTATGACAAAGATGTTTTTATCAAATGATCCATGGCCAGTTACAGCTGCTGTTTTGTTAGTCAGAGAACCTGTTTCGTGAGGCGGCCGTCGATTGTAGGGAGTGCCTCCATAGCCTGCCTGCACTCACCGTGGTCCACCCATAGTTGGTGATGTTGATCCCTGGTTCCTTTCCTTACCAGAGTGGTGTAGGTACCCGAAGGGGAGTGGCGCGATGGGTTAAGGCCCCACTAGTGCCATGCTTGACCCCTTCTGGCAAGTTCGTCAGCTGCGTCGTTTCCCCGCGAACCGCTGTGACCTATTCATTGAATAGTTATATTATTAAGGTTACCCACCTGGTTGAAGCTTTGGTAGCACTCGTATATCAGCCCAGAATCAACAGTGTGACATCTTAGTTACTGCATTTAAAGTACCTACTAAAAAAGTTTTCAAGGTTTTTAACAAGAGGTGTCATGTATAAAAATATTTCAATAATATTTCATATTCCCTGAAATTAAATTCCTTACGCAAGGACGCGTAGGCTGCGCCGTAGGCATACCTTGCAAATCGTACCTACTTCGTTTTGAATATCAAGATATCTCCTAATAGATTTATATTATTTTATAATATTTAAAACGTCAACCGAAGCAAGTAAATTAAAATAACTCTACAACAAAGGGTCCTTCGGATGAATACTAAATAAACCTTAACTCGTATTAACCCTGCGGCACTTACCGAACTCATATAAATTAGTTTACCTCATAAAGTTGGTTATTTCGTTGGTTATTTTTAGGACGGGATCCTGAGAATAAACGTACTAAAGTAAGATTGTTCAAAGGAATTATGTCTGAATTTGGTATAAGCTGCTACGATGTTTGTTAGCAAATTACATTTACTATTACTACATTATTGGTATCAAATAAAAGCTAGTAATGAGTCAATTCCAAATATATATGTCGGAGACGGGTATGTGACTCTTTCGTTATTATCAGCGATATTTCAACTACTATGGGCGTACTGTGGTTAGTGTTGGTTAATGCGCAATAGAAAAACCGTTTGCAGTTCAGATCACATTATAATTTACTATCAAATTACTCATCACTAGCTAAATTATACACACACTGGGTGCGACGGTGGTTATTAAAATTACAAATTAACACAATGATCACAAATTACAATTAACACAATAACTGAGTACCACGAATCGAGAACAGTTCCGCGACGTCATAACTTCGATGCGATCCGAGGCTGAATACATCACGACTCTGTAGAAGCACGCTTTCTGGTCTGGGTAGATCACTTGATGTCGCCAGTGGCGCGCTTGCGATTCGTTTCATGTCTGTACTAATGACCGGATCCGACATATATTAATAAAACTAAAAAGCTTGAAATAAAGCAAATTATTAAAAAAAAAAAAAAACCCGACTGCAAAAACACATAACTGAAAAGAGAAAAACAAGCATTATAATCTATTATAGCATTTTGGTATTGCACCACCTGAAATTATGGTGTTTTGTTTGTCCCGCCTGCAATATCAAAAAATCTATAGATTACAATGCTTGTTTTTCTCTTTTCAGTTATGTGTTTTTGCAGTCGAGTTTTTTGTATCGCTAGTTATTCAAGTTTACATCCCGTGTAATATGGGTTGAGCCTATTGCCATCAACCGGGCACAAATCCAGACTACTAAGAAGCTCTTGATGTAAAAACCCAATAACACTTTTTCAAGCCGGGAATCGAACCCAGGACCTCATGCCAGTAGCGTTTGCGACCACTAGACTAACGAGGCAGTGACAGTGTTTTATGTCTAATTCTATACATAGAAATCAGGTAAGTATTTTGTAGGTAACAAACTTATGGTTTAATCAAGGCACTCTAATTAAACCAATTATTAAGCATACGTTGTAATTAATTATGTTAGGTTCATCACTGAACGTGACACGACAGGCAAGTAATCGAATCAATGAGATCTGTAATAGGTTTGTGCTACTGTAATTGCATGTCATCATCCTATACTATTAAATGAGCAATATATGTATTTATAATCACGTTCTCAAAAACGGCTCTAACGATTTCGATAAAAGTTGCAAATATGGGTTTACGGGGGTGAAAAATCGATCTAGCTAGGTCTTATATCTGGGAAAATCCGTTTTCTCTATTTTTCACAGCCTCGGGAATGTGATACAACGTTGGTATACCTGGATAATATGTTTATCTATTTTCACCCGAGCAGAACTCGGTCGACCCAGTACCTACTTATTATTATCTGCAAAAGTTATATCTGTGAAAGCCATGGCAAGTGGCATACAGACAACTTAATGCATTTATAGAACTTTTATTAGGGTGTGTTATAGGTTCTGTAAGAAATGAAATGGTCATTTAGTTTAAACACACTGAATTTAATAATGGAGTTACTATAACTAAACACGGTTTATAAACATTAATACGAGTAAGTAATTATATAATGTGACGCGAGATGACGCGGGACGCAGCTAATAACTGCTTGTGTGTCGTATCGTGTTAGAACTCAGATTGACTGACCCACAGACGGGCGGCACACGTCTTAAGTAGTTGAGTTCGCAGGTTGTGTGCATGTGTGGGTAACATTAGAAGTGTGCATCCCTACTTTTTAAGACGGTATAAGAAATTGATTTTGAAGCTTTTGGAAGAGACCGTCCCTCTTCTCTTATTAGCGTATCGATTGTAAAAAATTCAAACATGTTTGGCCCAAAGATTCAGCTGCGCGAACTCCGCTCACTGACGCAGCCATAAGATAATCAAGTGCACAGGTGACGGCATGCGGCGCAAGATGGAAGGTGGGCCATTGTCTATGGAGAGATGTCGCATATGCACTTGAGATCTAAGCCGTCCATGAATCCCCATCTGTGGAGATTCTCTTTGCAATTTGCGATTTCCAAGTCGACCACGGTATCAAGTTCTTTCTGAATTATCTCGCAAGACGCATTGTGACGTATTATGTGTTCGACAGACCCATAGGGATTCCACACAAAGCAGGCCTCACATTCCTGGACTGTCACTTGACGCCGAGATCTGTCACCGTCCCGTTTTTCATGCCAAATGAAGTTCGATATGATCGGAGTCATTTTTATCAATCTTTTATTTTTTAACTTTGAAAAATTCTCTACTGTTAATAAACAGCGAGTATCATAAACATAATCAGTCTATAATGTTCCCACTGCTGAGACACAGACCTCCTCTCCGAGAGAGGACGTGGGCTATAATCCACCAAGCTGGCCCAGTGTGGGTTGGCGGATGTCACAGGTTTTCGATTTTTTTGTTTTAGGACATGCTGGTTTCCTCACGATGTTGTACATTGCCATCGTGACGAAAACTGCTCTCCAAACCATTTACCGTTTGGAGAGCAGTGGTGATATACATTCTAGTAAGTAAAGTGCCTGCTTGTGTTCAAACACACGACCTTACAACTCGTAAGTCGCAGTCGTTACCACTGAGCCATCACTGCTCTCAACAGCTAATTCACTATTGGAATGTGTTTCAGTTGGTCTGAGGACAAAGCAAACAATTGTTAAAAAGCGGTCTTTATTGATTCTGTCATTCAACTGAGTCCTCCCTTTTTATACAAACGAACCTCCTTTTACACTGTTTCTAAAAGTAAGGGAGAAATAAAGATGAAAGGCACTTATCGACTGTTTCGTTTAAAACTGAGTGTCAATTAAAAAGAGTGTACTTTTACGATGGGACAAGTAGCAGGGGGTGGGTTAAAAATAAAAAATATTTTTTTCGTTTTATTTTTTGACTGTACGAGCAACAAGTACTACCTACCTCGCTATGGTGGTTTATTTATTCATTTATTAAAAAACACCAACAGCATATACATTCAACATTGGTTTACAAAAGTATTTAGAAAAGGTATTACTGCTAATGTATACACAAATTATAGGTGCATATAACATTTAAAGAAAAAAAGACATTGGACAAAAGCTGCTTATAAACTAAAAGTTAAAAATTTAAACTAAGCTTATTAATTTTTAATTGATAATTATTAAGTTTTTGCACGAAAAATTAAGAGTTTTTTTTATAAAAAAGTGTAACTTAGTGTTACACCTTTTTTTGGGTGGTAAATTATCAAATAACTTCTCCCACTCTGGGCGGAGCGGGAGGGCGTGACAGACTCTTACTGACTAAACCACTCGCTGACCCACCCGTGTTTCTTCAGTTGCATGTATGTTGCCAGGGTCCACGGTTTCCCTTCCGGACTTTCCCTCAACCAAAACTAACTACACCCATGTACCGTTAGGGACATTTATTGTTTATCAAATTGTCACACTACGGCAATTTTTTTAGGTAAAGCAAATTCATAAAACTTGATAGTAGTGTTTTTTTTACTATTTATTTTATTTTTTATATAATTATATTCTTTTATATTTTGTGAATATGAGAACATTCTAGGCTTAATAGACTGTAGATTTGTAGACCATTTTCGATTTTGTTCAGTACTTGGTACTTGTAGACAGGCCTCTCATATCTATTAACATTGTAATTTGAAAACATTGTAAAAGCCTTTTTTTTTTAATAGAAACCGTAGAGTTTCTCTACAGCTTTTCTCCTTAAAAAACTACCTACTGGAATCGTGCACCTAGCTTCTGACGTTTCTTAACCTTTCAACTGTCATTAACGAGACACAATAGAATTTTAATTGTTATTCACCTCAATGAGGCATCGTAACAGATGATAAGATAAGTGCCCATATAGGTTTAGGTGAAATAAAATATTTCGATTTTTAATTTTGAATATACAGACAATTTAAGGTGGAACTAGTTGATATTTGTTCCATACGAATTTCGGGGGGATTTTATTACACTGTTTGACATTGTACGTTCAATATTGAACACTAACTAATGATGATTCACTAACTAATTGACATACTATTACCCTGATTGACATAATTATTGTGAACCTGATTCGCTTACTTAGTCTTATTTTATATTTTTTATTGCTGTGACCACACTGACATTTTTATTTATTTTTTTGTAATTCCAATGATCTGCATATTTCTAAATTTTTTTTTTTTAATTTTAGGCCTTTCCATGGGCATGCAAAGGCTTAAAATTCAAAAAAAATATATAATAAGGTTCTTCATATTTTACCGTCATGTGGGCACGTGACGGTACAATATGGAGAACTTTATTATAAAAACACCTATGTACTATATAGGTACCCATTTTTGCAAAGAAATAAATGATTCGATTTGATTTGATTTGAACATGATATCGTTATGTCGTATTATTAATTTTGTCTGTACGAAAACAGAATAGTAAAATAAAAAGCCATTCAAAAGTTATGAGCCCAGAAAGATTCGTTTTTCTTGCAAATTTTTACGTAACTTTTAGCGTAAATAAGTAATCAAAGAAGTGTAAAATCTCCAAAATAAAGTAAGCACCGACAAAGCTTAATTATCGAAGAGTTCAACAAACTTTATTTGTAATTGATTTATGTAGTGGTTTTTTCATAAAACTCGATTTTCCAATGAACTTTTCCTATTTTTTACACGCTCGTTTTACTAAAATAGTTCGGAAGTGTTGCGTGCAAACTAGACGTTGTGCATGTAGACTAGCGTCTAATTGCTCATCACTGATGCTATCTCTGTCGGACACGATGCCAGGTGAGACAGCGTACTTTTTAACCAAGCCCACTAGTAAGTTCGAGCCCGCGAGTAATTCAATCTTAAGTTAGTTTTCAATTTGATAAACAATCAATTTCTTGTACAATTAATTTCCGTGAATTTACTTAAATACAAGAACTTTATAATAGGTACCTACCTACTAAAAACAGCCTCAAATAATTTTCTTCCAACCTAAAATCTAAGAACGCTTAATTTAAAGCTTCTTTAACTTTCCAAAAGTCACAGGCTAATAACAATCAGCGTTACAAAAATAATTATTTCTAAGCCGAGCAAGTTACTTGAACTTTGCCCATAACAATGACGTACTACAAGCTAACTTAGCCACATGTTGCTGTAAACTCCAAATTAATAACTTTCATCTACACAAGTTGCCAACTCCGCGGTTTGAGGTTACTAACAATTTAATTAACACTATTGCGAGCGATGAATGCCGAATATACTAATTAAATTTGACATCACATTTGATAAAGGGTGCTTGTGGCTACGTGACAACCACGTCTATTTCTATCAAGGTTACATCTGCGCTTTCCGCGGTCAGTCTGATGGATTAGTAATTATTACGAACTTGTATGTTAATACAGTGGTCCTTCATGGTTCTATGACAGTTATTACCAGTTATCGGAGTAGGTAGATTGATTTGGGGTCAATGAACTGGCACGTATATATTAGTATGGATATGCCTCCGGGATTCCGCGATTTTGAAATTATTAAGGTTTTTTAAGGAATTTCAAATGTTGTTTTTTTAATAGTATTTAAGTGATCGGCCTTCTATAGTAAAAAAAACTATGGTATGGCTAAACTTGAGTAAAATTTAGCAAACGTAAAGTGGGTTTCTATTAATAATAGTTACTGTGGTGCGTGCGACGAAAGATGGGACTTACCTCTTCGCTATCCTACTGACGCATGGTTGTCGAAATTTCTAATGTAGTAGGTAGTTTAAAAATCCTTACTTTTACAATATTTGAATCAATCCCGTAAGTACCAAAATGAAATCCCGGAAAAAAGGCTTATCCATGTTATGATTTCTATGACTATTCATGATGCGAGTACGTAAAATCAATCTACCTACTCCGATCACTGGTTATTACATAAGCGTATACACAAATAGTGTCATCTACGAAGACGCGCCCCACTCCGCTCCACTCCGTACTAAAGTACAGCTTACATTTCAGTAATCGTGGAATAGTCCTATCATTCTGAATTTGGATTTAAAAAAATATTATTTTCTAAAATTCCAAAAATTTACAAATGCCTTTTTACCCACTAATGTTATAAAAGTTGTTGAAAGGATAATTTTAGAAAATAACAATTTCTAAGAGGAAGCTCCGGTATTTAATTTGAAATAAGCAGAGAGCTACCTACATTACAAGAACATCGAAAACATTTTCGACGGCACTCGGGTAAAATAAAACACAATTGCGTAATGTAACATTACTCATGTTGACGTTAATGTATTCAGCACACACCCATGCCTTTTACAAAATCCATTTCCATGATTATATTAGAAATTAAATACAAAAACACATAAAGAAATCACTTACAAGTGATATATGGAAGCCATTTTTAGGGTTCCGTAGTAAACAAGGAACCCTTATAGTTTCGTCATGTCCGTCTGTCTGTCTGTCTGTCTGTCCGCGGTCTAGCTCCGAGAACCTTAGTACTAGAAAGTTGTAATTTGGCATAGGTATACATATTAATTACGCCGACAAAGTGGTAAAACAAAATTATGAAAAACATTTTTTTTAGGGTACCTCTCATACACGTAAAGTGGTATTTTTTTATTTTTTTACCCCATGGTGAGGGATATCAATGGAAAGGTCCTTCAAAAATATTGCGAGTTTGTGAAAACCATTTTTGGATTCAGGGATTCGTTTGCGAAATATTAAGCTTTAAAGTGCAAATTTTTGTTGGAGTCAAGTGTCCCACCCCCCTGCCGGCTAAATGGTTGGTTTTGGGTGTGTGAAAAAAATCACAACAGTAGCTTATATAACGAAATTAAAAGGAAAACTATCACAGCTAAGTAGGCTCAACAGGTTAACGAGTAATAATCGACCAACTTAACTTTGCGAGTTGCAAAAACATGTTTTCCCATACATTCCGTATAGGAGAACATATTTTTCAACTACAAAGTTAAGTTTGTTTTTGGGATAAATTCATCCCAACTACGGAACCCTTCATTGTGCGTGGTCCGACACGCACTTGGCCGGTTTTTTATAAATAAATTGCTAATACATAGGTACACACGGCTATAAAGTAGTAAGTAACTAAATTAATGGTGGTAAACACCTATAAATATTGTACTTTTAATGCCCTTGTAGCACGGAAAAATAGACCTACCTAACGTTATAGTAAATTTATTCTCGGTAGCCATCCATTCTCTCATTAGCTCACCAGGCGGCATGATGCGGCATGGCATGGCAAAGCATTTTCACCGTGAGAAATGATTTTGAATCTTCACAAGTGTGATATCGTCACAAAGGGACTTAAGCATGGTGCAGGAAGCTGCAGTATGTTGCGGAAGGCTTCGGGTCATACACATAAATGCTTTGCCGTGACATGCCGTATCGTGCCTCCTAGTGGGTGGCGCCCCATATCGTGCCATTACAATGTGTATATGTTGCAGTAAGGTGGTTATTGCCGTGATATGGTTAAATCTCTCGGCTCTTTCTCGGCTCGCGCGCGGTTAGTCACAGTTCTAACCTAACCCATTTGGTCGCAGTACTTGCTTGGTTACTGCAACCAATTCGGCTACTAAACGCCAAGACCTACCAATAAGGGACGCTTCACAATTTTGTGGGTGCAAAAATCTGACAAATTATGAACTATGGCGAAAAGTGCAGGTTCGTTCACAATTTGACATTAACTACTGAAAACTAATGTGTTATATTGTAACAGTTCACAATTTTTCGATGGTTTACAATCTCATTAGATAGATTATAAACAAACGGTTTTCACAATATTATAATAAAATAATAATAATAAAGCTTTAATTCATTCCACACAATTAGAAAACAATTAAAATTATGAATAACATTAAATCACAATAAATTCAACAAATTAAATTAAACATTACATTCCTGTTATTAATATTTGATTTCGTATTACTTACAATAATTATTATTCACAATATTAGGGTGACATAATACAATCAAAATAAATATCTTCTATCCGTACTTTTCTCAGAAATCGAATTGATTAATTTTTGCCTTTCTATCTTGAACAGGAAAAAAGCTAATCTCATCGGGGTGTGACTTGAATCTCTCCAAGTGTAATCAATTTTATGATTACTTCGCACGAAAATTAACAGGGTTTCTTTCAATAACCTTTTCCAATTAGCTAACTCGAAAAAATGGGGAAACATTTTTTTTCATAATTCGTTTCTGCCAAAATGCGTTTTCGTTTTCTTGACATTGTAATAATAATGCTTTATAACAAAATAACTTAACTATGGCTTTTAATTAATTAAAATATTGGAATAAAATTGTAGTAGGTTTCCGATAAAATAATTCATTCTTAACATTTTTGAAACATTCATCATCATCATCATCATCAGCTTATAAATGTTCCCACTGCTGGGACACAAGCCTCCTTTGCGAGGGAGTGGGCCATAATCCGCCACGCGGGCCCAGTGCGGGTTGGTAGATGTCACATGTCTTCGAATTATCGGTTTTAGGACATGCCGGTTTCCTCACGATGTTTTCCTTCACCGTTTTGGAAGCGGTGATGATGAAATAATTTACACAAAGTAAAGCGCCTGTCTGGGTTCGAACGTACACCTCGTAAGTCGTGAAACATTGGAAAAATACATTTCTCGAATAAACCACAATGCTGTCAGCGAGCCAATATTTTATAATTTTTTAGCGCATCATCCCAGAATCTGGATACAATTATAACTAAACAATTACCACTATAATAATCTGGATACAATTATAACTAAACAATTACCACTATAATAATAATTATACAAATATTTAACGTTGGCACACGTTAACACCCATTAAATACTTAATTAGACAATTTTTGTGATAGCTCCATTTTTTTATTATTATGATTGTGGTGGCAGGTATAACAAACACCTCAGTAGAAATTACGAATATTATCTGACTTCATACAAATCCTACATCGCGCAAGCAAAGTTCTCGGAGTATCCTCCCTTTTCGATAGAGGATAAAGAGAAAAAACTTTACAACCTGTTCCTCATACTGCCAAAACTGATAATTTATTTCATCAATGAAAAAACGTTGTCTGTTGAAACTGTTCCAACCAGTTCCGATATAATTTAGAGATAAGTCCTTGAAATACTTGTAGAAGGAGACGAGCCCACTGTTTTTAGGGTTCCGTATCAAAATGGTAAAAAGGAACCCTTATGGTGCGACTCAGTCTGTCTGTCCATCTGTCTGTCACAGCTGGATATCTCAAGAACTACTAATGCTATTAACTTGAAATTTGGTATAGTTTTAGATGACAAATAAGAAAGACATTAAAATGATTTTTTTTTTTACAACTTGGACTGTACGGGGGTCTTAAAAATTCGAAATGGGGCTACTAGGGCATGTGAGGTATCATAATATGAAAGAACGCTATTTGCATATTCTCAAACATTTCTTTTTTTAGGCCGCATACAATTATAACCAAACAATTACCACTATAATAATAATTATACAAATATTTAACGTTGGCTCACATTAACACCCATTAAATACTTAATTAAAATCGAATGAAAGCAATAGCTCGTATCGAAACGCATTGGATCGATAATTAAATCATCTGGAATGACCTAATTGTTTGCCTGATCTAGATAAATGATTACATTGATATAGTCGACCTCGTATTGGTTTTACCACCCTAAGGGCGTTTGTCCACCGCCACCGTCAACCAGAACGATGACGGCGCCAAAGTAGCGATACATACATTCAATATGGCCTCATGTCCATCGCACGTCCGTCACCTGAACGCCGGGATCCCGGCCCCCGATTTTCGGCTTCTTCGGCGTGAACGCTAAAACTCAGCCCGATATAGTGACAGGCAATACAAAACACGTTTGATCTTGTCCACACACTGCCGTTAAACCGGCGCCATTTACCCGACTTTTGTTTTGTCTGTCGTAATATACTGAACCGCCGAGTTTAGTTACGGTAGACCCGACGTCAACGGGACGTTAGGTTCGGTTCGAAAAATCTTGTTTCTCGTTGACGTCTCGTTGACGATGGCGGTGGACAAACAGTAAAAATTTTTATTCAAAAGTGGTAAAGAAATTATAAGGTCGACTATACATGAGTATTATACATTCTGTGTAAACATTTTATAACAATCGGTTAGTTCTAAAGTAGAGTAAACTGTTGAAAGGATAATGATGTGTGAAAAAAAAGTCACGCGCTATTGGCTTTTTGTGTTTGTTATTATTTCAGATCTAAGGTTTTCTAACCGTTTAAGTGTGTTAGAGAGAGTCAGTAGCATATTAAGATTGCCATTCTTTAAAAGTACCTCTAGTACACTGTTCGTTTCCACACCTCGGAGCAATTATTTTTTCAAAAATATTCAATGTGCAATTTTGACTTTGTTAGTATTTATTTTTATGTACAGATATAGATTGGAACACGGATTAAAAATTCTTCTGCGTAGTCCTATATCGTATTCCTCTGGTCGTAAAAAAGCAAAGCAAAACCAATTAAATGATATTGGTGTGTTTTTTCAAACGAAAAAATGCAATGTGCAATGCAATACATAGGTAACCCACGTCCAACTAAATTCGAATCAGACTACTGATTCGTTCACTGACCAGATTGACAGACCAACACGCAAATTGTGTTACACACTCTGAATAATTTTGAGGGATATTGCTAATCCATTGCTTCCTCTGTTCGAATTTTTGAAAAGAAAACTTCTTTAGGCGCGTCGAGCATTTTTAAAATGGGAAAAAAAACAATTAAACTCGCGACACTGTTACCGACACCAGCTTTTGACCATTAAAAAGACATCAACGGGCGATACATTTTCTTTGGGATTAATGACATTCCAAACATTGAGACATAACAACGACATGATTGACATTTCCCTTTTTTTTACCGACTTCAAAAAAGAAAAGTATTTCCTGCACAGTAAAATTGTTCAAGCGTTCACTTCTGTCGGCACTCCCGGAATGCCACTGTTTTTTTTTTCTGCTCAACAACGTAAATAACCCAATGAATGTTGTTGAACTGTCAAAATGAAAGCCATTGGTAATGTAGTTAGTGTGTTAAGCAATAGGGATAATAGCTAAAATATTTTTTGTCTGTCTTGTAGATTATAAAAAAAAAAAATTGTTTTTCTTTTTTACCATAATCAAAATATTACGGCGATACATTGAGTTAAAATGTGCCATGACATCACGAGTATGTAGATTTATACTCTTACTTATGACGTAGTGACCCCCACTCTCCAACTTTAATGCGTTTTATCTAAGGAAAAAAATGCATGGAAGGATTTGGGGAGGCCTTTGCTCAGCAATGGGACAGTGTAGGATAATTAAAAAAATAAAATCTAAGTCAATTTTTATTAATATGATAAAGCAAAAAATACGTGTCTAATAATTTTTTATTGTCTGTTTGACGGACTAAATAGAATTTATTTTTTCTTATCCAGGCATTATCCCTATTTCCCCGCTGATGTCGAATTAAAAAAGAAATGCGCCAGCCACATGAACGGCAGAATAATCTCCCAGTTCTGTTTACACAGCGCAAGTCTTCTGTAATCAAAATTGTTTCATACCAACGTAAATAAACGTCCGGTGGTGTCAAAACCAGTTTTTGCTGGCCTCTTCTTATTCTACTGAAACTCCATACTAGGCCAGCTGGTCAAAGTGTAACCAATGACGTACGGCCTATGTAATTGGTTGCACTTTGAAACATTTTGCCCACACCGAGTGCTGGTCACAGAGACAACCCCAGTCACAGAGTCGCTGGTCGCAGAGTCTCTCTGCGACCACCGCTCGGTGTGGCAAGGCCGTGTTTGGGTTCGCGACAAGTCAATCGTCATCCTGAGGATGCCTCAATGAGAGGTAAGACACGTGTCGATTTCTTACAGGGTTTTTTAAGAGGTCCCTTATAATTATAGCCTATTTCACTCGAAATGATGTAAGGATTCTGATGATACTCCATACATCCAAATCTGTTCAGGCATTTAAAATTTATAGTGGAACAAAGACATTCACATACATACATGAACTTTGAAAACATTCAACTCCTTTTTGGGCAGTCATGTAATAAACAACGGGTAGAGTATAAATAAATTAATAACTGTTGAAGTGTTGGTGTACATTGTACCATAGGTACACTTCTGCCAAACTCTTCGGGGATCACAAGCGTGATGTTATACCATTGGAGCAGATACATAAATCTTATCAAAATCACATTCAACCAAACCCCAAACCAATTCATCAACGCTACTTACCAGCAAAATCGTCTGCATTTTCTACCAAACACCCTCTAACCATTAATGGCTTACTTAACAAATTTGTCACGGTAATACGTGACGTCGGCAGGTGCTTCGGAAGATAAATTGTTGAACACATTAGCAGCGTGCATAGCGTGTTTAGGTAAAGCTTGATATTCAGTGCGCGAATGGCGTTGTGTGGCCCCAAAGATGGATGGGACGGAAGGTAACATAAACCTTTTCTTGATGTTGAGTGATGACGTGGACTTTTTTTTTGGTTGGGAAATTATCAAATAACTTCTCCCGCTCTAAGTGGAGCGGGAGGGCGTGTCAGACTCTTACTGACTAAAACCCACCCGTGTTCCTTCAGTTGCCATGTTGCCGGGGGGCCACGATTTCCCTATCGGCCCATATTCGCAGCCCCGGCAGGCATTGGCCCTAGCGGACCCCGTCAATTCTGCTGACATCTCTTTGAGGCACGCGTGGAACAAAACGCGCCGTCGACTCGGGCTTGGTCCTTATCGGACGGCGAGCTACCCATTGCTCACCGTCCGCAAGCCCGCGCCTACGGTGGCCGGAAATCTGATAACGTGGACTTGAGAGGTAACGTTCAAGAAGATGGACAATTTTTGTGATAGTTCCATCTTTATTATTATGATTGTGGTGGCAGCTATAACACCTCAGTAGAAATTACGAATATTATCTGACGTCATACAAATCCTACATCGCGCAAGCGAAGTTCTCGGAGTATCCTCCCTTTTCAATTGAGGATAAAGAGAAAGAACTTTACAACCTGTTCCTCATAGTGCCAAAACTGGTATTTTATTAATGAATAAACCAAGAAGAAACTTTGTTCGAACTGTTCCAGCCAATTCCGATATGATTTAGAAATAAGTCCTTGAAATATAAAGAGCAGTGGCGGCTCAGTGGTAGCGGCCCCAACTTAAGAGTTATAGGTCGTGGGTTCGAACCCTGACAAGCGCCGGCTTTACTTTGTGTAATTTATTTCATCAGCATAGTCTGACGTGTAAATCCAATACACTGTAACTCGAGTAACAATGTTTTGCCTTAACGCTCATTCGATTATTACGAGGCAGTTACATATCCCTATATTAATATTTATTTTATTTTATAGTATATAGAAGGAGATATGAGTACACACGGCTACACATCAAGCTATACATCTCCAATATAAGCTAACCTCGCATTGCACGGAAATCCTATAAATTCCAGATCAGTATAAACTGATGACTTTTTTTTTTTTGGGTGGGAAATTATCAAATAACTTCTCCCGCTCTGGGTGGAGCGGGAGGGCGTGTCAGACTTTTACTGACTAAAACCCACCCGTGTTCCTTCGGTTGCCCTGTTGCCGGGGGCCACTATTTCCCTATCGGTTTTCTTCGAACCCCCGGCAGGCATTGGCCCTAGCGGACCCCGTCAATTCTGCTGACATCTCTTTGAGGCACGCGTGGAACACAACGCGCCGTCGACTCGGGCTTGGTCCTTATCGGACGGCGAGCTACCCATTGCTCACCGTTCGCAAGCCCGCGCCTACGGTGGCCGGAAATCTGATGACGTGGACTTGAGAGGTAACGTTCAAGAAGATGGAAATTTTTGTGATAGTTCCATTTTTATTATTATGATTGTGGTGGCAGGTATAACACCTCAGTAGAAATTACGAATATCATCTGACGTCATACAAATCCTACATCGCGCAAGCAAAGTTCTCGGAGTATCCTCCCTTTTTGATGGAGGATAAAGAGGAAGAACTTTACAACCTGTTCCTCATACTGTCAAAACTGGTATTTTATTAATGGATAAACCAAGAAGAAACTTTGTTCGAACTGTTCCAGCCAATTCCGATATGATTTAGAAATAAGTCCTTGAAATATAAAGAGCAGTGGCGGCCCAGTGGTAGCGGCCCAACTTAAAAGTTGTAAGGTCGTGGGTTCGAACCCTGACAAGCGCTTTACTTTGTGTAATTTATTTCATCACCATAGTCTGACGTGTAAATCCAATACACAGTAACTCGTGTAACTGTGTTTTGCCTTAATAGCGCTCATTCGATTATGACCAGAGGTCGGAATTAGGTAGAGTTATTTATGTACTTGCATCGAAATATTGATATTAATATGGATCTTCCCGGGATTTCTAATAGACAATCCCGTGTGACCAACAATATTACAAATAAATAATAATAAAAATCTCAAGCTGGCTTCCGACGCGTGCGTGAAATGGCGCACGCATGCGCACCGGCCCGCACGACGCACCGTGGGAAGGGTATCGTGCGTGGTAGCGAAGACGCGTGCGTCGCGGTGCGTCCCGGTGCGTCCGAGTTTGGATACATTCCCTTTGAAGTTACCGACTCGGTGCGGATCAGCTCGCACGGACACGCACCATGGGAAGGGTAACGTGCGTGGTAGCGCAGACGCGTGCGTGGCGGTGCGCCCGATCCGCGGCGAGTCGGTAGACTTCAAAGGTGCGCGAGGTTTTGCTCGGTTCCTATAAACAAAAACGAATCGTTTTGCTTACCAATGGTAGCGTTTTTATTGCCCAACTTGGCATATAAATCAGGGATGTTCGCGCTGTTTCGCACTGATGGCTTTCATGCCATCATTCGCAAGAGAACGGTATCCCTGATCTGCAGAATGCGTGGCAGCCGCATCAAAATCTAGAAGACAATAGCCGATAAGATCTCATCCCCGCTTTGGAGGTCACTTGTTAAATCAGTCATCTAGACATAGTTTGACTGATTCTGACTTTTATTTTTATTATTTTTAATATTTGTAATTTTTACATAATGAATTTTTGGATTTTAATTTTAATGAATTTAAAGAATGTAAATTATTTTAAAGATTTGATTTAATTTAAAGATCAATTTATTTTACAATTAGATTTTATGAAACTTATTAATTAATTTTACAATTTGATTTTATGTACAGACGCCAGCACATCAGGCTACTACAATCTGTCAAATTTATTTAATAGATTTTCAACTTTATTGCTACAATATAAGGTTCAAAGTTGATTGGGAAAATTTGACAGTTTCGGGTAGCTTGATGTGCTGGCGTCTGTACGTCTGTCTCTATTTCAATTTCTATGTAGTTATTTATTTTGATTATAATAATATTTATTATTGTAGCATGTATCTTTGATTAAGTACTAACGTAATTTTTAAGTAGGTCTACTAACATTAATATGGATCACTGTATCTGATTTAAATAAATAAATTAAAAAATAAATATGTATGTATGTAAATTCATAAGAATTTTTTTAGACATGGTCGTTTATAGATTTTTACGCAAACGGTTAAATATTCGATTTCAGATTATGAAATCGTTTTCAAAATCCGTTTTTAGAAATCAATTTCCGGAGCTGCTCTGGCGCCTCCGGCTCGCAGTTTCGATCGTCTCTAGTAATATTATAATTCGGTTGTAAGTGCATCGATCAAAACTATCCAAACATAAACAAATACTTGCTTACGCAAATCTACTCTTGCCGTAGTTTTGTGAAATCGGTTTGTCTAGTTCGGCTTATCGATACGATACAATTTGTGACTAAAATCGGATTTTAGATACGTTTCGATATATCTGACGCATGTCTACTAATTTTACCTTTGACAGCTAAGTAGTTTCATAATTTGCGTATATGTGCATATCTGCAAAGCTATGAGTTTTTGCATCATTATTGGTAAAAATACACAAAAGTGGTAATGCAACTATTTATTTATGATTTTTTAGTGAAAATATCAAGTACTTATTTGATATTTTCGTCGAATTTGAAAAAAAAAATTGTTATGGTTATACTTTCTAGTTGGTTCCATTGTCATTTGATCAGGATCTGATGATGGGATCTTGGAGAAATCGAGGGAACTCTTCAAATATTATAGGCTATAGCGATTTGGGTATTTTTATAGTAACTCATAGATTTGCTCTCAGAAAGCACCATTTGGTAAAGCAGAACTGATGATGAAGGACACAGATGGCCAACGGAACTTCTCAATAATAAGTAGGTATTTCACGGGTTTCAATTTGATTACTTTATATGGTAAAGGGTGGGCGTTTTGGGGGACTATCTTATGTAATTTTGACGTTTGAAAAATGCTGATTTTTAGCCTAGTTTGAATAAATGACTTTTGAATTTTAATTTTTTTTTAATGTTTATGGTTGCCAAGCAATTTATCTTCGTCACAATGCATATGATATGGAGAAGTGTTTGCGATCAATAAGTCACAGGGGCCGACACCAAAGGCTGAAGGCTGCGGGTCTCGACCTCAGGACAAGCTGCTTCTCACACGGACAACTGTTACGTTGGTTCCTCCCGAGTCACCATTCCTGACTCTCTGTATATTTTGACTGCTAAGAATAAAACTACAAACGTAGTATACAGGGAAGTTTTATGAAATGTGGCTGTTACTGTAGTATATTGTGGTGTTTCACGACTTTCACGCGAACGAAGTCGCGGGCAGAAGCTAGTAATGTAATATTGCTCATCCCCATAGCAAATAGCGTGATAGGCTATACCCTACAGTTGGAACAGAGAAACATTCTAAAAACTATATTTTCGGCATAAGAATCGATCCCAGACCTCGTAGCAATAACTTTCTTTCAAAAATATTTAACGTACGTTTTTAAATTCGCTACGATTTTATCATGTGTATAGATATAGATAATAAAAAAATAAAAAAATCGTAATACAAAATGTGAAAAAAAGAAAAACAGCAAAACCGTAATTGGGAATCGAACTTACAACCCCATATTTGCAAAGCAATGGTCCAACCGCTGCATTAATTGCTTCACTGAAATTTACCTATAATAGCCGTTCCTATACAATATGTCCGGTTTCGGACTGTACAAACTTAAAGGGGTGGTAGTTTGCTCTATTCTATCAATAAAATTATTCTACATGTAGGGTCGGAACCCATCCCCCTCCTGAATGGCAGCCATTTTTGTGTTTTGATCGCCTTTTATGGAGCGTGCATACTAAAAGTACAGTAACTTTAAAATGTAAAGCCCAATTGTCATAAAAAAATACTTTTAGCAACGGAAAAGTATTAACAATGGGTTAAATAACTCAAATAATAACATTGAATGCTGCATCATATTGAAATAAATGCTAAAAGATCAATTTTACGTTAAAAATAACATCGTTTTTTTTGTTAATCACGGTTATTACAAAATTCATCCCGGAGAACTACCTTTTTTTATCTACTCGTCTAACAAATGTTTAGTTCATCGATTCTATGACTATTAGTTTAAGAGATATTGTTGCTTGAACGCAGCCATTCCGTACGTGCGATATGAATGAGCACTGCATTCCATGTGGTAGCAGCCAGTAGCAGGTACAAAAAAGATTTTCTGCATGTTATTAAAGTGAGAAAGGGATAAAATACACATTTCGGGGGATGACGCGAAAACAAAAGAAGTATTCATCAAATTAAAACTAAACTAGTTTTTTTTTTTTATCAGTCCGTTTGTTCTATACTCCGTTTGAAATAAGATTAGACATTTAAACAAACCTTTTTTACAGTCCTTTCGACCGATTTTGACTTCTATTGCGTAGGCATAAGGATGGCATTAAAAGCAAAAAAGTGGTTACAAACCAACTGTTTACTGCAGCTGCCATTTGTCATGCCACCAACGCAATAGAAGTCAAAATCGGTTGAACGGACTGTAAAAAATGTTTGGTTAAATGTCTAATCTTATTTCAAATGGAGTATAGTTATTGAGACTACACCTGTTGTTCCAACAACAATATCTCTTAAACCATTAGTCATAGAATCAATTTTTTGGTATCATTATTTAGGTGAACTAAACATCTGTTAGACAAGTAGATAAAAAAAGGTAGTTCTCCGGAGTGAATTTTATAATACTTAACCGTGATTAACAAAAAAAACCGGCCAAGTGCATGTCGGACTACGCACAATGTAGGGTTCCGTAGTTGGGACGAATTTATCCCAAGAACAAACTTAACTTTGTAGTTGAAAAAAAAATCTTTCATCCGGAATGTATGGGAGAACATGTTTTTACAACCGCAAATCTAAGTTGGTCGATTATTACTCGTTAACTTGTAAAGCCTGCTCAGCTGTGATAGTTTTCCTTTTAAATTCGTTATATAAGCTACTGCTGTAATTTTTTTTCACACATCCAAAACTAACCATTTAGCTGGCAGGGGGGGGGACACTTGACTCTAACAAAAATTAGCACTTTAAAGCCTAATATTTCACAAACGGATCCCTGAATCCAAAAATGGTTTTCACAAACTCACAATATTTTTGAAGGACCTTTCCAATGATACCCCACATCATGAGATAAAAAAAAAAACATCACCACTTTACGTGTATGGGAGGTACCCTAAAAAAATATGTTTTTCATAATTTAGTTTTACCACTTTGTCGGCGTAATTAATATGTATACCTATGCTAAATTACAGCTTTCTAGTACTAAGGGTCTCGGAGCTAGACCGCGGACAGACAGACAGACGGACATGACGAAACTATAAGGGTTCCTTGTTTACTACGGAACCCTAAAAACGATGTTATTTTTAATGTGAAATTGATCTTAAAATTCTTTTTCTTATAATTTAAGCATAAGCAATGTGATGCAGCATTCAATGTTATTATTTGAGTTATTTAACCCATTGTTAATACTTATCCGTTGCTAAAAGTATAATTTTTATGACAATTGAGCTTTAAATTTTAAAGTTACTGTACTTTTAGTATGCACGCTCCATAAAAGGCGATCAAAACACAAAAATGGCTGCCATTCAGGGGGGTAGGTTATGACTCTACATGTAGAATAATTTTATTGATAGAATAGAGCAAACTACCACCCCTTTAAGTTTGTACATTCCGAAACCGGACATATTGTATATTTCATGATTGACTGCTTAGTTCCATAAAGGTATAGCGTGATGATAATCATTTAAAAAGTTAAATCGATAACCATCTACAATATCCTAATATTTTGGCGCGTTTTTTTCCAAAAATACGAACATAATATAATATTGCTCGTCCCCAATAGTAAATAGCGTGATAGTTTATACCCTACAGTTTGACCAGACTTATATAATAATACCTATGCAAAATTTTAACAGAATTTATCCACTAGAATTTGCGACATGCTGGAACATACATACAGACAAACAGCCAAAAATTCTAATAAATATAATATTTTCGGCATTAGAATCGATCGTAGACCTCGTAGCAAATACTTTTTTCAAAAATATTCAATGTAAGTACAGTTTCGACTTCGCTACGATTTTATTATATGTATAGATAGATTGGTCTTAGCAGATAGAGTTAGAAAGAAAGATTTTTTTTATTTGGGACACGTACAGGAAATGCAACATCAAAACTGAGAAAATTATAAAAACAATAGCAATTTCAGAAAAGAATATTAAAATTGACTGCCTTGTTGGTCTAGTGGTTGCAAGCGCTACTGCTGAGGTCCTGGGTTCGATTCCCGGGTCGGGCAGTGTTATTGTGTTTTTAACCGACTTCCAAAAAGGAGGAGGTATGTTCGTCGCGTATGTTTGTTTTTTTATTTTATTTATGTCCTCCGATTTCTCCGTCAATTGTGAACCGAGTTTAAAAATTCTTTTTTTGTTTGAAAGGGTATGCTCTGAAATTGGTCCCATATAAATTTTATTAACTTTGCTTGGATAGCTTTTGAGTTAGTTACACAACACGTATTTTTTTCCCACTTAGTATGTAGATGATATGATAAGTTTCTGTCACTGGTAGCAGGTAGTGGTATTCAAATGTGTGTTTTAGTTGTGGTACGTATGTACCATAACTAAAAAGTGAAAAATAAAAACTTTTTACAAAAAAAAACAACCGACCTCCGAAAAAACACTAAAAAGTGAAAAATAACTTTAATTTCGAAAGTCGGTGGCAAAAAACGAAAATACAAAACCCAAGACATCGACTTCCAAAATTAAAGTTATTTTTCACTTTGTAGTGTTTTTTTGGAGGTCGGTTGTTTTTTTTTGTAAAAAGTTTTTTTCTATCTGAAATTTCTCAGTAGCAGCTCGGAGTCTGAATTTGTGACCGGGTTGATGGCAATAGACTCGCCCCCTATTACATGGGACTTAAACATTACTACTACTACATGCAAGTCATTCGCGTATTCGTTAGCTCTGACACATAATTCAATAAAAGTGGTAAAAAGTGACTATTCCTGCTTTAAAGTTATACCAAAACAATCAGTGAATACTGTACTCTCGATTGTGCTAAAAAATCACAAAGTTTTAACGTTTTGAAGTGGATAATTGAATAAAAGTGAAAGTAAAATTGTTAAAATTCGAATTCCTAAACCGGACCGTTCGAGTTAAACAAAAGACTGACCTTTGGACTTCTAATCAGTTTGATGCCCGCGCTTCCTACAAAACATCATTACACTAGCTAATTTCGTGGCTACTAACGACGTCTACATAGCGTGTCGCACTAACAGTGGTAGTCACAAGCTAGAGGTAGGGAGTTCGAACCCAAGTCGCACCGTACACTTTTTGGATTTATTTTTTCTTCTTGTTTACTTTTTCTAACTTCATTTGCTTATTTTAACACATCATGCCTCGTGTTCAACGCACTCCACCAAAAGAAAAAGAAATTGCAAACTTAAGTCATGTTCAGTCGGAACCCGATATGCTACTTTCCTCGACTGACTCGCCTGAAGTCGCAAATGTTTATGTCGGGTCCAAGCGTCCACGTCTGAATAGCTCTCCCGAGATTGACCATTGCCATCGGAAATCAACCGAACTTGTCGACACCATCCGTCAAGAGATACGCGCGGTTATATCTACTGAGATCTCAACAGCTATAAAAGAATGTATTGCGATAGAATTCAACGAGATGAAGGATTTATTCCGGGAACTCAAGGAATCGGTCAAGTTTATGAGTGATGATTACGACCGCATACAATCTGAACTAAAAATATGTACAGAAAATAACAAAAGTCTTAGTAAGGAAAATGAGTCCCTTAAGCAGTTGGTTTCAGATTTATCTGTGCGAGTTAATTTAATCGAGCAATACTCGCGCCAACAAAATATTGAAATTAACGGCGTACCTGAAAACAAAGCGGAAAATTTGGTGAAAACAGTGGTGCAGATGGGGAACGCGGTAGCAAGCGTAATCAGAGAAGAAGACATACTGTCGGCTGTGCGAGTGCGGAAATTAGATCCCGGAAATGGTAACCCTAGAGCGGTTGTTGTTAAGCTGCGCACCACTCAAACGCGGGACGTAATATTAACCTCGGTCATGTACTTCAACAAGGCACACCCTACTAAAAAACTAAATTCGCAACACCTAGGGTATGGCGGTCCCGTCAGGCCTATATATGTGTCTGAACATTTGTCACCCCTTAACAAGCAAATCCATGCGGCTACTAGAAGGGCGGCTACTGCAAAGGGATACAAATACGTGTGGATTCGTGACGGTAAAATTTTAGTAAGAAAAGCTGATGGAGAGCAAGCTAAACAGGTAAGAAGCTTGGACGCTGTTGCACTACTTTGAAACCTTCTACAAAAAATCCTGATACAATACCGTATACAATACAACAACAATTCAACGTCTACTATCAAAACTTTAGGGGTATGAAAACAAAATTAAACATGATCGAATTATCCACCCGATCGCACAATTATGATGTCATTATCGGCACAGAGACTTGGCTAGATGACAGTATAAGTGATGGCGAATTATTTGACTCCAGGTATAATATTTATCGTAGAGACAGAGTATCAACCGTCAATAGTGGCAAAAGAGGAGGAGGGGTATTGATTGCTGTTTTGAAATCAATAGACTCTGTCCGGATGTCGCAGTGGGAAACAGACATTGAAAACCTATGGGTCAAGCTCAAGACTGTCAAAGGGAATAAATCCCACAACTTAAATATCTGCGCGGTTTATCTTCCCCCTCCAGTTCAACATCGGACACTTGACTCATTCCTTGACAGGGTCTCCTCTGTCATCGATACAACTGGCGACGAAATCCTGATAGCTGGAGATTTTAATCTGAGTTTCATTAACTGGGAAATAGACAAAACTTGTTCCCACACTTCCAGTAACACAGCTTCTAACTATGCTAACGCATTGGGTTACTCACTGATAGACTTTATGTCATTGTGTAACATGGAGCAAATAAACTCTGTCAAAAATTGTTATCACAAAACTCTAGATTTAATATTGTGTAACTTCTATGGAGGAATTGTTAGTGTATGCAATAACCCGTTATCAACAGTAGATGTCTACCACCCACCCCTCGAAATACTAATAAAAAACACGTCCCCCGCGTTATTAAAGAGTAAGATTCCGGTTAGATACAACTTTAGAAAAGGCAATTATACTTTAATCAACGCTATAATTAGCAAAATTGACTGGACCCATATTTTCTCAGACTTGCACGATGTCGATGTTATGGTGACACACCTATATAAGCACCTTAATGATATAGTTGACGAGCACGTTCCAAAGTCAAAAAAACCGAGTGATAAGTATCCCTCCTGGTTCTCTAAACCTCTCATTAGACTCCTAAATGAAAAAGAAAAACTTAGAAAACGGTTTAAAACATATAAAAACCCAAGGGATCACTTTGAATATAGACTATTGGAGGGGAGATCGAAAACCATGATGAACTGCTGTTACAAAAACTATATGAGCTTAACTGAAAAGAGCATTAGACATAATCCAAAACTGTTTTGGTCCTTCGTCAAAGCGAAAAAGTCCAAATCTAACGACATTCCCTCGGAGATGTGTCTAGGAAATGAAACAGTATCTACTGGTGATGAAGTCTGCAGCCTTTTTGCTAAGCATTTCTCTTCTAACTTTACTCCCTCGATTGGTTCACCTACTGTGGCTCAAACAGGATCCAAGTATCATCAACATGCATTAGGTAGTGTAGTATTTACGGAACGAGATGTCCTGAAAGCATTAAAAGAACTTAACATCTGTAAAGGGCCGGGGCCAGATGGTTTGCCGCCGGTATTTGTAAAGAGGTGTGCTACTAGTCTATCCTTACCGCTTAAAATAATATTCAATCATTCGATTGCGACATCGCAGTTTCCGACGGAATGGAAAATGGCAAATGTCGTACCAATTTTTAAGAAAGGAGACTCTAATGACGTGCAGAACTACCGTCCTATTTCACTCCTTTCAGTTTTCGCTAAGCTCTTTGAATCCCTGCTATGTCCTTTACTTACATCACACATTAATCCTCAGCTAGTACCCCAACAACATGGTTTCTGTGTTCGTAAGTCTACGACTACTAACTTGGTCCACTACGTCAATGAAGTAAGTAAATTGATGGACTCTCGTGTCCAGGTAGACTCAATTTACACTGATTTCAGCAGTGCGTTCGACAAGGTGGACCATAAAATCCTCTTAAAGAAGCTTGAAGGTTTCGGCATATTTGGCCAGTTGCTTCTTTGGTTTAAATCGTATCTCTCAGAAAGAAAACAAAGAGTGGTTGTTAAGGGCTATGAGTCACCAGTTTATTTCTCTACATCTGGAGTCCCCCAAGGTTCGCACCTAGGCCCAATTCTTTTTCTAATGTTCGTCAATGACATAGTTCTCTCAGTAAAACACAGCAATTGCTCTATTTTCGCTGATGATTTAAAGATCTATAAAGAGATACATTCATCCGTCGATGTTCATTTACTCCAGGTTGATCTCAACGCAGTTCACGATTGGTGTTTAAAAAACCGCATGTCCCTCAATGTGAAAAAGTGCTACCACATAACATTTACCAGAAAACGGAAACCTTTACTTACGTCTTACTCAATAAATGGGGTAGCACTACAAAAGGTAGACACGATTCGTGACCTAGGAGTCCAGCTCGACTCTAAACTCACATTTGTCAACCACATTGATAATATCACTGCCAAAGCTGCAAAAATGTCTGGATTTGTAAAAAGAATATGTCGGGATTTCCAGTCCATCTCTACTCTAAAGGTGCTCTTCAATACTCTTGTGAGAAGTCTATTGGACTATGCATCTCCAGTTTGGAACCCTACTTACCGTATTCACGTAAACAGGATTGAACGTATCCAAAGAAACTTCACCAGATACCTTCGTTTTAGAAGCTCTAGCTGTCCACGAGGTTCTTCTTATGATGAAAGGCTCAGTCATTTTAAAATATGCTCTCTTGAACACCGTAGAGACGTAACAGACCAAATCCTTCTTTACAAAATTACTAACGGTTTACTAAATGTTCCCGATCTTTTGGCGGAATTAAATATAGCTGTACCTCGACAGAAAACTATTCGATCTGGTCGCGAGACCATTACCTTTGCCACAACTGCAAGTCGTACTAACCTTGGTAGCACCGCACCCATGAATCGACTAATGAGAAATTATAATAAAATCGCTACACGAACCAATAGCATCGACATCTTTTCTAACCCTTTTCGTCAATTCCGTACGAGACTTTTAACCAGCTCGGAGTCTCAAAACCTCTGTACGACATAAGCCGCCTATTAATAAAATTGTATCCACTTCCATTTCCTTCTTCATAGGTCTTTTTTTTTTGTTATTTAGTTAAATATTTCATCTTAGTTGTGAACATAATTCATAATTAATATCCATAATTAATATCTATTTTCATTTTATTTTATTTTTATTTTGTCAATAATTCAACTAACGTTAAATAAAACTTCCTGTAATCATTAAATTCTCTGCTAGTGCTGTGCACTTCTGTAAGTGACGAGTTCACAATACCTATATAACTGTATGTGATTTTTGTGTGTGTATGTTTAAGTGAGCAAGTCGTTGAGGTGCCAAATAAATAAATAAATAAATAAATAAATTACTGCCGAAATGTGGGGGTACCTGCTACAGGGACACCTCTGCCCATGTTATGTAATATTAAAATTTAAAAAATTGTGTGTTCAAAAAAGTTGCTCTTCTTGGAAGATTCCTCATAGATATCAAGAAAGTATTTCCTTGAGGATCATTTGGCCATGAGCCTGGATGCACTCCACCTTCATTTTCAGTATCAAAAGTACCGGTATCCGTGGTGAATTTTTAGATTGCCTTAAAAAGTTGCACAGTAAACAACTCTTCATAACAATATTGGATAAGTACTTTTGGTTCCAATAAAAATAGTTTCTTAAGTATCCTAAAATAAAAATAAGGACCTATTTAAACCAAATAACGTGATTGCCACTACAGCTGTAACAAATCTAATTTGATAAAAACAATATAGAAAACTAGCTTTTGCCCGCGGCTTCGCACGCGTAAAGGTCGGAAAATATCCCACAGGAACGTACTACCGATATTCAGAGTACTTATCATATGTCCTAACCCAGGTCATGGCCTATCCGTATGCCTTTCATCTAAATCTGTTCAGCCGTTACGGCATGAAAAGGTAACAAACAGAAAGATAATAAATCTGTTTTAGGGTTCCGTACCTCAAAATGAAAAATGGAAACCCTTTAAGGATGACATCGTTGCCAGTCAAGACACTTTTTCTCAGAAACGCGTAGAGGTATCAATTTGAAATACCTAGATATTAAAAACTTAGGCTAAGCGCGCACTACGGATTTTGATCGTTGCGGATAATATTTCGTGTTGTTCTATCTCCTCTCAGGCTCATTTCCTACGAAATGTATGGAAAGTTTTTTGTAATTTCTGAATTTTCTCATACTCAAACCTCAGTTGGCCCGATATAGTTTTTGACCCTCGTAATAAGAAATAGGATCGACTGGCATCAAAAAAGTTTTTGTGAAAATTGCCTATGTTCTTGCTGACTGTACAATTTTTTCAAAATCTGTGAATGTAGATCAAAATGTTTCAAAAAGTTAAGGACAGTCTCCTAAGACCGTTATCTTATAGCGATAACGGTTAAGGTACCTGCCCTTATTGCCCCATATCAACATCCACCCTGTATATGTTATGATTGACTACTTAGCTCCATAAAGGTATGGCGTGATTATGATCTTTTAAAAGGTTAAATCCGTAATTATCTGCAATATTCTAACCTTTTGGATAGTCTTTTTACAGTTTGCAGTAAACTATAGAAGAATACGAACATAATGCAATATTGCTCATCCTCCATAGCAAATAGCGTGATAATAATATTTTTTGAAAAAGTCTATTATGACGTTTCCATTATTTGATATAGATTATTTATACCAATTTTCAATTTAATCAAGCCAAACAGTAAAATCCTCCCCTGTAAAAATGAATACCCCTTTTCACCCCGTTGGGGTAGATTTTCAAAAAACCCTGATATACGTTTTTATTTGTTTTTAGTCTTAAGTATAAATATTGAGTTTCGAGTTAATCAGACCGCGCGTCTTCCATACAAACTTTGACACCCCCCAATCCTCCCTTAGGGGGTAGTTTAGAAAAACTAAAAATGGCAAATTTTATCATTTACATAGATGAGTATTTGTGCCAAGTTTCAAGTTTATTAACTAAAGGAATAAGATTTTTCATACAAACAAAATCCCCCCTTTTCACCCCCTTAAAAGTCGGTTTTCCAAAAACCCTTTCTTAGTGGATGCCTACGTCATATTATCTACTTGTGTGCCAAATTTCAGCCCATTCCGTTCAGTGGTTTGAGCTGTGCGTTGATAGATCAGTCAGTCAGTCATTCAGTCAGTCACCCTTTCCTTTTATAGATATAGATTGTAGGTATATAATGTCAAAAAATTAAAGATTATGTCAAGGAAGAATGTAAAAAAAATTAAATAATCATCGTAATTTGGGAGCAGTTAATAGACATTTACATTGTTATGCCGTTAATGAGGTATCTTTCTTTTGTTCCCTTAGCGTGGAGACGGCTTCAACATATTTTCAGTGAGAGAAATGCACTATCTGCCACAAACACGTAGGGAAGTGGTTCCTCCTTGAAGGGCAAATTAGTCGATGCTGGAAAATACAGTACATTTCTAAAAAAAAACTATACATCTCTGTATTTCTGCAAACACCGCCATTATTTATTCTACCATAACATCCGCAATCCACAAATGTGAAGTTATATTCAGCATCCACCAAAGCTAACAGAACAATGCTAATGTGGCTTCGAATCTCGAGGCCCACACAGACCGACACACACCGTCGGAAAAGGCATGGTGTGTGTTGTGTAGCTATCTGTGGTCGTCAGAATACAATAGAATAGAATGGAATCATTATTTATTTGCATAGAACGTAGGTACAAAAAATACAGATGTTTGTGTGGGCTGGTGCGCTTGCGTGCGCAATATCGCGCACCGTCGGAAGACCCTTCGTGCGCGGTGCGTGGTCGTGCGCTGTGCGGGCCGGTGCGCGTGCGTGCGCGATATCGCGCACCGTGGGAACCCGCCTTCAGAGATAGATAAGACAAATAAAACAAAGATAATTAACATACAATTTTTATTAGTATTGAATTCACAATGCACACGTGTGCGCGTTGGAATTTTGCAACTTCGGACATCCGATGTCATTGACATACGTCGCGCGTGCATTGGTTTAAATTGTGTAAAAATAAATAACTTTTTATTTACTAGATCACGGGATTTGGGGCATATCCACTTTATTCTTTCGTTGTATGAAATCAGTGTAAGTACATAAATAACTCTACCTAATTCCGACCTCTGATTATGACGAGGCAGTTACATATCTCTATTTATTTTATTTTGTAGTATGTAGAAGGAGATATGAGTACATACAAAACACTGTAGGTATTTTAATTATATGTACATATGCTTTTAAAAAGTTGAGTTTTTTTCACGAAATAGGTATTACTGAAATACAGTGTTTTGAATTCAGACTGCTCTCAAAACGGTGAAGGAAAACATCGTGAGGAAACTGGCATGTTCTAGAACCAAAAATTCGAAGACATGTGACATCTACCAACCTGCACTGGGCCCGCGTGGTAGTTTGTGGCCCACTTCCTCTCACCGAGAGGAGACCTGTGTTCCAGCAGTGGGAACATTATAGGCTGATTATGCCTTGAAATACTTGTAGATGGTGACGAATTCACAGTATTTTTGTAGGTACTCAAGTTCTGTTATTTGATTTTTGTATGCCACAGCAAGATTTAGGCCACTTGGTTAGCTCATACAGTAACTATAAATTGTACTGTCGATAGGAAAATTGAAAGAAGTAGGTTCTGTGCCAAAAACGTTATCAGGCACGTTTATCTACAATTTTACCAACAAAAGATAAATGGCTGAACACAATGACAATCATTGGTATCCAGAGCACGAGTGCACATGAATTGGGAAAATTCATTGAGCTGCTATGAATAGGTAAAATAATCTTTTGATATAATGGAATTACCTACATTATAAAAAACTGTTTTTTTTATTATTATCTACCAACCCGTACTGGGCCCGCGTGGTGGATTACGGCCCACTACCTAAGCCTGTGTCCCAGTAGTGGGAACATTATAGGCTGATAAAAAAAATAAAAAATAAATGGTGTTTTAATTCAGGCAATATACCCAAATACAAAAAAGAATAAATAAGTAGTAAAACAGTAAAAACATTAAAAATATTCAAAAATTATCATTAAAAATTATCATTAAAAAATTATCATTAAAAACCATCATTAAAAATTTAAATTATCAGTCTTCAAAAAAAAAAAAAACATTTTGTCATTTTTTATTCTCTATTTCTCTTTTTTTTTATTCTGATGATGATTATATTATTATCTGTTCTTTTCTCTGTAAAACTTATTTTTTGTGGTAACAATAAGTTTGTGGTTTAAAGCAAAAAGCATTAAAAGATCCTCCTACAAATGAAAATCGTAATAATGAGGAGCTCAACTGCCATTAATGAGACACAATAGAATTTTAATTGTTATCGATCTCCAGGAGAGCTCGTGACAGTCAAGGGGTTACAATTTGCATCTTTACTTGTACTGTTAATTTTACTGTATAATAGGTAGGTAACATATCTTTTACTTACGACTTCAACTCAATATAACTCGATCCAATAACATAAAATTAAACGACTGCAACCGAAATAAAACTGAAGGATTCTAATTATTGTAACACCATGTATACCATGTTTTATGCAAATAAATACTTACTTACTTACTTACTAATTATGCTCCGCTCATCAGTGGGTCTAAAACGGCCACATTAAGCAATTCCCAACAATTCCTCTTTTTTTTTTTTTTTTCGGGTGGGAAATTATCAAATAACTTTTCCCGCTCTGGACAGAGCGGGAGGGCGTGTCAGACTCTTACTGACTAAAACCCACCCGTATTCCTTCAGTTGCCGTGTTGCCAGGGGGGCCACGATTTCCCTATCGGTTTTCTTCGAACCCCCGGCAGGCATTGGCCCTAGCGGACCCCGTCAATTCTGCTGACATCTCTTAGAGGCGCGCGTGGAACACAACGCGCCGTCGACCCGGGCTTGGTCCTTATCGGACGGCGAGCTGCCCATTGCTCACCGTCCGCAAGCCCGCGCCTACGGTAGCCGGAAATCTTTCTGTGATTCCCGACGCCCAGGGCGTCTCCTCCTGCGGCGGTTAGGGGCGCGAGGGCGCGAAATTTGCCTCTCCCTCACGCGCTCCGCCTCCTCCTTCGCGAGCATTACTGCTTCGCAGAAGGAGGTGACGGCCTCCCATTTCCTCTCGCTCCGTAGCATGGCCCGAATCAGGACCGGACGCGAGAGGTCACCGCCGCCGATCGCTTCCACGAGGACACGGCGATGCCCTGCCCAAGCCGGGCAGATCTCCACCGTATGCTCCACCGTGTCCTCCGGGCGATCTACACCCAACAATTCCTCTATGGTGACACATTTTTTAACTGAATCATATTCAGTTCAATTTATATCAATCATATTTAGTGTATTATATTGCCGCATGAAAAAATTTGGACCGTAATTATACTGGATAATTTTTATTCACAGATTTTATTAATGAAATGAGATTTACATTTTTTTTTTCTACAGTTTCAATGTTATTTCACTGTATTAAAAAGCTGTCAAACAGATGAATTGCGTAAAATGAATTGAACGAATATAATAAATATTGTGAATTGTCAGTTTGTGTGATTTTAGTATAATTCTGCCAAAGCAGCCATTTTAGGCCCCCCTGGTATCATTTATAAAGAAATACTACTCTAATAGCACATAAATCTGAGTTAAGATTACTCTCGTTTGCTCTTAAACTATAAACCACAGTTTACCATTAAAATACTATAAAATTCAAAACAATTTTAGGACTTAGTAAAACATTAATCTAATGTCGTAAACAAAGTGCTTCAACCTCTACAGTTAAAATGTAATAATTAAATAGCTGTCGCATAGGATTTGCAGACATGATGATCCTAGCTTCATTTGCATTAAAATGTCTAGACCAAAGCTTAGTATGAACGGGTTTTAATCGATTTTCGTTCACACTGAAAATGACTTTAAATTAGTATTTGTTTTGAGTATGTAAACAGTTGCTGTAGATAGATTTTGTTTACAAGTATCTCTCTTTGAGAGCAGTGGTGATCCAGTGGTAACGTCCGCGACTTACGAGTTGTAAATCGTAGGTTTGAACCCAAACAAACACTTTACTTAGTGTAAATTATTTCATTACTACTGCTCTCAAAACGGTCAAGGAAAACATTGTGAGGAAACCGGACCTATGTCCTAAAACAAAAAATTCGAAGACATGTGACATCTACCAACCTGCAATGGGTCCGCTCCCTCTCGAAGAGAAAAGGCCTGAGTCCCAGCCCCAGCAGTGGGAACATTATAGGCTAGTTATGTATCTCTCTATTGGGCTGTCTGCATTCAGTACAATATCTGTTCTACTTTTAAAATGAAACATAATATTTTGTTCAATATTTCTACTAAGAGACATTTTGTTATACTTCTAATGTAAAACATAATATTTTGATATTTCATTAGTCTAATGTGGCTTTAAAAAAATCGAATGCTACTTGTTTATCTAATGAATTTTTCTATAATATCACTATTTCTTCAACGGAAAAAAAATCATTGAACATTCAAATTTTACTTAATAAAACGCTGTAGACTATATAGAATTTCATTTCGTTTGAATACGAAATAACTTAGGGCTTTTATTCTTTTGGGTTCTTATTAAGTAATATTTGTTTTATCACATGGCGTCGTCTACTAGGCTAGTTTTTCTGTGCCAATTAATCTTGGTAAGTGTACTATATTGTAGTACTAGAAATAGGGACCAATTCGTTCAACAAGGTTTCAGACTGGCTAAAGTAGACTCATCTTTCATGGGGTACTGTTTAAAATCTATACATATAATAAAATCGTAGCGAAGTCAAAACTGTACATTGAATATTTTTGAAAAAAAAGTAATTGCTACGAGGTCTAGGATCGATTCTAATGCCGAAAATATTTTTTTTAGAATTTTTGTCTGTTTGTCTGTATGTATGTTCCAGCATGACGCAAATTCTACCGGACGAATTCTGTTAAAATTTTGCATAGATATTCCCTGTGTGTCTGGTCAAACTATAGGATATAAACTATCACGCTATTTATTATGGGGGACTAGCAATATTACATTATGTTGTATTTTTATGTTCTAGCATGACGCAAATTCTACCGGATAGATTCTGTTAAAATTTTGCACAGGTGTTCCCTATAAGTCTGGTCAAACTATAGGGTATAAACTATCTCGCTATTTACTATGGGAGACGAGCAATATTATATTATGTTCGTATTTTTGAAAAAAAACGCGCCAAAATTTTAGGATATTGTTGATGGTTATCGATTTAACTTTTTAAATAATTATCATCACGCTATACCTTTATGGAACTAAGCAGTCAATCATGAAGTATATAGGAACGGCTATTTTAGACAAGTTTCAACAAAGCAATTAGCTCAGCGGTTGGGCGGTTGCTTTGCAAACATGGGGTTGTAAGTTCGATTCCCACCTACGGTTTTTTTTTCTTTTTTTTCACATTTTGTTATACGGTTATTATTTTTTTTGATTATGTACCTATAATCTATAGATATAATAAAATCGTAGCGAAGTTATTTTTTTTTAAAGAAAGTTATTGCTACGAGGTCTGGGATCGATTCTTATGCCGAAAATAAAGTTTTTAGAATGTTTGTCTGTACCAACTGTAGGGCATAAACTATCACGCTATTTGCTATGGGGGATGAGCAATATTACATCATGTTCGTATTTTTCTCTGCAAATTGTAAAAGGACGCGCCAAAAGGTTGGGATATTGTAGATAGGTAGTTACCGATTTAACTTTTTAAATGATTATCATCACGCTACCTTTTATATAGGAATGGCTATTTTAGCTAACTTTCAACAAAGCGAATAAGTAAGCGGTTGGACGAATGATTTGAAGTCCTGAGGGCCTACCACCAGCTCAACAGCAGTATTATTTTAATATTACTTTAGTTTACTTCAGTGTGGGAAAGAGATGAAGCTCTACAGGATGTATAGCTCCATCTCTTTCTCCCACTGAAGTAACATTAAAATAATACTGCTTTATGAGCTGGTGGTAGGCCGCCCGGGGTAGTAAGTTCGAGTTACATCTGTTTTTTTTAAACTCTTTTTGTAAAACGATTTTTTTTTTGTTGTTTTTGTTTGATTTTCATAGAACGTATTAATTCACAAAAAATGGAAAACTTCGTAAGCTATGGGAAACTACTAAGTTACAAGTACTTTACAGTCACAAAACATTCAAGGTTGTATTCTGATCATTTTAGAGCAAAAGACTGTAGGAATAAAATGTTTCTTTTACAGATTTTGACAGCAGATTTGTCCTAGCGATTTTAAAATATGTATGTGTGTGGATCTTTTGGAATCGCTGCCACACTACTTCCTGGTGGCAATACAGCGCACGTAATGTTTAAGATTCCCATCGATTTAGAGAGCAACAAAACGCCTGTTTGAGGGGTGTCACGCAACAGTAACAAGGGATGTGTGCTTAGGGGATTGCGCTTCGTCGTATGGGATGAATACATTATGGCAAAAAGGAAAGCAGTGGAAACTGTAAACAGAACCCTGCAGGACATCCGCAGAAACCAAGATATGATGGGTGGTGTCACAGTTTTGACAAAAAAAGTGAATACTTCGTTGAAAAGGTCGACTCTATGGTCGAGAGTTCATAAACTGCGCTTGACCATCATCATACGAGCTCGGCTTGGCGGTAATTCAAATGCTCAAGAATTCTCCGATGTTCTTCTAAAATTTGGTGAAAGCACTCTACCAGAGACTCTTGGTAGAGTAGATCCCACTTTAGAAGATCTTATTCGTCTGATATACGGGGATATCAGTCAGATACCGTACCAAGAGAATTCTTAGGTGTGTTTCCGTTTTAACTCCGAAGATGATCAAGCTGCAGCGATCAACCACAGTATTCTCTCACAAATTGAAGAGAGTGAAGTGATATACACCTCCATTAATACTGATGTGGAGGAAGATGATTATTATTATTATTATTTATTTATTTATAATAATACCACCCCGTAGAATTTCTCAATTCACAAATGGCAAGTGGACTTCCGGTTGTATATCTGTGTAACGGAAACCAGCTCAAAGTCATGTCTTTGCAGAGAAACGTCATCGAGGTGGAAATTCTAACAGGTTGTGGCGATGGCGAGACAGTGTTTATAGCGCGTATAAAGTACAAATTCCCCATAATTACCAGTTAAAGGGCGTGCAGTTCTCTGGGAGTGTATGCTTTGCGATCAACAAGTCACAGGGGCCGACACTGAAGGCTGAAGGCTGCGTGTGTCGACCTCAGGATAAGCTGCTTCTCACACGGACAACTGTTACGTCACTTGCTCCCAAGTCACCGTTCCTGACTCTCTGTATATTTTGGCTGCTGAGAATAAAACTACAAACGTAGTATACAGGGAAGTTTTATAAAAATATGGCTATTATTGTAATATATTGTGATGTCTTACGATTTCCATGCGAACGAAGTCGCGGGCAGAAGCTAGTATGGAATAAAATCTTTTTGTACCTATCTCTATAGATACAAACAGCTGTGTTTTAAATAAAATCTTTTTGCATTTGATTTTTTAAAACGTTAAAACGTCAAAATAGCGGCCGGCAATGTTTTGCCGGCCTGTTAGAGCGACCAGCAAAACTTTGTCGGCCGCTCCTTGAAACAGAACGGCAAAGTCGACTTTGCTCAAACAAGGTTGTCAAAATAATGACCACATTACATGCATTTTTGAGTAAAACAAATTAATGTCGTCTGCACCAGCACATCCCCGCACATGCGCTACAGCGGGTGCTGCTGGGGACAGCAGTTTAAACGTTCCAATGCAAAAGTTGATGGAAACTCCTTGGTGATTTTAACTTCTTAGAATAGCCCTGTATCGTAATAGAAAAAATTGGTTTTATAGTATTATTTTGTTAGCGAAAAAATTTTATAATATGATTCTATTTTTAAATTTCGGTATTGTGTTTATAAAGTATGTCAATATAACTCCATTTTGAATTTTATAATTCGAATATTACGCTATGAGAGTAGATAAATTAAATTATAATATTTTTGTAACAATATAATTTAAAAGAATGTCCGTGGAGTTTCTGTCCCGTTCTTCTCCATAGATATAATAATACTATGCTTTGGAATGGGCAACTAGTTTTAAATTATATTTTTGACTGACTGACTTCTTTTCTATTCAAAAGTACCTGTAAATGGTTTAATTGAAATAAATGCTTTGAGTTTGAGTTTTGAGTAAGAAAATTTAACATTACTTCCCGCTGATTTAAATGCTCAACTTTTAGCTTCGTATGCAGCAACAGAAGAAAATAAGATGAAAGTATCGGAACGATCACGTAACCAAATGGAACAATATAATTTGATATAAGTATATAAAGTTTCCACGATATTACTTTCAAAAGATTTTCTTCTTTAGAAAGCCTGTTGTTATGTAAGTTGTACGTGAATTAATAACAAAACTTTTTTATATTATCCATTAATGTGGTTTCTTTTACGTAACCTTTAGAATTAATTACAGGATTTTTTAAAGAAAACTGTTTTGAAAGCATAACTTTTTCATAAGGAAAATATATTTATTTTATTATGAACTAGCGGACGTCACACGGTTTCACCCGCGTAGTTCCCGTTCCCATAGAAGTACGGGGATAAAATATAGCCTATGTTACTCGCTGATAATGTAGCTATCCACTGCTGAAAGAATTTTTCAAATCGGACCAGCAGTTTTTAAGTTTATTCGTTACATACAAAAATACAAATCTTTCTTCTTTATACTATTGGTAGAGAAGTATAGATATAGATTGGTTTTTAGTAAAAACCTGATAAACTCCAACACTAAATAAAAGCAAAAAGAGGTGCATGAAGCCTTCACAAGTTTGTGGTTACGCACAAACAAATGCTTCTGCTTAATTTTATCTATCAGATTCTACAACACCCCGAGACAAGTAGACCTCAAGACAATTAATTCAACGCCCGGATTACTCGACCCAGACAATTCGACCTCGACAACAGAGTCAACCTCGACAACTCGACTTCATGATGCCATCGATATGACGAACACACAAAACCTCAAGGACTCAATTCGCATCGAGGGACGTCATAATTAAGTAAACAAAGATGGATGGCACTGCGGGTGTTGATTTCCTGAAACTCGAAACATTTAAGGAAAACTTGATCAAAACTCTTTTGTTTATTCTAAATAAAGATTGATTGTATTGATAAAGTAAGGTTTTTGAAAAGAAAAAGAAACCAACTGTAAAATTTATTGTAAAGTGGATGTTTAATATTAGTTCAAGTTGATCATGCTAATTACGGTCAATCTACCTAGCTTTGTCCCAACTATGTTGGGGTGGACTTCCAGTTTAATCGGATGCATCGACTGCCTATCTGACCTCCACAACCCAGTGACGGGTAATACGATACTCCTTGATAAGACTGGTTGTCAGACTTTCAGGCTTCTGACGACCCGTAACGACTGTAAAAGATAGATAGATAGAATATTCTTTATTATGTACACCATAAAAATTACAGATATTAATATAGAAATTTTACATTGGGTGACACAATGGGCGGTTTTATCGCTAAAAGCGATCTTTTACAGACAACCTTTGGATGGATTTAAATGGAAAAGGAGAGACAATACTGCAGGTAGTCAGTGGTGTACCATTTACATATACAACAGAATACACAGATACATAAAGCATATAATTACCTATATAACAAAAAACCTAAAAACCTATGTAAAAGATGCGTGAATAACAGCCGGGACCAACGATTTAACGTGCTTTTCGAGGCACGTAAAAGTCTCGGTATGTAAAGATGATAACCCATCCACGGACCAACCCCGGCAAAATTGACCCGTGCGACTGTTATTACTTAACCTGTAACAACTGATAAGCGGTTGGATTTTTCCTATCTACATCTGCTTAGGTTACCTATTATTATTTGTTTAGAAATATATTTAAACGAAATACATGTAGAAGTTCTGAATCCTTAAACAAAATATTTTATTCTATATGAATAGGGAGTTGGTACATACTTGTATGTCAATTAATTTAAATATATGTATACTGAAATTCATTTCCAACATAATCCAACCCTCATGTCTCTAGAGACCCAATTACAGCCGTGAAAATATAAAAGGGGCCAACATTGTAAAAAACCTTACCTTTTCAGTACCTAACATCTTTTGTGTACATTCTGTTTCCCATCTTGTCACAAAACAATGAGGATATTTATATCCTTGTCAAGAGGGTGAAGCACTATTTATTTGACCATATAATATTTATTTTTGGAGGAGTTCGTGGCTAAATAAAAATAGCCGCACGGGTCAATCCATCAGGCTAAGCTTGCCAGGGTTGATCTGTGGACAACTTTACATACCGAGACTCCTCCATCTCGGAAAGCATGTTAAGCCGTGTTGGTCCCGGCTAGTAACAGTCCTGACTTACGATTGGGTTCGAACCCACGCAGGCGTTTTACTTTGTGCAAATAATTTTATCACCACTGCTCTCAAAACGGTGAAGGAAAACATCGTGAAGAAACCGGCATGGCCTAGAACCGAAAATTCGAAGACATGATTGCGACATCCACCAACCCGCACGATGGATGGATGGTGGATTACGGCCCTCCATGACAGAGAGGAGGCCTGTGTCCCAGCAGTGGGAACATTATAGGCTGATTATCCCAATGCGTTTTGATACGAGCTACTGCTTTAATTAGATTAATATTGTATTTAAGGGTGCAAAGCCAACGTTACATGAAACTGGTATAATTAGAAAAGAAATAAAAACATTTATTTGTACACAGTTCGTGAAACACAAATAACAAAGCAATAGTATATTATGCAATTAGTGAATAAAGGACGGATTTAAAGCGAGGGCCATAGATGAATTACGAGCAAGTGAAGGATTCTAACGTTTGAATCACGACCGTAGGGAGTGATTCATGATGATTGAATCACGACCGTAGGGAGTGATTCATGATGATTGAATCACAAGCATAGCGAGTGATTCAAGTGTTAGAATCCTGAGCGACGCGAGTGATTCATGGCCCTCGATATAAATCCGTTTTATTCAAGAGTTGCATACTATACTTTATACCATGACTACGAGAAAAAGAAAGATTTAAGCGAAAATGGACATTTAAGGAAGAAAAACGTGTGCGGTCGTGGGACCCCCGTCAGAAACGAAGTTCTTTCTCACGTATGGTTTAAAACAAAATCAAGTCGCCATCTTGTATTTACATTTTGACCTCAAATTGGCGTTATCGCCGTCGAAAACTGAAAACGAAACCCATGACAAAAAAAAAAAAATTTTTGTGCGGCCATCTTGGATTTACATTTTGACCCCACTATCGGCGTTAACACCCTCGAAAACCATGAAAACGATACCCATGATGAAAAAAAAAATCAGAATCGCCATCTGGGATTTACATTTCGACCCCACTATCATCGGCTTTAACACCATCGAAAACCATGAAAACGATACCCATGAAGAAAAACTTAAAAAAAATCAGAGCCGCCATCTTGGATTTATATTTCAACCTCACTATCGGCTTTAACACCCTCGAAAACCATGAAAACGATACCCATGATGAAAAATTAAAAAAAAATCAGAGCCGCCATCTTGGATTTTCGTTTTGACCTCACTATCAGCTTTTGCACCCTTGAAAACCATGAAAACGATACCCATGATGAAAAATTTTAATCCGAGCCGCCATCTTGGATTTTCATTTTGACCAAATTCACACTTTCTCTCTCTCTCTCTCTCCAGCATGCAGTGTACTCGAGCCAATGTGTACAATTTTATTCCACAACAGTGTACTCTTTTCTATTGTTTTTTCTGCCGGCGTTCTCTCTCTTTCTCTTTGAATTAGAAGAAGTCAGTCACAAATATTAACACTTTTTAGCGTGACGATTTCTGAAAGTTTACAAGCCGCGTTAAAGAACTTCGTTCCAAAAAAGGCAGGTTAAATTAATCGCAAGGAGGTTGTATAGCATTGAGATCGAGGTCGAATATATTGGTGTTCTAAATTCAAACACCAAAATAGTGATTAAAAGTGCTTTTTATTCACTGTTTTCAGTGACTAAAATAAGCTTTTTAGAGGGGGAATGGTATAAAAATATTTTTTTAACAACAATAGTGTGTGCCTCACGGCTGCGCCAAAAAGATTCATTTCAGCATTAACGCCAGACATATGCTGTCTGACGCTGGTTTTCTAATGAACCCTTAAGGACAAGTGACGGGGAGTACAAACAGTTTCAACATACCTAATACACATAATTATTTCATTTAAAACATATACATACATATACTTACGCCTTATTAATTACATTTTAAAATGTTATTATGAAAAACATTTAAAAAAATATCTGTATTAATGTTGCGGTAGAAGTACATTGACGCGGAAAACTGACAGAATTGTGGTAGGAAATACGAGGAAATACGAGAGAGGCATTTTTCCAATACCTATTTTAAAAAGGTCAAAATAACTTCATCACTTGTTTAAAAAACTGTAAAGAAAAACATAGTGAGGAAAGCGGCATGCCTGAGAGATATTTTTCGACGGTATGTGAAGGTAAGTCAGAGGCCCATGGGCGGCTTTGAAACTCTGACACCAGGTTAGTTACTAACCATACGAGAAAAATAGCAGTGGTGGCCCAGTGGTAACGGCCGCGACTTACGAGTTGTAGGTCGTAGGTTCGAACCCAGACAGGCGCTTTACTTTGTGTAAATTATTTCATCACCACTGCTCTCAAAACGGTGAGGGAAAACATCGTGAGGAAACCGGCATGTCCTAGAACCGAAAATTCGAAGACATGTGACATCTACCAACCCGCACTGGGCCTGCGTGGTAGATTACGGCCCACTCCCTCTCATAGAGAGGAGGCCTGTCTCCCAGCAGTGGGAACATTTATAGGCTGATGATGATGATGATACGAGAAAAAGAGAAGAGTTTATGAAAACGTTTGTCGAAAACGTACCACAATTTTATTCCATTGTTTGAATAAATTAAAATCCACGGTTGAATAAATTTTTCATTGAATTAAAATAAGGCAAAGCATATAATTATAATGTCGAGACAACGAAAACGCGTTTTTGGCAGAATCGAGCAATGATTAAAAAAAAAAGTTTCCCCATTTTTTGTTGTTATTGAAAGAAACCCTGTTAATTTTCGTGCGAAGTAATCATAAAGTTGATTAGACTTGGAGAGATTCAAGTCACACCCCGATGAGATTAACCTTTTACCTGCACAAGATAGATAGGGGGAATTAATTAATTCGATTTCCGAGAAAAAGTACCGGATTGAAGACATTTTTTGTGATTCTTTTATTATTCGAAGTTGTGATTGTATTTAAACAATGCAAAAGCTCTGTAGGTGATAGAGATTATTTTGTCATCACGATGCAAGAAAAAAATAACAAGTTTTTTATCAAACGGAAATAATTGGACCTCAGAATTGTACACTTTTCGTCTCAGAATTAAAATATCGTTATTCATGTCGAATTATTAAAATAATAATAAACTAGTATTTTTTATTTTTTCAAATATATTTATATAATTTATGAGATAAGTCTTAAAGTAATAATTTTATATGCAAATAAGCATGTACATAATATGTACCTACATGCGTATAAAACGACGGGGACAGAATCATAGGGCAACAAAAAATTCGTCTGTGTCGCTGTCAACAGGAAAAGTGCTCAAAAAGCTGGCAGCATTGCCAGTAATAATTGTTGCAGGGGTTATGCAGGGCTCAGATAACGGTATATTTTTCGAAACGGTGTCGTCTTAAAAACCTAAGAAACGATTTGTTTCTTTTACGTTTGGATGGAACCATATAAAAACGATTTTGAAGAACAAAATTTATTTGTTCTCGGCTCAGACCAATAAAAACTTTTTTATTGGTCTGAGGTTCTCGGTTAATAAAACGTTTTCAACCGTTTTTTTTTTTCATTTTTGGGTTGATCAATAGGAAACTCGCTAATACACAACGGCAAGCGCCTTGGAATCAATGATGTAATGAAACGAAGATAAGATACATTTTAACTAAACAAGTTCATGCTTGTCGGCGCACGCCCTGTACGTGGCTGTGTCTTGCGGAATAAACCGGTTTTTGTTTTGCGGAATAAACGTTCTTATTTCGTTTTCGTTCCGAACAAAATTTTGTACAAAAACTGTTAGAAGCGTTTTAAAAACACACACATAACACATAACATCATTGCACGCCTTGTTTCCCCGAAGGGTTGGGCAGAGGTGTGCCTGTAGCAGGTACACCCACATTTCACCAGTTATGTTTAAGTCCCATGTGATAGGGGGCGAGCCTATTGTCATCAACCGGGCACAAATCCAGACTCCGAGCTGCTAACGAGAAACTTCTGATAGAAAAACCCAATAACACTTTGCCCGACCCGGGAATCGAACCCAGGACCTCATGCTCAACAGTAGCACTGGCAAGTTTGCGACCACTGGACCAACGAGGCAGTCAAAAACGTTAACGTGTTTTAAAAATGTTATTTTAAATAACGTTTCCGACCCTTGGGTTTATATAAGCTGTGACAGTATTCGTTCTTAAAAACTTACTCAGTATAATATACCTATTCTCCTACTCCTATCCCAATTTATTTGTGGTTGGCTCAATTTGTCTTTTTCTTCAATATTAGTCATCATCTCGATCGTCACCCCTTTTCTAGCCATTTCATCTTTCACACAGTTCATCCATCGTCAATTCTTTGGTCTTCCCTTACTCTTACAGTTGTACGGGTATGTAACCCACACATGCACACAATCTGCGAACCCTACTACTTAAGACTTGCGTCGCCCGTCTGTGGGTTCCCCCCCCCCCCCCCGACCTTTGCTCGAAAACGAGGTGCCAGCAGTTGTTGCAGCTGAGCACGTAGCTTTAAATACCCCGAATAATAATCATGATGATAATATTAATTTGATCCAGCCTGTCCCCTCTTGCTGTCCTCCCGTCAGCGATGCCCTAAGCCGAGGTCCGTACCCCACAGGGGGTGCCCTTAGCGAGCATTCGCTTAATTTTAATTTAGAATAGTTTAAAAAGCTCCTGGCTGGAGGCTCTAAGTGTAGAAGCTTATGGCACCCACAGGAAAATCCGGTTAAGCAGCCACGACCTTAGAGGTCAAAACTGCGAGAAGCCATTTAAAAAAAAAAAAGTCCGTGGGCTTAGTCAGTCAGAGTTCTAATACGATACGACACACAAGCAGTTACTACCTGCGTCCCGCGTCATCTCGCGTCACATTATATTTACCTACTCTTATTAATGTTTATGAACCGTGTTTAGTCATAGTAACTTCATCATTAAATTCAGTATGTTATAACTAAATGAACATTTTATTTCGTTTACTATAGAACCACACACATCCTAACAAAAGTTCTATATAGTCATTAACATTTATACTCAAAACTTTACTCACTACATTTTCCTCATACCTAAACTCGATCACTTCAATAAATATATCCCACTCAGCACAAATATTAATTTTGAAACTGTATGCTCATCTTGAACACATTAACACTAATTGCGTCTTTATTTAATGCTGAAACATGATATTATATTAGAGTAATGTTTACTGATATAATTTTACCGCGAGGCACACGCTTTCTTACCTTTCTAAGAAATTGGACCAGTATTTATGGAGATAAATTATTGCACAGTTATTATCTTGAATAACTCCTTATTAGGCGAACGTAAGCAGAATTTATCAGACATCTAATTAGTGGGAGAAAACCGAAATCTGCGAGGTAATATTTTCTTGTAAGAACCAGGGATTTTTCGTGCAGAATTTAGTGTTTCTGCTAAAGAATGAGAGGGCTTTCATGTTACCATAGATTTCGTAGAATTCGACCTAAGAATGTATGTCAAGAGTTAATTTGTTTTGAAACTTTCGTTAAGCGCTTCAGTTACCAGATCTTTGTGGTTCTGGATCGATTAAGATTTTAAAATATATGTCGGATCCGGTCATTAGTACGGACACGAAACGAATCGCAAGCGCACCACTGGCGACATCAAGTGATCTACCCACACTAAAAAGCGCGCTTCTACAGAGTCGTGATATTTTAAGGCCACGGCGATGAGGGATTCAGCTTCTGATCGCATCGGAGTTAAGACGTCGCGGAACTGTTCTCAATTCGTTGTTCTCAGTTATTGTGTTAATTGTAATTTGGGATCATTGTGTTAATTTGTGATTTTAATAAAACGTCGTCGCACCCAGTGTGTGTATAGTTTAGCTAGTGTGATTAATTTGATACTAATGATTAATGTGATCTGAACTGCAAACTGTTTTTCTATTGCACATTAACCAACACTACCCACACTACGCCCACAGTAGTTAAAATATCGCTGATAATAACGAAAGAGTCACATACCCGTCTCCGACATATATATTATAGTAATAATAATAAAATCGCAGCCAGAGCGTCTGTGTTCTTTACTACAGTACAAGGCATGAGTCGTGAGCACAAACTGATACTACGCAGTCGTTAATTTATCTGTTTGGCGGAATTAAGAAGCAGGCGGGCGCCGAGCTGCACGCGATTGGTTCGTCAGTCAATGCTCGTCGTCTATTGGACCTCTTACGTGTCATTCGGCTACCGTCATGGGCCGTGTTACATGCACGAGCTGTGCTCATGACTCGTGCCCCGACCTGTACCCACTTTCCGTAGATCTCATCCATCACGGCAAGATACAGGTCAAAATGAACCATAATGAAACGATTTTTTTTTTGGAACGTCGTAAACCTTCAAGTTCCCAAAACCCTCATCTCGCCAGTATAGCAAAAATGTCCAAAGGAGAAATATCTCTTCGACAAAAACCTGTCGCATTTCATTAGTTCCTATTTGGTTCCATTAGTGTATTGGCAAACTTTTATCAAGTAGGTAGAAAGCCCTAATGGATGTCAATTAATATGGGTAAAAAGTATACATGCTGACTGGTAAAACGAGGGACGATATTATTTGTTAGGGCAGTTTTCGGTATTTATTATTCGATTCTCGTTCTTAAATGTACAAATATAACATCACGCATGTATTTCCCCGAAGAGTTTAGCAGAGGGTAATAGAAAATATAACAATAGAAAACCCAATAACACTTTGCCCAACCCAAAAATTGAACCCGGGACCTCATATTCAGCAGTAACACTTGCAACCAGTAGGCCAACTAGATAGTCGAGTGTACATCAAAGAGGTTGGTGTTTAAATTTTGAGATGCTCTGCATTATGTGTTACTTTTGTCATGAGGAGCCCTTGGCAATGACCCGAAGATTTGAAACGTGTATAATTTTATTTTAAGGCTCCGTGCACGAGAAAAATCATTTTTCGTCAATAACTTATCTAATTGTAAGAAAACTTGAAATAATTGAAACATTAAGCTTGTGTAAGTATAAAAGTACAGTTGTCGTGGTGCTAAACCATTCGTGTCAGTCACAGCACCTGTTAATAGTTGCACCACTTTTGCGGTCTCGAAAATATGGTTTATTTCGCGTTTGATTTACTTAATGAAGATATAGTATAATCATGAAATAAAATATTGATTTTGTTTCAAAGATAGCTGAAAATTAATGTGTTATTTTTTAATTTCTTGATATGGTTTGCTAAATAATGGAAAAAAAAATATGTTACTGACTTGGGTTTAAAAAAAAATGGTAATTAAAAAAAAAATCTGCTATATTTTGTATGGAAGTTGAAAAAAGTGGTTGCTCTATGTACAAGTAGACCATATAATGATGTTGATGTTATTTTTTTGTTTTCAAAATCAAAAGTAGTTTCTTCTAACGAAACGATCAAACGGGTTTGACGCATTTGGTGCACATCTCAACTTGTACACCATGCTCAAATGGTGAACTTAGCAACTGGTGCACTTCTCATATGGCACACTTCGCAACTGGTGCACTTCTCAATTGGTGCACTTCTCAATTGGTGCACTTCGCAAAAGGAGCACTTTTTAAGATGAGTGGAGATTTAGAAAAATTGTCTAAAAATGAAATAATCTTGGGTTTTGCATAGGTAATTTTCTTAAAAATACAATCAACAAAATAATTTTACTCAAAAATGCATGTAATGTGGTCATTATTTTGACAGCCTTGTTTGAGCAAAGTCGACCTTGCCGTTCTGTTTCAAGGAGCGGCCGGCAAAGTTTTGCTGGTCGCTCTAACAGGCCGGCAAAACATTGCCGGCCGCTATTTTGACGTTTCAACGTCTTAAAAAATCAAATGCAAAAAGATTTTATTTAAAACACAGCTGTTTGTATTTATAGAGATAGGTACAAAAAGATTTTATTCCATATTTGGCTGTATAGTTCCAACTACCATTGTTAAAAAAAAAACAAAGAAGTAACAAAAGCGCGGTTCAGCGAAAATTTTAAATTTCTAGTTAATTAATATATATTTTATTGAAATTACTTGCTGGTTTTATTTAGATTAGGTACTTGCATTTTTGAGTAAAGCACTATACAAGCCTTGGTCCACTATGACTGCTTCGACGGTCACGCTATGATTGCCTCGAGCTAGCCTAGCTACGCTCTAGGCCTTCCAGCTTGGTCATCATTGCAGCCCTTGCTGTCCTCGCTGTTAAGGCCTCGACCTACGGCCTCAGCTTTTATCTCAGCTCGTCCATCAAGTGCTGCACGCTGACCGCACTGTGTCGGCCTGAAGCTGCGCTACGCTGCGCTGTCGGCCATCATCAGCGCGACCAGCAAAGTAGTCATTATAGACCGCGGCAGTAATGTACTATTAAATTAACTCTACATGATCACTATAACATTTTTATTTTTTCAAAAATAAAAAAAAGTCACTCGGAAATAATAAAAATATAATTATGTAAGAAAAAATTAGATTTACAGCAAAAAGTTATCATAATAAAGCAATGATATAATATCATATTATATCAATAAGCTTTATAATATTATAATTTAAACTGTACTTCTTTTAGTTATAGTTATTATTATTAATTAAATAAAAGCTTTAAATTAAATTACATTTTTTTAATTAAATTACATAATCACTAATATAGTAATTGGAAAAACGTGATCTTTTCTTTTTTAATTAATAGTAACAATTACTAAGTAAGAAACAAAGGTTTATCTATATTATTTATAACCTGTTTTTGAGAAACAGGTTATGATTTAATTTAAAGCTTTTATTTAATTAATAATAATAACTATAACTAAAAGAAGTACAGTTTAAATTATATTATAAAGGTTATTGATATAATATGATATTATATCATGTCTTTATTATGATAACTTTTTGCTGTAAATCAATTTTTTTTATTATTTCCGAGTGACTTTTTTATTTTTGAAAAATTAAGAATGTTATAGTGATTATGTAGAGTTAATTTAAAATTATTTTGTTAATTGTATTTTTAAGAAAATTACCTACGCAAAACCAAAGATTATTGCATTTTTAGACAATTTTTCCAAATATCCACTCATCTTAAAAAGTGCTCCTTTTGCGAAGTGCACCAATTGAAAAGTGCACCAGTTGCGAAGTGTGCCATATGAGAAGTGCACCAGTTGCTAAGTTCACCATTTGAGCATTGTGTACAAGTTGAGATGTGCACAAAATGCGTCAAACCCGATCAAACGTCAGTCTCGCGTCAATTTTTGGAAAACTTGTTGCGATTTTTAGTAATTTTCCACGAATCCTTAATTTATTTGAAAAATCCCTTTCCACTATGTACAAGAAAAGAATTTAACTTTTCAAATCACAAATAATTTTGTTTCAATTCTCTTTCCCTTTTTCACAACTAATGAACAAAATTGATCAAAATCAGTCGATTTCGTGCACGTCCCTTTTTAAAAGGACAGTAGGTAGGGAATGTGAGCATTCGCTTTATGAATTTGTTTTGTAAATGTTCGTTCCGTGAGCTTTTGTGTCGCAACTAACATTAATTCGCGAAACGAACTGTTTGGTGAGTACATTGAATCCAAATTAAAAAAACAAAATTTCTCTAGAAGGCACACGAACGAATGTTTGCTCGCGGTGAGTACCGCACATTATAATTTCATTTGCCATACATGTCAGCATAAATTACTGTCTGTGGGTATGTCCCTTGTTTAACCAGTCATTCCGTAAATGCGACATTTAATAAAGTGGTCAGTTCACGTGAGCAAATAGCTCCATATAACGAAGTTGGTTTATCCAATTGATTGGTCGATAGGTATAACTTTGTTTATACAGTTTTATTGTGACCGGCTGACCATTTACTTCATTGCACTACTAATTAATTGACTGACTTTTTTCAGCTTTAGCTATCCACAAACGTTTTTTGTTGATCATGAATTTGTTATACAATTACATTTGTTGTGAATATTGCGACAATCATGGTATGGTGAATAGACTAATGATTTGTGTTAGTCTGAGTGATTGAGTGTCAAATATTCTGTTTCTTAAACAGGGTTGGAGCATTATTTTGATAACCTTCTTCGAGATAAATCGAAAATGCTCTACTGGTCATGCGAGCAGGCGGCCGGAAATGTTTGTATGAAAACTGATATCTATCGTGTTTAGCGGCCGAATCAATTTCTATGAAAACTGATATCTGTCGTTTAATTTAAAAAAATAGAACGAACATTTTACTTCGAAACATGGCAACCAAGGAGATAACTTATTAAAGATTTTATTAAAATTTCGATTTGGCTTGCAAATAGAGCTGTTAAAGTAAAAAGAAACAAACATATTGGCGCGTGAAAGTTACCTTTGTTCGTCACTGATTCTGGAATTTATAATTAATTTACTTAGTTTGAATTTTCGCGCATTATTCTAGAAAAGTAGAATACAAAAAAAAAAATGTGGGTGTACCTGCTACAGGGACACCTCTGCCCAAACCTTCGGGGAAACAAGGCGTGATGTTATGTTATGTAGAATACAAACCTTGGCCGCAACTAAGTATTGATGGATTCACTGTGGACCGAGGCGACACGTTCGTCCATCAATGATCCTTTTGCAGGCCGCGGCAGTAATGTACAGACGCCAGCACATCAAGCTACCCGAAACTGTCAAATTTTCCTAATCAACTTTGAACCTTACACTTCAGCGATAAAGTTGAAAATCTATTAAATAAATTTGACAGATTGTAGTAGCCTGATGTGTTGACGTCTGTACTATATTGTATGTAGCCCTTTCTAAAACGTGGTAAGTCTCCGATAGGTAGATCTGATGGAAGTTTTCTCAACACGGACGCTTAGTCAACATGACTCCAACGCGCTGAAGTAACATTCAACACATAACGACAAGAGACTAATATTTTCAGAGAATCGGATGATCATCGACATGATTATGTCGATCGACTTCGACTTCTACTTTTAGCAGGAATTTCATGAAAAATTTATTATTATTCGCTGTTATTTTATTGCCATATACAAATGTATTGAAATAATTATGTAGGTAGTAACAACACCAAAAACCTATTTGTAACTTAGGCACCTGTCCATCCGCCGACGAGGAAACGACTAGATATCATCGGTTTTTTCGCTCAAGAAACGTACAAATGATTGTAGGCCCCGCGTTAGTAAAAGAGATACATAGTTGATCGCTGACTGTTCACACCGTCGGCGAGTACTTGTTTTTCGCAGTGACAAGAGTTTTTTAAAGATAGTACTCGCTCATCGATACTCGCTTGGCGGACAGAACACTAACTGAGAGATTCACGCTTGGTACATAGTACCAGCGTGTAATCGCTCGTCGCCATCCCCCCCCCCCGTCCCCGACCCTCGATAACGAGGTGCCAGCAGTTGTTGTTGCAGCTGAGCACGTAGCTTTAAATTCCCCGACAAATAATCATGATCAAAACTTTGATCTAGCCCGTCCCCGTCCTTGATGTCCTCCCTCCGGTTGACGCCCTAAGTCGAGGTTCGTACCCCACAGGGGGTGCCCTTAATGAGCGTTCACCTAGTTTTAATTATCATATTTGAATAACCCCTGGCTGGAGGTTTTAAGTTTCTTTCATCTCAGAGATCAACTACGAGATGCCCTAAATAAAAAAATCGTCGACACCGTTGCGCACTCGCTGCTCGTTGTTCGCCAACTCGTTTTTAGGGTTCCGTAGTAAACAAGGAACCCTTATAGTTTCGTCATGTCCGTCTGTCTGTCTGTCTGTCTGTCCGCGGTCTAGCTCCGAGACCCTTAGTACTAGAAAACTGTAATTTGGCATAAGTATATAGTTTAATTATGCCGACAAAGTGGTAAAATAAAATTATGAAAAACATTTTTTTTTAGGGTACCTCTCATACACGTAAAGTGGTGATGTAATTTTTTTTTCTTTTTTTAACCCATAGTGAGGGGTATCATTGGAAAGGTCCTTTAAAAACATTGTGAGTTTGTGAAAACCATTTTTAGATTCAGGAATCCGTTTGCGAAATATTAAGCTTTAATTAAAGTGCTAATTTTTGTTAGTCAAGTGTGTGTCCCCCGCCCGCCGGCTAAATGGTTGGTTTTAGACATGTGAAAAAATTCACGGCAGTAGCTTATATAACGAATTTAAAAGAAAAACTATCACAGCTGTGTAGGCTGTACAAGTTAACGAGTAATAGTCGACCAACTTAGATTTGCGGTTGTGAAAACATTTTCTCCCATACATTCTGTATGAAATATTTTTTTTTTTCAACTACAAAGTTAAGTTTGTTCTTCGAATAAATTCATCCCAACTACGGAACCCTACATTGTGCGTGGTCCGACATGCACTTGGCCGGTTTTTAGTTGCTAGCTCTACTCGATTTTCATTAATGGTGGGGCAGACGCCTAAACAAGCCCTTGACAAGTAAATGCATACCGAGAATCAATTTTATTATAACGTTAGGTAGGTCCATTTTTCCGTACCGTTATACTTTCGTTTTAGCTACATTTCTACTTTTCTTGTCGTAAATGGGCACTAGGAGGCACGACGCAGCATGGCACGGCAAAGCATGTTTTTTTAGCAAAAATCTGTTCTTTTTTCATAATTTTTTACAATAATCGTAAAATTTCTCAATAAAAAGCCAACAGAAAAAAAAAATAGATTTTTATTATATTTTTCCATCGATTAAATTAAGCATAGATTCCCTCATTTTGATACGTGCAAATTATAAAGACTCACACTATATTTTAAGGCTAGCATACCGCAACTTCCTGTGGTATGCTCAAGTCCAATTGTGACGATATCAGTGCTAATGCAAAGCGTATGATAATAAGATTCAAAATCATTTCCAACAGCGAAAATACTTTACCATGAGCTGATGAGAGAGTGGATAGCCACCGAGAATCAATTTATTATAGGTGGGTCCATTTGTCCATTCAATTAGGGCCCTAAAGTACAATATTTATAGGTGTTATATTACCATTAATTTAGCTACCTTTCTACTTTATTAGCCGTAAATGAATACCAACGTATTAGCAATTTATTTATGAAAATGGCTTCCATATAACTCTTGTACGTGATTTCTTTATGTGTTTTGTATTTTAATTTATAAATTGATCATGTAATTGGATTTTGTAAAAGGCTTGAGTGTGTGCTGAATACATTAACGTCAAGTTAAGTAATGTTTAGAGATACGTAATTTTTGTTTTAACGAAATAGATGTTGGTGTGGCTTGACTTAATAGAGTGGGGCTTGTGGCTAAGTAATAACAGCTGCACGGATCGATCGATCAGGTTAAGCTACGCTTGCCGCGGTTGGTCCGTGGATGGGTGACCATCTTTACATACCAAGTCCCCTCCGTGCCTCGGAAAGCACGTTAAGCCGTTGGTCCCGGCTGTCATTTGTAGATCTTTGACTGTCGTTACGGGTAGTTAGAAGCCCAAAAGTCTGACAACCAGTCTTACCAAGGGGTATCGTGTTACCTAGTCACTAGGTTGGGGAGGTCAGATAGGCAGTCGCTCCATGTAAAATACTGGTATTCAGCTGCATCCGGTTAGATTGGAAGCCGACCCCAACATAGTTGGGAAAAGGCTAGGCAGATGAATGTGACTTAATAGGTGCGATAGTTAATTAGTGCGTACTAATTGTTGTATTTTCTATACGTTGCCACGAAATTTTGAAGAAAAATATTTTTTAAACGCGACAATCCCGTGACGTAGATAACTAACTGTGCGTTTGCACTGGTTAAACGTTCACTTATAAACATATTGAAATCTTTCCTGTCAAAAATTGTATCGAACATTGACGATTGATTGATTGGCGTTGCATTGCGATGCGTTTCTATGCAGTCTTTTTTTTCGAATGGTTAGTAACTAACCTGGTGTCAGAGTTTTAAAGCCGCCCATGAGCCTCTGACTTACCTTCACATGCCGTCGAGAAATATCTCTCAGGCGTGCCGGTTTCCTCACGATGTTTTCCTTCCCCGTTTTTGATGCAAGTGATAATTAGACAATACGCACATGAATCCGAAAAGTCAAGAGGTGCGTGCCTTGGGTTCGAACTCGAGACCTATGACTTGGCAGTCCGACGGTCACACCACTAGGCTATCACTACTAGGCTACAGTGCAGTTTATACAGCCCATTCAACAGTGTAGACGCTCAAATATATTTTAATATCTATAATATTGTCATAAATGACCGAAGGCACTTTACTTTGTGTAAATTAATTCATCACCACTGCTCTCAAAATGTTAAAGGAAAACATTGTGAGGAAACCGGCATGTCCTAGAACCAAAAATTCGAAGACATGTCACATCTACCAACCCGCACTGGGCCCGCGTGATGGATTACGGCCCACTCCCTCTCACAGAGAGGAGGCCTGTGTTCCAGCAGTGAGAATTTTATAGTCTGATTATGCTAAAGACGTATGCAAATAAATATACAATGTTAGCTTTAACAATTTTTTTTTCAATAGATAGTTAGTTCTTGTAATTAACAATAATTTTGAGTATCTTTTCGCTAATAATAGCGAAATATTGTATTTAAGCGAATTTTCAATATTTTTATTCGCGATATTTATGTAACCTTAGTAATGTTACATTACGGAATTGTGTCTGGTTTCATCCGACTACTGTAGGAAATGTTTTAATTTTCTTTGTAATGTAGGTAGATCTGCTTATCAATTCAAGTTGAATACTTTTGCTTCCTTTTAGAAATTATTATTTCAAGAATTATCCTTTTACATCTTTTTTAACAGTGCGTAAAGAATTATTTGTTATTTTCTGGAATATCAGCTTTTATTACCAACTTGAAATTTAAGAAAAATAAATGATTTTAAAACTTTTTCAGGCACGTTGGGAATTTTTTAAGATCGGAAAAAAACGATTGAACTCGCGACACCGTTACCGACACCTCATTAAAAGCATTTCCTGCACAATACAATTGGTCAAGTTCTAAATCAATCAAGTTGTAAATCTAAATACCTGGAACTGTCTTACAACCATGAATGGCCACTGAGTTAACATACAAGTTCGTAGGTTTTAAGAATAATTACCAATCCATCAGACTGATCGTCGAAAGAGCAGACGTATTAAACCTTGATAAGAATAGACATGGTTGTCATGTAGCCACGAGCACCCTTTATCGATGTCAAACTTAATTTGTATATTCGGCACTCATCGCTCGCAATAGTGTTAATTAAATTGTTAGTAACCTCTAACCGCGGAGTTGGCAACTTGTGTAGAAGAAAGTTATTAATTTCGAGTTTACCGTAACGTGTGGCTAAGTTAGCTTGTATACGTCACTGTTAAGGTAAAATTCAAGTAACTTGCTCAGCTTAGAAATTAATTTTAAGTTACGCTGATTGTTTTTATTCTGTGACTTTTGAAAGGTTAAGAAGGCTTTAAATTAAACTTTCTTAGGTTTTAGGTTTAGAAGAAAATTATTTGGGGCTCGTTTTAGTAAGTATTTGTTATATTTATGCAAGATACAAGTCCTTATAAAGGTTCTTAGTTAAAGGCAAGGGAAATTATTTTTTATCAAATTAACTACCAATTTAAATTAACCGTAGGTTCTTTCTCTCAGACCATTTGTTCATCCGGTACATGTCTTGACAATCAATCTGCCTATTGGTTGTACATGTCTTGACAAATGACGATAAAAAGAAAAAAAAACTTTTTTGAAAAAAATCACGTCTTTGACTATCTGTATCTTTGCAACGAATAGATCTAGAGTACTTGGATTGGGCTCAGATTGTGTCAAATGAAAATAATACCTAAAAACGCGTTCTAAACGTATATTTTTCAAAAAAAACTGAAACTAATGCCAGAAATTCACAGTTTTTCGAACACCATGGGAGTAATACAAGGTTTTCAGGGTTGCAAACTTAGGTATAAATTACTCTCAGGGGATCTAATAACATAGAAATGAATCGTAGTTACATGCGCGTTTGCGATGTGTGATATTGTTATTGACTGAGCTTATAGGTATCTATAGTCAATGTTATACTTATTTGAAAAGAAGCTCTTCATTTTCTTTACAAAAACTTGATAATTATCAATTAAATTATAAAAACCCTAAATAGTAAGATAGTTCTTGTTGCCAGTACCCAACCAACCCTCCAAAGAAATCACACACAATATAGTCAGACACCCACGAAAAGAAAGGAGATTTAATTTCAACCGACCCGCACTGCCTGTCAAATCGTAAAAATACACTCTCTTTAATTGACAATTACTTTTACAGGAAACAGCTGATAAGGGCCTTTCATCTTTATTTCTCCCTTATTTTTAGAAACAGTATAAAAGGAAGTTTGTTTGTAGAAAACGAACGAATGAATTGGACGACTGAATCAATAGAGCCTTTTTTTAACAAGTGTTTGCAGAGTCCTTGGACAAACTGGAACATAGTACAGTGAATGAACACCGCGTTTTACTCGCTGTTTATTTACAGTCAAGTGTTTTTTAGTACTTTTACAAAGTAATCAATAAATTAATATTTTTGTAATAAGCATATCGATGGCAATTTATATAGAGTCGGCTACGAGTTTGGTGCCTTTAATAGCGTCCATTATTAGTTCCAGTTACGTGCTGAAAACAGGATACGCTGGATACGATATTTATGCCCGTTTTCACCGACAAATAAGTGACACTTAAATGAATCCCTAAATAAAAGTGCATTGTTGGATTTTCAACTCTCAGCGCAGGTTGAAAATCCAAAACTGTTTTTTTTATTTAGGAATTAATTTAAGTGTCACTTAGTGAAGATGAATACTGGCAACAGTGTCCCATAGTTTGTGTAACAGCATCACATCTACACTCCAAGACAGAGTCATACACTATGAATCTCCACCTGAGTAGGTTTTTAATTACTTAATAAAGCGTAAAATGGTGGCTAGATGGATCTTCGTTGAATGTGTGTTAGGTGCCGCCTCAAAATTTGTTACTTAAATTCGTTTAGGAGCTTAGTTACACTAAAAGGCAATTTTTATTTTTCGCTTTTCAGTGTTTTTCCGGTGGTTAAATTTTTTGAAAAAAAATCATTTTTTTTCGCTTTTTATTTACCATTTATTGTTTTTCTCAAGTAAGGAATGACCTCAACAGCCTTCGGTCTCCATCGTCAGACCCTCGATGACAGTCATACTCAGCTAGGTCTAAAGTTCTCATCAAGGTTAATGAAATAAGCCCAAACACGATGTGGCTGCTGTAAACTGCTGAGGAGCTCCTACAACTGTCTTCCATCTCCATCATCAGATCAATTCCAGTATGTAGTTTTGTCATTAGAACTACTTATGTGTGCAAAATCACAACAGAATCGGTTTACATTTGAAAATTCAGTAGGTGAAAAATCAATTGACCCCAGCTTTTTATCCTTTGGGGTGGATTTGAGTTTAAAATTTTACATGGGACCACCTTCGAGGTATACCGTCCCCAATAAAAAAAGAATCGTTCAAATCAGATTATTACATATCGCCGCCCCCGCAGAATAAACGCGCAAGTGTAAATTAGTCAATTTTACAGGAAAAATACAATAAATAAATAGACTACACCGAATAGAAGTTTGTTTTTTACGTCGTTTAAAAGATTTTTTTTTAGATAATCTAATTAATGTTAAGTGTCAAACAGGTACTGTTTTTGAGTCATTGATAAAAAAACATTTTACAGAAATGTTTTAGTTTTTTTTTAACGTTAATGTTACTTTGAGTTATTTTTTCTTATCAACTATTGTTTTTTTTTTTTGTTTTGCAATGTAATATTACTTGCGTTTTTCGCAGTACAGTGAGTATTACGCGTTTATTCCGGTGCAGTCGAAAAAAATCTGATAATGTAAATCTGGTAATTAAGTTTTTATATCATCAAGGTTGGAATTATAACATTATGTTACGGTATATCGTGTGTATGTAACTTCGTAAATAATTGATGTAAAAATCTGGAAAAAACTGAGGTGATGTATGACCTATACATAACGAATATGGATTAACATCAAAACCGCCTCAATAGCACTTACGCGTTTATTCTGCGGGGGCGGCGATATACATAAAATTAAAATTATATACTTAAAAGAAAAATAAGAATATACATGTCGACTTGAGAACCTCCTCCTTTTTTTCGTCGCTTATTAATTAATATTAAAAACACAAGTATTTTTTTTTAAAGTTACTCAATACTAAGGTACTTTATTTGACAGTGACAGAGGGACGGACAGTCCCATCCAAAAGCTTGAAACTCTATTTCGTATACCATCTTACAAAGTAAGGATGCACACTTCTAAGTATGCCACTTTGCCATGGCTTTCACAGATATAACTTTGACAGATTAATAATCGGCCCCTATTACATGGGACTTAAAACATAACTGGCGAAATGTGGGTGTACCTGCTACAGGGACACCTCTGCCCAACCCTTCGGGGAAACAAGGCGTGATGTTATGTTATATCAGATTAATAATAATGGCATGCAATTAGAGTAGCACAAACTATAACAGATCTCATTGACTTGATTACTTGCCTGATTACTTGATTGTCGTGTCACGTTCAGGAATGAACCTAACCTAACATAATTAATAACAACGTATTTAGTTCATAATTAGTTTAATTAGTTTGCCTTGATTAAATCGTACGTTTGTTACCTACAAAATACCTGATTTCTATGTATAGGATTAGACATAAGACACTGTTACTGCCTCGTTGGTCTAGTGGTCGCAAACGCTACTGGCATGAGGTCCTGGGTTCGATTCCCAGGTTGGACAAAGTGTTATTGGGTTTGTGGCAGCAGCTACATCGTCACATGCGAACTGTCCATCAAAAGACCAGACGTCACACAAATCCTGCATCGCGCAATTATAGTTTACCGCGCGATCGACAATTATATACAAGATCCTGACTTCAACCATAGGGCAGTTGCCTGCCAGACACGACACCCGTCTGATCGGAGGATCCTCCCTTTTCTTTAGAGGATGAGTGAACTTTACACCCTGTTCCTCATACCTCTAAAGGTTTTTCCATCAAGAATTTCTCAGTAGCAGCCAGAGTCTGGATTTGTGCCCGGTTGTTGGCAATAGGCTCGCCCCCTATTACATGGGATGTAAACTTAACTAGTGAAATAAGGGTATACTATAGTTGGCACAACTCTGCCTAACCCTTCAGAGAATACAGGAATGATTTTATGTTCTTTTTAAAACTAGAATGTAATATTTGTTAGCAAATTAGCAGCCTGTATCAAATTCAGACAATTCACACACACAGACACAATCCTTTGAACCATCTAGCTTTAGTTTGTTTACACTCAGAATCCCGTCCTAAAAATAAACCAAAGAAATATTCAACTTTATGAGTCAAACTAATTTATATGAGTTCGGTAAGTGCCGTAGGGTTAACATGAGTTAGAGTTTATTTATTATTCATCCGAAGGGCCCTTTTTGTAGATTACTTTAATTTACGTGTTTCAGTTGACGTGTTAAATAAAAATCTATTATTATGTTATTATTATAGGAAATATGACTTACCAGGTATGCATTGCTCTACATACGCGCCCACACGTAAAGAATTCCATTTCAGGGATATTACATTCCCAGTTTTTGTGGATACCTGCAGAAATATGAATATTATGTATCGGCCAAAAATCTGACACTATGAAAATTATGTATATGTCGGAGACGGGTATGTGACTCCTTCGTTATCATCAGCGATATTTTAACTACTGTGGGAGTAGTGTGGGTAGTGTTGGTTAATGCGCAATAGAAAAATAGGTTGCAGTTTAGACCACATTATAATTTACTATCAAATTAATCACACTAGCTAAATTAGACACACACTGAGTGCGACGGCATTTATTAAAATCACCAATTAACACAATGATCACAAATTACAACTAACACAATAACTGAGCACCACGAATCGAGAACAGTACCACGATGTCTTGACTCCGATGCGATCCGAGGCTGAATCCCTCCTTGCCGTGGCCTTAAAACATCACGACTCTGTAGAAGCGCGCGCTTTAGGTGTGGGTAGATCACGTACTGTCGCCAGCGGTGCGCTTGCAATTCGTTTCGTGTCTGTACTAATGACCGGATCCGACATATACAAAAATTTTAACAAATGAAAATCGTAACAAATAAAAACAATCGTAGTGATAAATTTTTTCTTGTTTTACTAAATTGTCCAAAGTCAAAATCAAACTTAACTTTTAAGAAAACTCCACTTGACCATTTTCCATTTATATTTTAAGCTGACTCTACAAATTACCTAAACAACTAATAAAATCGAATCGCCTAGCCGCAGAATGAAAACGGTAAAAATTTTACGCAGAGTCAACACAAAAACAGACATAATCGTTACAAAAAGTGGATTGAAAACCGCATCCCTAACAGTATAGCCACATTGATGCTAAAAATATCAGCGTTTTTGTTTAAAAACTTTACCAAACATCGATTGAGCCATTTTCGCGGATAACATAATTTATGGTGGATAATTAATGTACTTATGCCTCTCAGACCAAATAAAAAACCAAGACGGGGCGCTGCGAACAATACAGTGAAGCATGCCAAAACTACACCTTCACTCTGTGCATACATTTACAACCATTTACAATCAAACTACACCTCACTAAGTGCACACATGTTTACGAAACCGGCGTCACATCACTGCTGACAGCGCAGTCTTGGTTTTGATTTGGTCTGAGTTTTATTTTTATAAATAATATATCTCGAGCTAAGAACTAGAGCTAAGAGCTAGAGCTTCGAGGAGCTCGTGGCTAAGTAATAACAGCCGCACGGGTCGATTCATCCGGTTAAGCTACGCTTGCCGGGGTTGGTCTGTGGATGGGTGACCATCTTTACATACCGAGACTCCTTCGTGCCTCGGAAAGCACGATAAGCCGTTGGTTCCGGCTGTCATTCGTGGATCTTTGATAGTCGTTACAGGTCGTCAGAAGCCCTAAAGTCTGACAACCAGTCTTATCAAGGGGTATCGTATTACCTAGTTACTGAGTTGTGGAGGTCAGATAAGCAGTCGCTCCATGTAAAATACTGATATTCAGCTGCATCCGGTTAGACTGGAAGCCGACCCCAACATAGTTGGGAAAAGGCTAAGTAGATTGATTGATATCTCATCATCTGTTACGACGCCTCATTGAGGTGGATAACAATTAAAATTCTATTGTGTCTCGTTAATGACAATTGAAAGGATAAATAAGGTGATTCGGTGTCTTTGGTTTTGTGTTTTCACTTTTTGCAACAGACTTCTGAAATTAAAGTAATTTTTCACTTTGTAGTGTTGTTTTTGGGAGACGGTTTTTTTAACTAAGGAAACTTACCTAGCTTTGAAAAAAAAACAATCATTCTGATTACTACATAGGTATCGAATAATTTATAACATAAAACTGGTTCGTCACTATATACTACCTCTGTGACTTATGATTGTTCGACAACTGAAGCTTTTAAACGAATTGAATTTTCTACCTGACACAGCGAGATCAATATTTTTTTTGCATCCTTGCATGGAACGTAATAATACCGAACGTAGTAATAATTGATAGTGGCGGTTTTCTGATATTTTTGAAAAAAGTAAAACTTTATTGACGTGTCACAGACCGCTCTACCTTGACGATTACTGGACAAATGCTTGCACTGACTGGATAGGTCCACTCAAATATGTGTGGTTCTTTCCTCAAAAGACCATTTCAGACAATAATCTACATGGTCCTCATATGGCCTGACTATGATTATGCCTGGACATTAAGAGACTGCGACCTCAGAGTCTGTTTCGGCTTTTCTTCTCAGAGTACCTAGTCAGATAGGAAACGCCGAACTCATCTAGCTTATTTTTAATATGACGTGTTAAAGTGATTCCGATATCCTATTTACAGAATAAACAATAACATTTCATTTCACTAATTTGTCTATCATCCCTAGGAAATATAGCTATATATTCCCTCAACCTTAATATGTATTTAACAAAAACAAACAAATAAAACTGTCCTTACAATAACTAAAAGTACATTTAAACATGATAAAAACTTTTTTACAAAAAAAAACAACCGACTTCCAAAAAACTACTACAAAGTAAAAAATAACTTAAATTTCGGAAGTCGGTGTCGGTTTTGTATTTGCCACCGACTTCCGAAATTAATTTTTCACTTTGTAGTAGTTGTTTGGAAGTCAGTTGTTTTTTTTGTAAAAAAGTTTTTATTTCTGCTTTTTAGTGAGTCAATTTGTAATTTATCTAAATGACATTAGCCTAATGCCAACGGCTCATCACCTTTTACAAAATATTGCTTTTCCCGATGCAGGGACGTTTATAGTTGAGGAGTTCTTGTACTTCACCATCAGCTCCACTTCTCCATATGCACTGTGACGAGCATAAATTGCATTGCAACCATATTAAAGTAATCGAATCGCAACCTGTGAAATACTTATTATTGAGTAGTTCCGGTGGCTATTTGTGGTCTTCATCATCAGTTCCACTTAACCAAATGGAGCTTTCCAAGAGCAACTGTACGAGTTACTATAAAAAATACCCAAATCGCTATAAGTTTGCCTACAATATTTGAAGAGTTCCCTCGATTTCTCTGGGATGCCATCATCAGATCTTGGTTTCCTTATCATGGTACCACCCTTGGGATATCTCCGTTATCCGCGAACACACATAAAAAACAAAAAATATCTCCTATACACATATACCTCCTTTTTTTGAAGTCGGTTAAAAATAGACTGTCTTTTTCTCCACGATATCTATATTTCACAAAAATACAATAATGACAGTACCCATAACTGGAAACACATTCATCTGTCTGCCTGTCGACTTAATATCTCGAATATTGTAGCAGAATTTCTTTGAAATGAGTATTTTAACAATTTCATATTTTTATGATGCTGATATAAATCACATTCAAACATTTTCGTGTTTCAAATGCATACAATAGTATTTTTAACTCGCTTTTGGCCGCGGCTTCGTCCGCGTTGTCGTCGAAAATTATTTCACGAAAACGTAGTACCGTGATAAAAAATATATAAACCCAGGTCACCTACCTCGACAGACAGAAAATAGTAGATTGTTTGCCTAGGGAGTAAACAACTATTTTAAAGGCGAGAGTGTTTCTTTGAATCTAGAACGATGCGAAGGATTCTAGAATAGAATCCTGATCATAGCGAGGGATACTGAAGTAGAATCCTGAGCGCAGTGAGGGATTCAAAGTATATCACTTGAGCTTCAAATAGTGTTGCTTTCGAGGTGGACACTCTACTTTTTACTACCCTCTATGAGAAAATAAGTACCTCAGTGCAACTTATGAATAAGAATAGTATGTTTCATTCTCACTACTTGAGGAGGACACACTCATTTTTTATAAAACTAAATAAAATCAGAATTTAAGGAAACAATTACGGACGAAGACGGAATGCATTTTGCGCGTTACATTTTCTCACAATTTTTATTTTTTATTTGACTGTGCGATTTTCTTCATCATCAGCCTGTTACTTGTTCATACAATGTTCGTGATTGATCTATTTGGTGATTGGAACTTTTACTAACAATATCCACATTCCAAATTGAAATCACTTTTGGTCCCTAGGGATTAAAGAGCTATTTTAACTCCTGTTTACGAAGAACAAACTGGCACTTTTTGAATAGATGTGACACAAACTTACTTTCACATTTATAATGTTACTAGCAGTTGCCCGCGACTTCGTCTGCGATCCTGGATGAAAAGTATTCCATGTCCTTCTGGTCATGGTCTACCCATGTGCTAAATTTCATCCAAATACGTTCAACCGCTATAATGTAAAAGCGTAACAAAGAAACAAACTCACTTTCCCATTTATAATATTATTAGTTAGGAAGTAAGGATAATAAGTATTTAAGTTAGGCTGATTGTTAACTAAGACTTTTCGATCGTGGGTTTCTAATAAGTAACTTAATTGTAAAAGATTTTTAGCGTAAGTATGAGCAGCAATATCATCCTCTCTGCCAATAACGACGACATTATACAATGTAGTTTTGGCAATATCTCATTAAGACCAGGCACTCTAAAGACAATTTCCATGCAAACTCCGCCCCCGTGCATGCCACCACTCCACTTTGTGCTAAACGCTAACACATCAGTAATAAAGTTGAATATCGCGTGCGCTCTTTGGTCATATCAAGCACGAAACTAAATGTCGTAAGTCTCAATTTTTATTTCGTGTATAACTAAAGTAATAATTGATCTAGAGAAAAAATATCTTATATCAGGATAATAAACTATATTTTCTCACTGCCAATAATTATTTTAGACTTAAAAAACGAGTTGTTTTTGTTTCAAATAATCTTCAAAAAAGACATGATTATCGAATAAAAAATTAATCGAGCGAAAAATGTTCCAATTACGTAACTTTCTTATATACGGAAAGAAAATAAATCTAATAAATCATTTACAAAATCATTTTTAAATTAGGGAGCCTCATACCTAGTTTTTTAAAAGAAAAAGAAAAAAGAAAATGCTTTTATTTAGCACAAACTGAAACACATATAATATAAATAATATAGATAAAAATCGAATAAAAAAAACGTGTGGCACTCGGGGACTGCCGCGGTAAAGCTATTGCATAGCATTTGTAAACTCCATGACAACATCACGTTGTCATGGGAACCGTCATTACATGGTAGGCGGAGTGGGGGGTGTTAGGTTTTATTTTCGTTACGTTACGGAATTTCTTGATTCGGTCGCCGCGCTCAAACCCCGCGATAAAAGCTATGCAATAGCTTAAAAATTTAAAGTGCAATGTAAGCAATTAACAGGAAAGTGTGCCTCGCAACTACACCAAATACCTTACGTTAATACGTTAGTGCCTGACGCTGGTTTTCACTTGGACCTGAAGTGTGAGGTTAACAAGTCAGGTAGTAAATAATGCCGGTATTTGTACATCCAACGTACAAGCCAACACAGTATAAGTACCCAAGGAAGTACTGTATTTCTGAGAATATCTCCAACTAAAAATAGTTTTCTTCGTGTCAATTTTAGTTCGTTTCCTAAAGGAAGTAACAACTTCGTGAACATGGAGGAGGTCTGCGTCATAGAAGGCGCGGAGCGACGAGCGATGTGTTGGCAAAACGAGAAGTCTGTTTGTCCATGGCACGTTAACGTCAATTGTACTTTTTATTGCATACTAGCTCCCGCCAGCGGCTTCGCCCATGTTATATTTTTATAAATTATAGCCTATGTTACTCAGTGATAATACAGGGTGGCAGGGACATCGACGCGAAAACTGTTACCATGGATTCAGTGCATGATTCTGACATTCACATATATAAAATCTGTTCATTAAAAAAAAAAATATGCTGTTCCATACATTTTGACCGCGTAGGTATTGCACTTTTCTATGAAACAGCAGATTTTAATTTTTATTTTTACTAACCGACGAAAATTTTCGACGCTGTGGGTTTCAGAATCATGTACTAAATCCATGGTAACAGTTTTCACGTCGATGTCCCTGCACCCTGTGTTAGTTTAGACTAGCTTACATTGAATAGACTTCGTCCTGTTTAAATTGAAAAAGTTACAAAGATACAAAAATCAGTTTTATTCTTCGTTCGTCCTGAAGTTTTGTCCCACATTCCAAAAAAATCTTAATTTGTTCCATAGCACAATTAAAGTTGTGCTTCGTCCCAAATTACAAGTACATTAAAGGTACAGTCAACAAAAAAATAATGTACTTATTTGAAATTTTTGAAACAATAATTTAACCAAGTGAGGAATGAGTATCTGAATGCACTGTGCATCATGGGAGCTAGCGTGAATCCCATTTTGCAGATAATGAAAACTAATGCTATTGGCCAAATGAGTCAATACAAGCAAACAAACAAAGGACGCAATAAAAAAGGGGTGGTCATTTGCTTACCTGCTCTTTTGAAAAAAATCCAGTGACGTCAGTTGTTTACAAATAACTTGCTCACTAAAAGCGGCTAAAGAGTGTTATTATAAAATAATACGGGCAAATTTTCTCTCGCGGAGAAGACAGAGAGGAGCGGTTGTTTTAAAAGTTGATGTTAAATATTTAATATTAAGTATACCTTTTTTGCCGATTGTACAAAAAAGTAAATTTGGCATATATAAAAAAAATATAGGCCGAAGAAGGAATATATAATAGGACGAAGCGGGAATAAAAAAATAAAATTATATTTTGGGACGAAGGTAGCATATTGTTTGGGACGAACCAGGATTTTTTTATGTAGGACAAAACTCAGTGGGCCAAACGAAGAATAAATCAAAAATCATTTAGAAAAAAGCACTTTCAGTTTTTCCGAATTTTCGAATTGTCCGGGAATTTTTTCAAATCGCTGTTCACAAGTGACGCGCTTACCAACGAACAGCATTTAATTTTTATTTACTTAGATAGATAAGTGGGACCCGCTCCCGCTGTATCGTAAAGCAAAGCCTTATATAACATCACACTATGAAATAAGTGACGACAGCTGCTTGCCGACAAATCTCATTCCATATTATTGTAGCATCTTGCCAGTATTCAAGTTGGGTTAGGTAACAATGTAATGTTGGTGTTTTACAGCTATATTGCATTCAAGCAGGTAATGGAGTTTTAGCAAGCTTCCTGGTATTTACTGGGTTTTATTTTAAGGTCGTTGGTCTAGTGGTAGCAAGCGCTACTGCTGAGCATGAGGTCCTGAGTTCGATTCCCGGGTCGGGCAAAATGTTATTGGGTTTTTCTATCTGAAATTTCTCAGTGGCAGCTCGGAGTTTGGATTTGTGCCTGGTTGATGGCAATAGGCTCGCCCCTATTACATGGGACTTAAACATAACTGGCGAAATGTGGGTATACCTGCTACAGGGACACCTCTGCCCAACCCTTCGGGGAAATAAGGCGTGATGTTATGTTATGTTATTTTAAGGTTGCACTAAAAATAAGAAGCGGCTGTCTTCAACTGACAGAAACACAGATTTAAAAAACTTTCAACCTAATATACCCGTATTACGGCACATTTGTGACGGCACGTGCAGTTAACATGACTTTCTCAATTCGAATTCCCAACAAATATCAGAAATGAAATACAATTGTTCAAATTCGACTAAAGCGTGGACAGAGATAATGTGCACACGAGCGTAAACATAATCAAGACTGCCCCTCCGATTGATTCAATTCCCAGTGAGCAAAAAACGTCTAATCAATGTAACCGACAAAGCCCGAAGATTTGCCAAAATTAAGTGGCAATGGGCAGGGCACATTGCTCGCAGAACAGATGGCCGATGGGGCTGAAAGGTTCTAAAGAGACGTAGCATTGGAAGGCCTCCCACAAGATAACCCGGTGACCTTGTGAAGTCAGCAGGAGTCCGCCTGATGCGAGAAGCATAGAACCGGTCGAAGTAGCGAAGCTTGAGGAGGCCTATGTCCAGCAGTTGACTTTTTTCGGCTGAAATGATGATGATGATGATGAACAATACGTCATCATTACATCTAAAGTCAAAGGACGTATTCAAAAGGGACCAAAATCTAACAGAGTTATTGAATTCAAGACTAAAGGCCTACCTTTTGTGACGTCGTAGTTGTAGTTAGAAGTAATAGAAGACTTTTATGAGAAATATTTTAGTTATATTATTTGGTATTTTGATTTGTTTAGGTTAAATAATATTCGACTGGAAATAACGTTAAACGTAGGAGTTACTAAAAGAAAATGTAATATGTTTTCTTGATACAAAAAGATAGACATAATTCTATTTCTGTCGTCTATCGAATACCTGCTCTTGAGCTCTAAGAAAATTATATTATTTTGCTATTTTTCCATTAGTTTTCTAAAGATAATTACTACAACATCAGATGTGTCTGGAGTATTTCATCATTAGAAAATGTTCTACTGTTCAAGTGCAAAGACTAATTTCGCACAAAGAAGTCTACCTCGAATACAAAACAATACGAATACACGTATTTAACGTGTGATTTAAATATTTTTGTGTTCTGTGACTCCATTTACTCAGAATTATTCAATCAAATCAAAAATCATTAATTCTAACTAGGCTGAGAATCAGAACAAAACATCGTGAGGAAACCGACATGCCTGAGAGATATTTCTCGATGGCATATGTGGAGCACTTTTCGAACGTCAAAATTATATAAGACAGTCCCCCAAAACACCCACCCTTCACCACTTCCTAGTGCTTTAGCTGGGGAAGAAGTCACGCGACAAACTCCCAATAAGATTTAAAACACCTATGCCATTTCACACCACTAATTACACTATTCAACAACAGTTCTCCCACCTAAGCGATTTATATTGTTTTTGTTGAGTATTCTTCACCTTACTACAAAAATAATAATACTTACGTTTGTTTAGCTCCCGTTATCAAGATAAATGACTAGCGTGAATTCTCCATATTTACACTTTTGTTTTTTACGATACTTTACAGAATAAGCAAACTATTGAAACAAGTTCAGTCGTGTTCGAAACGCAAGACATTAAGCTATAAAAATGCTACTCAGTTACATAAATTCCCCCGATCAGTTTTGTTATGTGTGTGGAAAGTTCACAACAGATGGCCAAAAAAAGTCTATCACTCCGTATATCGAAGAGTGTTATTTAAACTATTTTAAAATTAGAGTTGCCAATCTAGATAAATCGTGGTTGCCACATTTCTGCTGTATAACTTGCTACAAAAACCTAACCGATTGGTCTCATAAAAAAATTGAGATGCTGCCCTTTACGAAACCGGTCATTTGGCGTGAACCAAAAAATCATATTACTGATTGCTATTTTTGTCTCACTGATCACAAAGGGCAAAACAGGAAAAAGAAACATACTCTGAAGTATTCCGACGTGAGTTCGGTTGACAAAGCTGTTTTCCGTTATGAAGATTTGCCAATGCATTCATCACTAGACAATGAGACATCATCAGACAGCCCGGAAGATTAGTCCTCTGATCCAGAGTTTCATGACCCTTCTACTAGTAATGCTCCAGTCCTATTGAGCCAAGAACGACTCGATGATCTATCCAGGGATCTGAATCTATCGAAAGAAAAGGCCGAACTTTTAGGATCACGACTTAAGGGGAATTTGCTCGAACCCGGAATATCGCAAACTTCACAGTTTTATTCTTGTTTTTTTTTTTTTCAAAAGAGGAAAGCCTAGTGTTTTGTAATGATGTTATAAGCATGTTTCTTCCAAATGGTGGCTTTTCATCGACTCCTCTAAGACTACTTTAAAAGCCGTGCTTCTAAATAATGGTAACAAACTTCCGTGCGTCCCTGTAGCGTACAGTGCTAATTTAAAAGAAACGTATGAAGTGATGAGACCTTGTATTAGACAAAATAAACTACAAAGACTTCCAGTGGACCGTCTGTGCCGGTCGTCCTACACCAAAAAAGCCAAAAGATCTAAGCGATCGGAATCTTTTAAACCATTGTAAATATTATAATTCATTGTTTTTATTAAAAATAATGAATATAATGATTAAAAAACAACAAGCGCTAACTTCGACTTTTTATTTATCGTGCATTTATACGTTGGCTACGAAGATTAAAAATATATATATTTTCCTTAGGTGGGAGAACAAAACTATTAATTTGTCGATTAGTGTTATCAGGTAGGTAGGTACATATGTTAATAATTTGACAATCAGTAATAATTCAAAAACCACATTAAATTTAACCGATTATTAATTTCTCAGTTAAAAGTTTTGACGAATAATGGTTAAAAGTTGAATATCAAACAAATTGACTTATTGGAGAACCGAACATCGGTTAAATGAATATCCGTAGTGAATTGTTTCCATCAATAATTTTATCTGGAAACTTTAAATCGGTTGTTCTACCTAGCAGACATTCAATTTCACATTGATAAACTCGACGCAGTACTAAATATCACGTTCTAACAATTTTTTTATAAGCCTATATTGTGTCCCGATGCTGGGCAAAGGCCTCCCCTTTTTCCTTCCAAATCTTTCTGTTTTGTCCGATTTCAGGCCATGTTGGTCCCGCAAACATGATTAGATCGTCACACCACTTTCGCCGCGGTCTACCTTGACGGTGATGTCTTTCTTTAGGCGTCCAGTGAGTGACGATCTTTGCACATCTCTTTGGGTACATTCGTGTGTTGTACAATTTGAAAAAAAAAAACAACAATAATGTAGTTCATCGAATCTTAAATAATGCCTATTTTACTTTCCAAAAAATATTATTGAACACTCTAATAATTATAATTTATTTTATTTTATTTTATTATATTCGGGAAACTTACAGCTAACTTACACAGTGTTCTTAAATTATATTAAATTGAAGGCCATTTACAAGTTTCCACTGATAAACACGTAACATAAAAAAGAGAAAAAAAAAAAGGTCGCGATAATGAGCGCGTCTCTTTTTGAAAAACCACAATTAATTTCTGTTTTGGGGTCCTAATAATACTAAATAGCCAAGTAACTACCACCAAATTGAATGGACCTACGGTTTTTCATTAAAAACGTCTAAATTCGGAGATCTCTTGTTATATTTATAGTTTACTGACAACTCAAAAACTGAAAACATCGTTCCAACCAATCCATCCTCTGAAGACTAATGGGCTTACCACACGCATAAGCTTCACCACAGTCAACAGTTCAGCTTGAGCGTGTGGTAGGGCCATAACTTCTATGACATCCACAAATAACGAAAGAAAGAGTAACCGAACGGCCAAACTTTAATCTAACTTTTTGTTAATATTCAGACCGGTAAAACACCAAAAGTAGCTTGATCATTTCTTTTTCTTCCCGAAATCATAACGAAGAATTTGCAAATTGACACCATATTTTTTTCTTTAATGGTAAAAATATGACGAATTCACGATCTTAAAACAAAAGCATTGTTCTATTTCTAAAGGCCATCAAGAAAGCAATAGACTTTTTACTATAGGGCTCATAAAGTAATAAATAGTTGCCCGAGGCTGCCTCTGACCCGCCTTTGTACTGACTTTTAATCAATTCACAAAAGAGGCCAGTGTATAAAAGTTTTTCTTTTTCTTTATCGTCAAGTACCCGTTGGGATGAAAATGCAAAGTCATAAATCTGGTGGTGAAAAGTTCTAAGTTCAAACATATTTCTTTTTTAAAAGCGAAGATAGATTCTTGCAAGATAATTTTCGACCATTTTGCCTTAGCCTGTTAAATTGAAACGTTACAGCTATTCTCTTTTGCATGAAAATATGTTTATTGACTGTTGACTTGTAACTGGAACCTTGTGGGAATCTGTTGTTCTAAAGTTGAAGAAGACTATCCGGTCATGATACAGTTTTATACTAGTACGAGGGGGATAAGGCGAATCGGGCCAAAGACAACAAAATCATTTTTTACAAACTACCATTTCACATTTCCAACTGTTGACCTGCCTGAATTTTGTTGTCAAAATAACTTTAAACGATTTTTGATCTATCTTGGGCGTCAGTTACTGTCTCGTTGGTTTAGTGGTCGCAAGCGCTACTGCTGATTATGAGGTCTTGGATTCGATTCCCGGGTCGGGCAAAGTGTTATTGGGTTTTTCCATCTGGAATTTCTCAGTGGCAGCACGGAGTCTGGATTTGTACCCGATTGATGGCAACAGGCTCGCCCCCTATTACATGGGACTTAAAAATAACTGGCGAAATGTGGTTGTACTATAAGTACACCTCTGCCTAACCCTTCGGGGATTACAGGCGTGATGTTATGTTTATTAAGTTACTCTGTATGGTTGTCTCATATTCATAAATAAATAAAGATTGAAAGATTTGTAGTATTGTCAAGAATATTGTGAATATGCATGGCGAGATAAGGTACGTATTTATGATGACCAGTATATTAAGAAAGGTTTTTGTTTTCGTTGCAAATTGTCTTTATGGCCAGACTCAATCGTTGAAAAAATACTGTGTGATAAAGCTCTTTCATCAACGACCTATAAATTGTTACGGCTGAGCACCGCCCCTATTCAGCCGCTCGTAACTTTTAAGTAATAATCTTAGAGGATACTGCCACTTTCATCACGCTCGGAATTATTGGTAATTGTCAGCTTTTTCGTGATCATTTTCGATTATCCCGTCTTGAAGTGGAATGGTTTTTCGTATATATTTTTTTGTTACGATGGTTTTTGTACGTTTTGCTACGAACATGTTAGGGTCGGCATCATTTGTAGGCCAGGCGGCAAAAACAAATGTTTATTTCACCGCCGGGTTGTGCCGAATCATGCCGACCCGAATAATTTTGTAGCACGCCTTTAAGGCTACGGACTCGAAATCAGCGGGTAGCGGGGCGGCGGTGGCGGGGGCCTGAGAGCGGTGCGTTCAAATGCATAGTTTTATACGGAATTGCTCTCGCTCCCCGCACCTCTGCCTTCGAGGCATTAATCATCCTCATAAATCTCGTACCTAATTAGCGAAGACTCGTCAAAAGCATTTTCTTTTTTTGCAAACTCATTAGTTTGTAAATGCCCCACTAATAGCGATAATTAATACCTACCCCAGTGATAACGTTAAATAACGCTACCAGTCATCAGTCAAGTCATGCCTCGTTGATCGTCTGAATAAAATTTATTCCTGTAAACGCTCCGACATTTTATGGATTTTATTTGGTAAAGAAATATAGTGCGGTTTACGCCAAAACATACCACTAAAAACACGCTGAAGATAGTTTGGGAGCTCAAAACTTAATTTTACTTTCTTATTTTGCCATTTTACAGAAATATTTTAATCTATCTTTAGGCCGTGTTCTAATCAAAAGCGATCATCGCGCGAGTACGCGATTAGTGACCCGCTCCAGCTTCGGGTGCAATTTACATATGTGAAGACGGTATTTTTTTCATGATGTGTTGTGTACAAGTTCTGAGTAGTACCTTAACAAAGAGTACTTGTACTCTTTGTTAAGGTAGGTTTTTGCTTGCATGATTTTTTCATCCAGAAGCTTTTCGATTCCGTCATACTCGAGGGTCAAACGCCACAGGCATGGAACAGAGGTGTGGTGGTACTCTTCTTTAAAAAGGGCGACAATGCCCTGCTTAAGAATTATAGGCCCATCACACTTCTGAGCCATGTCTACAAGCTGTTTTCAAGAGTTATCACGAACCGTCTCGCGCGCAGGTTTGACGACTTCCAGCCTCCCGAACAAGCCGGATTCCGTAAAGGCTTTAGCACCGTAGACCACATACATACGCTGCGGCAGGTCATACAGAAGACCGAAGAGTATAACCAGCCTCTCTGCTTAGCGTTTGTGGACTACGAGAAAGCCTTCGATTCGATCGAGACATGGGCTGTGCTGCAGTCTCTTCAACGGTGTCAGATCGACTATCGGTACATCGAGGTGCTAAAGTGTCTGTACAAAAACGCCACTATGTCAGTTCGACTCCAGGACTAGACCTCGAAACCTATCCTTCTGCAGCGAGGTGTGAGACAGGGAGACGTTATCTCTCCGAAACTGTTCACCGCTGCACTGGAGGATGTCTTCAAGGTTATGGATTGGAAAGGGCTAGGCATCAACATCAATGGCGAGTATATCACTAACCTTCGGTTTACCGACGACATAGTTATCATGGCTGAGACCATGGAGAAACTCAGTACAATGCTCGATGACCTCAGTAGAGCCTCCGAAAGAGTGGGTCTTAAAATGAACATGGACAAGACAAAAGTCATGTCAAATGCCCATGTGACACCCACTCCCATGAAGATCGGAGACGCTACGCTCGAAGTTGTGGACGAGTATGTTTACCTAGGACAAATTGTCCAGCTAGGTAGGTCCAACTTCGAGAAAGAGGTCAATCGTCGAATCCGACTCGGCTGGGCAGCGTTCGGGAAGCTACGCAATATCTTTTCGTCCCACATACCACAGTGTCTCAAGACGAAAGTCTTTGACCAGTGCGTGTTGCCAGTGATGACCTATGGTACTGAAACGTGGTCGCTCACAATGGGCCTTATCAGAAGACTAAAAGTCACCCAAAGGACAATGGAGAGGGCTATGCTTGGAGTTTCCCTACGTGATCGAATCAGAAATGAAGAGATCCGCAGGAGAACCAAGGTAACCGACATAGCCCGAAGAATTGCCAAACTTAAGTGGCAATGGGCAGGGCACGTTGCTCGCAGAACGGATGGCCGATGGGGTCGAAAGGTTTTGGAGTGGCGACCACGTACCGGAAGACGTAGCGTTGGAAGGCCTCCCACAAGATGGACCGATGACCTTGTGAGGGCTGCAGGAATCCACTGGATGCGGAAAGCACAGAATCGGTCGAAGTGGCGGTGCTTGGGGGAAGCCTATGTTCAGCAGTGGACGTCTTTCGGCTGAAATGATGATGAATGAAATTTTGCCATGTCCATCTGGAATAATGTACCTTTCAAACGGTGAATGAATTTTTCAAATAGGAGCTGTGGTTTCGGACATTACCATCCACATATACCTACACAAACCTACAAAATTCTAGTATATAGAAAGTAGTTGCGTGATCACTCGTGTCGTGTCGGTACGTCAAAATATGTACAAATGATACGATGATACGTACCTACTCTCGCGACTATCGCTTTTGGTTAGGTTGCGGGGTTTTTCGTTCACACGTGTCCTTCTTTCTTTTACATAAGAAAACACTTTAATCTTTTGGGGCTTGAAATCTAAAATACTTCTAACTTATGTCAATGTATAGGAAAGTATTTTTCTTATTCTGAACATTTTTTATTTTTGCGAAAAAAGAAAGTGTTTTAAACCTTAATGGATCTTTCGTGTATATTTTTACCCAATTTTCAATTTCTTTAAAAGAAAAATGTTACTCAAAATATTTTTCGAAGTATTCAGTTTTATTTCAATACTTCATAGGTTTCATATTTTGATCTCTCCAATAATTTTACTAATCATGGAATAAGGAAAGAATTTTAAAAGTCTCCTTTGTTTATATTTCATCGAGAAAGAAAATCAACTTTCCTCTTTCACTCTTAATAAGAGGTAACAAGCACAGTTGCTTTTCCTAATAAATACCTAGTCTTAGTAACTCAGACCCCAATATTTTATTAGGTAGGTACGTAGTAAGAAATACAGGTAGGGCAAATTATAGACGTAACATAAAGTTATATCAACCCACATTATAAAACATAAGAATTTTCCGAAGGTGTTCCGAAAATTCTTATGTTTTGTGTGGCTGATGTACCGACTTCAAAGAAGACACCGATATGAATTGATTTTGATTATTCTTTTTTTGTTTGGTAGGTCATATACTTCAGAGGTAGTACTTCAAAGTGAAAAATAACGTTAATTTTGGAAGTCGGTGACAAAAACCGAAAATTCAAAACTAATGACACCTACTTCTGAAATTTACGTTATTTTTCACGGTGTAGTGTTTTTTTTTGGAAATCGGTTGTATTTTTAACACGCTTTTATTAGGTCGACCTGTATGTAACTATGTAATGGAATCTAAGGTAACTAATTTAACCATCTTCCAAGGGTCTTAGCGTAATGAAAATTGGCAGCTGTATGTAGTTCTGATAACAATACAATAATATGGTACTGTCAAACTGATCTGATGATGGAGCCGGAAGATATGAACTGGAACTTCATGATGGAAAATCGTATCATAGCTGTTTTAAATTTCTTAGAAAAGTCTTGTAATGAACTTTGACCACGATTAGGTTTCAAGGTCTGATGATGAAGCCGGAAGATAGGCACTGGCATTCCATGATGGAATATCGTATCATAGTTGTGTTTGCACTTGTGAGAAAAGCTACGTAATGGATTTTGAACACGATCAGGTTTCAAGCGTGTTTTTCTAGTGTTCTTTAAACTATTGATTTTATTTTGTAGAGAGTTGAATGTTTTTTCAGTTATGTTGAAGTACCATATCGACGATTGAAAGGCTAATTGATCTAAGCGACATTTTGTAAAACTTGCTCCTGCAATTTTATGATTCATCCTCCTGGACGGATCATAGGTTTTTTTTTTAAATCATAATAAAACAACTATTTGATAGACTTTTATTTACTTAAATCAATCAATCATAAATATGATCTTATTATGATTAAAAAAAAACAACCAATTCATCCTCCCGCAAGTTTTACAAAATGTCGCTTAGATCAATTAGCCTTTCAACCGTCGATATGATAAGGGCGAGCCTATTACCACCAACCGGGCACAAACCCAGAGTTCGGAGTGGATTTGAAAAATTCCTGATCCAAAATTATTCACGAAGTGTTTGTACAAACATACTAACAGACATAAAATCATTTATCATAAAAAAACAAATATGACGACTTCCGGCTCTACTAGTCATAGTTTAAGATATCGCCCTGAAGTTACATCACCTGAAATTTCATCATCAAAAACTTATTCTGTATGGGTAGTTCGTGTCGACACGAGAGAAATATTCACATTCCGCCCACGAAATAAGGGTTTCACGTAATTCTTTTTACATTTCAATCACGCATTCGAGAAGTAATTGCTATCGACTTTTTATTATTAAATCCCGTTCCAATCAAGTATTTAATACCCGAAATAATCTGAATTGGTTCCGTTCCGAGTACTGAGTGGATTTGATTTTTTCGATAACTTCTTCCTACGCGGTTTATTTCCATTTATAGGTATTTAAATGGAGATCCAATAAGTACTACGTGATAGACGACTGCTACACCAGTGATTTTGTGAGTTCTTGATATGTTTTAGATTAAAATCAACTCTTAAACTCGAGTTTTTTTATAGGTCTTCGAACTAAACAGTTACTTAGTTTACCATCGATAATATACCTACTAAAAAATAAAATTAATAAAAATAACAGTGGCTGGGATAGACTGGATGTGCAAGGCGGAGGAAAGGGTGTTGTGGCGCAGCCTGGGAGAGGCCTATGTCCAGCAGTGGACTGCGATAGGCTGAGTTGATTGACTATACCTATGTGGCAGCATCTATATCCCACATGCTAATTACGCATCAAAGACCTGACGTCACGCAAATCCTGCATCGCGAAAGTAGTGTTTACCGCACGAATAACACCTTGCTCGAAAACGAGGTGCCAGCAGTTGTTGCAGCTGTGCACGTAGCTTTAAATTCCCCGATTAATAATCATGATCAAAACTTTGATCCAGCCCGTCCCATCTTTGATGTCCTCCCTTCGGTGAACGCCCTAAGCCGAGGCTCGTACCCCACAGGGGGTGCCCTTAGCGAGCGTTTACCCTAGCTTTTTAGCTTAGTTTTATGTGTGCTCTGGCTGGAGGCTTTGAGTGTAGCAGCTTAAGGCAACCACAGGATTGACCGGTTAAATAGTCCTCAGAGGCCAGCTATGAGATGCCCTAAAGAAAAGAAAAAAAAACAATCGTTGCGAAGTTGCCCGCCAGACACGACAACTGTCTGGTCGGAGGATTCCCCCTTTTCTATAGAGGATGAGTGAACTTTACACCCTGTTCCTCATGCCTCTAAACCTACTTGGTTCATTTAACAATGACTAAAGTGACACATAAATTTAAAAGACACTGAATTCAAATAAAAATGTATTCAAATCAATAAAATCGAATAAATAATTTTGAATTAATATTGTGTCAAATCATAGGCATTCATGTTTTTATTATCTCAATCATTACAATATCATGAACATAATTATACATTGTACAACATGTTGCAGCAAAAAACGTTAACATAAAATAAATCATTCATAACTAGAGGTCGGATATTCGGATGCATATTTACCTAAAGTTGAGGTGTCGGCTATTATGGAATGCACTTTTGTGTCGAAAAAATCCCGGGATTCCCGGATCGACTTTAAGAGTTGTGATTATAGAATCGAATGTATTATATTACTAACGTTCAGGTGTTGGCTAATATGGAATGCACTTTTGTATCGATCGCAAAAATCTCGCGACTCTGGAATTGATAAATTTAGTACTTTTTATAAATAGAAATGCTAGCTAATGTTGTAAAGTAGGTTGCCGAATTGGCATACCACAAAGCGACAAACAACTTGGTGTCCTAAGTTTCGTAAAAAATGTTTAGTGGGTATATATTTTTATGTTAACACCGCAAAAGTAACCTTCATAAGAGGGCTGATAAGTCATTTCCATACCATGTATCTGATTAGTTGTGCATTCCCGGATGTTATGGGAATCCGGGATTTAAGTTATTTTTTTTATTTATTAAGAAGCCACTTCCATAATTTCTTAGCAAAATATTAACTTTAGGTAAATATGCATCCGAATATCCGATCACTATTCATAACCCAATAATAAAATCAGAGTCACAGTTGTAGTTTTACATACATTTCAACAAAAGGTGCAACATTAATAAATTGAATATTCGCTTCAAAATCAAATAGGTGACCGTTTAAAAAGCCTGAAAATCGTATTTCCCTCGGAACAATGAATATTCGAAATATATCATTCGAGAGATTCATTCGGCAATATATATTCTACCTAACGTAAGCTTATTGATTCGAATTATGGGCTTAAATGGAATGGAACTTGGACACCAGTGTGAAACAATACAGTCACTGTAGGTACAGCAGTGCTATTCTGTAAAAATCTCACGGTGAACGCTTAGGTGACGTGAGCTTGAAAGTGAGCTGTCAATAGTGTCAATCCCTAGTAATTGGTGGAATGACAGCTCACTTCAAGCTCACTTCACCTTAGCGTTCACGGTGAGATTTTTACAGAATAGCTCTGCAGCATAGGTACCTTTGAGGTTTCATCCGTTTTTAATCGACATCATCGACATGATTGGATTGTCAGTTTTTTAGGATTCTGGGTTCTGTAACCAAAGGGTGCCAAACGAAACCCTATTAGTAAGCCTCCGCCTGCCCGTTCGTCCGTCTGTCTGTTTTGACTACTGAATACGAAGAGACTTTCTTGCTCTTCATGCTAATAATATGTAAATATAACCTTTTCAAAGCATGTAACTTCCAGCGTATGTATAAGGATATCTACGCTGAAAAGGTTATCTTAGCATAAAGATTTAAAAAAAAAACTCTTTTCATTACTTTGAATTGGACGTAGATTAGCAAAAAGGATTCAACCCACACTATGGTCAAAAATTAAAAAGGACCTTAGGATTGGTTCCTTTAGGACCTTTTTCATTTTTGACCATAGTGTGGGTTAAGTCTTTTTTGCTTAACTACGTCCAATTTTCTCTATGAAAGTTTTTCCAGTGCTGTCGCGTCCTTGTGCGCCTGTAAAGAAAATCTTAGCAAATTGTATTTTGAATTATTTTCATGGTGTTTTCTCCCAGGTACCAGCGCGAACACTGGCGGTGGACTACTTTTCAACCTTATTACTTAGGGCATAAGGGTGAAAAGTGGTTCACCGGAATGATCCGCAGTTGTACCTAATTTAGTGTAAATGTGTAATACATGGCTAGAGTATTTTGAGGGCTTTTCATACACACATGCTCATACATACATTTCTCCCATAATTAAGTACTTAGTGTTTTAGAGCGGTGGTGGCCCAGTAGTAACTTTTACTTTGAGTAAATAATTTCATCAGCCTATTCTCAAACGGTAAAGAAAAACATTGTGAGGAAACCAGCATGTCTTAGAAACAAAAATTCGAAGACATGTGACACTGGGCCCGCATGGTAGATTACGGGCCACTCCCTCTCGAAGAGAGGAGGCCTGTGTCCCTGCAGTGGGAACATTATAGATTGATTATGCTACTTAAATGCTCTCTTTTATTTTCAGGCCAGACAGATATCGACTGATCTCTTTCATGAATATATTATTCTACAGCTTACAGGTGATTTAGGGTCGGTACTACGAGTATCTCTAAGGGGCAATTTTTATTCCGAAAATAGTGTCTTAGGGTACCATTGGGTATAAAATGTGTAATAAATTGGCTAGCATCCTAACGAAGGTTTTATAAATGTGTCAAAGAAAGTTCTTGATCTAGTTTAGGTTTATCTATGTAACTTTTTCTTTTCACTTCAGTTTAGCACGATTGGTTCACACGATGCACGAGAGAAGTGAACATGTTTCACCTCTCAACGAGGCATCCAACAGAATAACGAATGACAGAGTAGCTCCCTACAGTTGTAGCTCTCTGCTTCCGGCGCTCGGTGTGACAACACGCCGTGTTCGGGTTCGGGACAAGTTAATCGTCATCCTGTGGATGCCTCGTTGAGAGGTCAAACACGTGTCGATTTCTTACAGGGCTTTTTATGATTCGGAATAGTTAAGCGGAATAAGTTACTAAATATTTCTACGTCTATATTACACGTGCGTTTAAAGTACGTGTCATCATCTGCCTAGCCTTTTCCCAACTATGTTGGGGTCGGCTTCCAGTCTAACCAGATGCAGCTGAATACCGTATTTTACATGGAGCGACTACATATCTGACCTCCACAACCCAGTAACTCGATAAAACAATACCCCTTGGTAAGTCTGATTGTCAGACTTTCGGGCTTCTGACAACCCGTAACGACTGTCAAAGATTCACGAATGACAGCCGGGACCAACGGCTTAGCGTATTTTCCGAGGCACGGAGGAGTCTCGGAATGTTAAGATAGTCACCCATCCACAGACCAACCTCGGCAAGCGTAGCTTAACCTGATGGATCGAACCGTGCGGCTGTTATTACTTAGCCACGAGCTCCTCTTATAGTACATTAAGTTTATAGCACAGTCTCTAAATGTATACCTTGATATAAGTTTTATTTTTATTTTGTCGTGTTTAGTTATAAATACCGATAACGTCTTCGGAATTTCGCTAGCTAATTTAATTTAACCCTGTATTTACAGGCACATACTAAATACTAGGTTGAAAATACACCTGCGATGCCTCTGGCCGATAATGACCGCCTGCTTGTCTGCCAAACCATAACATTACTAAATCATTTTGACCCTGTATTTCCAGGCACATACTGAACACTGGGTTGAAAACACACCTGCGATGGCTCTTGCCGATAATGACCGCCTGCTTGTCTGCTAAACCATAACAATACTTAATCATTTTGACCCTGTATTTCCAGGCACATGCTAAACACTGGGTTGGAAACACACCTGCGATGGCTCTGGCCGATAATGACCGCTTGCTTGTCTGCCAAACCATAACATTACTAAATCATTTTGACCCTGTATTTACAGGCACATGCTAAATACTGGATTGGAAACACACCTGCGATGGCTCTGGACGATGATAACCGCCTGCTTGTCTGCCAAACCATAACAATACTTAATCATTTTGACCCTGTATTTCCAGGCACATACTAAACACTGGGTTGGAAACACACCTGCGATGGCTCTGGCCGATAATGACCGCCTGCTTGTCTGCTAAACCATAACAATACTTAATCATTTTGACCCTGTATTTCCAGGCACATGCTAAACACTGGGTTGGAAACACACCTGCGATGGCTCTGGCCGATAATGACCGCTTGCTTGTCTGCCAAACCATAACAATACTTAATCATTTTGACCCTGTATTTCCAGGCACATACTAAACACTGAGTTGGAAACACACTTGCGATGGCTCTGACCGATAATGACACTTGCTTGTCTGCCAAACTATAACAATACTTAATCATTTTGACCCTGTATTTACAGGCACATGCTCCAATCCTGTGTTTGGGTAGAAACACACCTGCGATGGCTTTTGCCGGTAATGACCGCCTGCTTGTCTGCCAAACCATAACATTACTTAATCATTTTGACCCTGTATTTACAAGCACATGCTCCAATCCTGTGTTTGGATTAGAAACCTAGCGTATACCTTCGGTAAAATATCTCCCCGGTGTCCATATGAACAACGTGTTCGATGCTATAATATGGATTCTCTATGCGACCGTCGATTGACACAGGATCTAATGTTCCTATACAAATTGGTCAATATAATAAATTAGACTGTGACAATTTACTTGAGTGTATTGGACTAAAAGTTCCATACAATATACCCAGATATCCCGTTACGAATGTATTTCACACTCAAGCATCCAAGACAAATATTGGAGTAAACTCACCGCTTAACAGACTCTGTAGAGAGATGAATTCTTTGATAAAATTTGTACCAGATGTCGACCTATACCATGATTCCATAAAAGTCTTTAAAGCCAAAATGCTGAAGTCCCGTAAAACGCAATCTGATAATGTGTTATGTTAGTTTATTTTGGTAACTCTTCATCCTTTTTACAATTTATTTTATACTTTCCTTTAAGATCTCATATTTATTTCAGTTTATATTGTTGATGTAAGTAGTCTTAAGTAAGTAGGCAAAAAAGCAATATTGTTCGTCTTGTAATTTTATTTTTCCTTATGTTATTTTTCTAATGTTTAAGTATTTTACCATAATTCTTAATTCTAGAGCCTTTGTTTTATTAAGTGTTTTGTGACCTATTTCTGTGATTGTTGGTTATCCTTTAATTGGCGACTGTATAAGTCCGAGGCTATTGTTAGCTACAGTATTTATGATATATTATGTACAGAAGCTGTTGGTGTACCTTTATAAATAAATAAATAAACACACCTGCGATGCCTCTGGCCGATGATAACCGCTTGCTTGTCTGCCAAACCATAACAACACTTAATCATTTTTTTTTTTCTTTACAGATGCTGATCTCCCAGCTTGGTGTCTACATCCAGTGAATTTCTTCAAACAGCAGATCTGAACCCAGCACATATGAAGCGCAAACTATGCAGGACATCGTTTAACTGCGAAGACATGGAGGAGCTTAATGTGGTAAAACTATTGTATATTACCTACTTTTTTTTTTTTTTTGTAAGCCTGTCACAATGGAAGAGGCACCATGAGTGACAGCGTCTTTATTTCGTTGCAGTAATGTTTTCGTAGTTGAAGTGCTATTAATGACGAACGCGGTTTATCCGTCAGCGCACTCTGGATAATCTGCCGCGCATCCAACCTTGTCAACTTGTCAATATTTTTATCGGTATTTATTTATTAAACACTTTATTGTACACCACATGAAACAAAAAAAAAACCGGCCAAGCGCGAGTCGTACTCGCCCATGAAGGGTTCCGTAGCAGCAAGTAACATTGAATGAAAGGTAAATTGCGGTTTACGATTTATGACGTATTAAAAAAAAACTACTTGTTAGATCTCGTTCAAACCAATTTTCGGTGGAAGTTTACATGGTAATGTACATCATATATTTTTTTTAGTTTTATCATTCTCTTATTTTAGAAGTTACAGGGGGGGGGGACACACATTTTACCACTTTGGAAGTGTCTCTCGCGCAAACTATTCAGTTTAGAAAAAAATGATATTAGAAACCTCAATGTCATTTTTGAAGACCTATCCATAGATACCCCACACGTATGGGATTGATGAAAATTTTTTTTTTGAGTTTCAGTTCTAAGTATGGGGAACTCCAAAATTATTTGTTTTTTTTCTATTTTTATGTGAAAATCTTAATGCGGTTCACAGAATACATCTACTTACCAAGTTTCAACAGCGTAGCTCTTATAGTTTCGGAAAAAAATGGCTGTGACATACGGACGGACAGACAGACAGACAGACAGACAGACAGACATGACGAATCTATAAGGGTTCCGTTTTTTGCCATTTGGCAACGGAACCCTAAAAAGGACAAACATATTTAAAACTTGCTTTTTTGTTATGATAAAAAATCCTCATACCAATTTTCATCAAAAATGGTTCAGCCGTTTAGCCGTAAAAGAGTAACAAACAAACAGAAAAACGAACACAAAATCAATTCTTTATGATATTATTAGTTTAGACTAGAATACAAGGGGCGCGGGCGGTCTTATCGCACAAGGCGAATACCGGTCGTCTGAAAGAGATCTCTTACAGAAAACCTTTATTTGAACTGAAAAAAAGGAAAGACATTTCTACCACGGTATGAAGTAATATTTCGTTATGTCTCATACGAGACGTGGACAAGTAAGACATTAAGGCGAAAACGTCAGGGTAGCACGCGAAATTCAAACTATCTTACGTTTTTTGCATTTTGCAGCTCAGTGTCATGATTTCATGAAACCACGACATATGACACCATTGCTAACTTATGCAGTTATATTGCTGATTGTAATGATTATAACTGAGTAAAGCCAAATTTGTTACGGCCGCGAATCATATTTTAATCAACATAAAACCTAACACTGACCTGCAAAATGCAAAAAACGTAAGATGAATTTCGCGGGCTACCCTGACGCTTCCCCCTTAAGTATACTAATATAATGACGTAGTAAAAGTAACCCAATAAAACCCTTTTCATTACTCCTCTCGTTTATCAAAAAACTTTTGTGGTAAGAATGATATTTACCTACGTAATGAATTAACCAGAATTAGAATACTACTGATCAACACGGTCGCTCTCTGAATTAAGTGTTTATTTAGGACCCGTAACTTCTATTGCGACCGCTCTTTACAAAGCAAATGTGTGAATTTCGTGATTAGATCCTTCGTTAGTGGATTCCAAATAGTAGGTAGATTATGTTGCCCTGAATTTAATGAAATAGCGTAGTCTGGTCACAGCCTTTGGGTACTTAGGTAACTTTAAGAAAACCAGAATAAACCGTAAATACGTAACGAAATATTTTTTAATTTGTAAGTTTGCTTAGACCCGCTTGCACCACAAATCACTGAATACATTTAACACTAAACGTTTTTAATACAATCATTCTGTTTCTATAGGAGTCTAGCCAACTTGAATCTATACAAGAAGAAAGAAAGAAAATACGTTTATTTGCGGTAAACATGACGCAAAGAATGATAAAAAAACCGCCCAAGTGCATTTCAGACCACGCACAATGAAGGGTTCCGAAGTTGGGATGAATTTATCCCAAAAACAAACAACTTTGTAGTTGAAAAACATGTTCTCCCATATGGAATGTATGAGAAAACATGTTTTTGCAACTGCACAGATAAGTTGGTAAATTATTACTCGTTAACTTGTTGTGCCTATTTAGCTGTGATAATTTTCCTTTTAATTTTGTTATATAAACTACTGTTATGATTTTTTTCACACATCCAAAACCAACCATTTAGCTGGCAGGGGGGGGACACTTGACTCTAACAAAAATTAGCAGCTTAATATTTCACAAACGAATCCCTGAATTCAAAAATGGTTTTCACATACTCACAATGTTTTTGAAGGACCTTTTCAATGATACCTCACACCATGAGATAGAAAAAAAAAAAACAAAACATCACCACTTTACCCTAAAAAATATCATTTTTCATAATTTTGTTTTTGTTACTAACTACTTTGTCGGCGTAATTAATATGTATACCCATGCCAAATTACAGCTTTCTAATACTAAGAGTCTTGGAGCTAGACCGCGAACAGACAGACGGAAATAACAAATGGGGGGAAAATATGCGTCACATCCACGCAAAATGGCCATCGCTAAGCATAATGCTGCGCCTCCATGCGAGACAGAGCCCACCGAGCCAACCGGCTTCCAAAAGAAACACTATAAACAGAAAAATAACTTTAATTTCGAAAGTCGGTGGCAAAAAACGAAAATTAAAAAAAAAACCAAAGACACCGACTTCCATATTAAAGTCATTTTTCACGTCGCAGTGTTTTTTTTTTTGGAAGTCTGTTGTTTTTTATCCTAAAGTTACGATACGGATTGAAAAACGACCCAGTTTTTTCAACAAATCATTTTGAGTAACTAAACCAATTTTGATCACACATCATTTGTAAAATAAACAAAATTTTCGCTGATGTGGAGAAGAGCAACCTTTGTTGACCCAGACATGATCCCTCATATTCTTTTTGTCTGACTGATTAGGTGGAGTAATTGCAAAATTCTTCCTTGAAGAGGTTACACGACAGGTGCTGCTATTTCTGCGACTGGCAACCGCAATAGTACTATTTAATTTTTTTGTTTTTTATTTAAAACTAGAAAACACGTGAAACCACGTGTAGTGTACTCCACATAAGATGGAGCCAGAAACCATGCAGCACGAAACGTAATCGAAACTTTGTGTTGGATCATTTAGCTCCCTTTAAAATGGTTGAGCTGAATGATGCTAATCCATGCTTTATCTTCGTGAACGGGCGCCGTCAGTTGGGACTGGTCATTTCTTAACTGCTGCCATGGCTTATTTTTAATTAATTTCTGAGTTGAGCTGCACGATAACTGACAAATGCGTGCACTGACTGGACAGGCCCTCTCAATCTGTGTGGTGCTTTCCTCTAAAGACCACTTCAGACACCAATCCACATGGCCATCACATGACCTGACCAAGATTATGTCTGGACTTTAAAAGAGACTGTGACCTCTGAGTTTGTTTCGGCCTTTCTTCTCAGAGTAGTCAGATAGGAAATGCCGACCTCATCTAGTTTTTAAAATATGATTGACGTGTAAAAGTGTTTGTACAAACCTACTTACAGAAATAAAATCATTTATCATTTATCATTAGGGTGGGAAATTATCAAATAACTTCTCCCGCTCTGGTTGAGCGGGAGGGCGTGTCAGACTCTTGCTGAGTAAAACCCACCCGTGTTCCTTCAGTTGCCATGTTGCTAGGGGCCACGGTATCCCTTTCGGACTTTTCCGCAACCCCGGCAAGCATCGGCCCTAGCGGACCCCGTCAGTTCTGCTGACATCTCTTTGAGGCGCGCGTGGAACACAACGCGCCGTCGTTCCGGGCCTGCAGTGCTATTCTGTAAAAATCTCACCGTGAACGCTTAGGTGAAGTGAGCTTGAAAGTGAGCTGTCAACAGTGTCAATCCCTAGTATTTGGTGGAATGACAGCGTACTTCAAGTTCACTTCACCTTAGCATTCACGGTGAGATTTTTACAGAATAGCACTGCTGGTCCTTATCGGACGGCGAGCTACCCATTGCTCACCGTCCGCAAGCCCGAGCCTACGGTGGCCCCGTGAATCTGCTTGCGACTTCCGACGCTGCCCTGGATTTAACGAATCCTCTAGCTAGACCAAAATACTCAGAAAATACTTTCCAATTTCAGCCTTTCCAGCACGATATTGGCATCGGCCAAGAGTTGAGCGAGTTTTAATATTGAATTCTGTAGTGTCATTACAAAATAAATTACAAGATATTGAAATTTTCAAAACTCGACCCGCTTTAATGGATGGGGAACAAAGCGGGATTCATAAATTACTTTTCTTAGAAACAGGTAACCGAGTTAAGCGCCAGACACCCATAAATTTCATTTAAGTAAGAGTCTTAAGCCACAATCTCAGAAGTAAAGGAGTATTTTATTCAACAACATTTTATTACGTTTGTTTTTTTTATTATTTTATTGTTTATTATTCAAAAAACAAAAGTAGTTTACATGAATACAATTTAAACATACCACACAAACTATCGCGGGTTTAACAGCGGTATGGCCAGACACAGCAACTCGGTGCCACTACATATTAATTAATTAAAAACTAGGTAGGTACCACGGATATCTATAATAAAATAAATAATATAATAAAATTTATTCAAGTATAAAGTAACATTATGATTTACATTAATTACAATCGAGGAAAATTTAATTCTAACAGTAATGTAGAGTAGCCTGATCTAGGTTTATGAAAACCTGTGTTTCAGGCCATCAACTTACATCAAACATTTAAAAAGAAGACAACAATACATTTATTAGAAGTTAAATTAAAAAGAAGACATATTTTCAATTACTTAAACAGTAACTATTTGGGTATATTATTTTAAAACTAGATTATATAAGATATATTATGTTTAAATAAATTAACGAATATTATTAAAGTGGACAAAGCACCTATTATTAATTTGGTAAAGGAAGAGACTTAATGTAGAGTATAGACTTAAGATAGAGGAGATTTAAAATAATATTTATATCTACCTAAGATATAAATATTATTTTAAAATTTCTAGTAGTTTTTCCGTGTCTGCATAATTGAGTTTTGCAAGATATTCTTGTACAAGTAAGTTACACCTATTATAACTTAAATTATACATCTTTAGCACTCTGTTAAACTGGTTATACAAGTAGGGTCCTAAAAATAAATAAAATCGATTAGTAAAAGCATGTTTAGTCTGAGAGTTAGCACAAACCAAATCTTTTCTTCTCCTATCTGAATGTACTGGGTTAAAATAAAGTTCAGTGTGTTGTAATAAAACTACATTCAATACAAATAATTGACGTACTGTTCGCACTTTACATGCCATATAAAGCTGGTGTGTAGGGAATCTAAATGGACGAAAAGTAGCAACCTTTAAAACTGCTCTTTGGGCGCGTTCTAGGTGCAGTAAAATTGATTTAGCGGCACCACCCCAGGACGTTATGCAGTAGGCAATAATAGATTGACACAAAACCAAATAAACCTGTCTAATTAATTTAAAGTCGGCAATGCTACGTAAATGGTAGGTACATAGGTATATGTATATATATTTTTTTTTAGATCTCACTGCAATCTAGAAAGTATCTTTTTAATACTTTTGATTAACATGAGTGTGATCGTTTGTCCCCGTTACGCGGTAGCGTTGATGTTTTGACTGAGTCACAGATTAATATAGATGGGCCACTCCGCAAAATGATTTAAATAAAAAGTGACTCTTGCCACGACACAATGAAGTGCAATTCATGTCGCACAGCGCTAATTGCCTACAGTTATATTCACCTAAAAGTTTCCTCTCTATCTATCGCGTAATTCCTAGGTCTTCTGACTACGTTACACTTATTGAATTGGCCCAGCAAGTTGAGCCCACCGCGTACTTGTAGCTTCATACCTAAACTGCGGAGTGTCCCATCTGAATTTATCTGTGAGTGCGATAAATCTGTTTCGTATATTCCATTTGAAATAAGATTACACATTTAAACAAACCTTTTTTTTACAGTCCGTTCAACCGATTTTGACTTCTTTAACGTAGGCATAAGGATGGCATTAAAAGCAACACCAACAATACCAACTGGTTACAATACCAACTGTTCACTGCAGCTGCCATTTGTCATGCCACCAACGCAATAGAAGTCAAAATCGGTTGAACGAACTGTAAAAAAGGTTTACTTAAATGTTTTTTCTTATTTCAAATGAAACAATTAGCGCTGCAGAAGGTTGATAAGAATATAACGAGCAAAGTGTCTACAGCGGGGAGTGCGAAGAAAGACAGAGCATCTGAAGCCCACTTGTAATTCGAATGGTGCGTCATATGGCACTTAGCAACAGCTGTTTGCCTGAGCCTTAACACTCGTTTGCAGATGTTGTGCGTGCGCCGGGTGTATGAAAACAACCAGTAAATGGTGTTAAATGGACGGAAGTATAGGGGAATAGACATATTAATAGGTTTACAGGACAAAAAGGCGTGGCTGTTACCTCACCACAGTGTAAATTTAGGGCTGCAGATGTCAGACTCCCTATGTCTAAATCTAAACTAATATTATATTAGATTACATTTTTTGTTTGTTTGTTTGTAATGAATAAACTTACAAAACAACTGGATTTAAAAAAATATTTTACCAGTAGAATGCTTTATTACCACTGAGTAATATAATTTATAAAGATATCACGTGGGCCAAGCCGCTGGCAGAAGCTAGTATAATATTGACAAAGGTAATATTACTAGTAATAAGAGAAAGTAAAAAAAAAACTGTAATTCAGACCTTGATCCATAAGATGTTAGTAACATACACTACAAAGTATCGAATCATTTTGTGTCTATTCATTTAGATGAAGGTGTAAGGCCGCGTCCTATTTAAGACTCAGATATATGCCAGAGACCTTAAATGGTTAGCTTGCGTGTTCTGTACTGAGGTCACGCAATGCGTCGCACGTCCAGCCAGTAATAGGACTCGCCCATCAAGGAGCGCTGTCCCAAATTAGACGCATTATTAATTTATTACACGTAAAACAAAAAGTATTTTAATAAAACACGTATACTAAAAGATCAGTAATTTAATTATTTTTAAAACGGTGAAGTTTTCAGAAAAATACGCCTGATGGATTTTGCGTCATTCTCAGTTTTTTATCCGCGTTAGACATAACTTTACAAATTAATTTCACTATGTAACATAAACATAATGAAAAATATGCCTATATTAAAATATTAAGAAAATGCTCTAATTTAACATACATTGTTTCCAAATCACTAACACTACTCGTTTAGACGTCATCTTCAGTATAAAATTATTAAAAGTCAGCTATCGTCCCCTTAAGACGCAGATATCTGCCAGAGACCTTAAATGATTAGCTTGCGTGTTCTGTACTAAGCTCACGCAACGCGTCGTACGTCCAGCCAGTAATAGGACTCGCCCATCAAGGAGCGCTGTCCCAAATTAGACGCATTATTAATTTATTATACATTAAAAAAAGTATTTTAATAAAATACGTATACTAAAAGATCAATAATGAAATTATCTTTAAAATGGTGAAGTTTCAGAAAAATACTCTTTACAGATTTTGAATGATTCTCAGTTTTTCATCCGCGTTAGACATAACTTTACAAATTAATTTCACTATGTAATATAACCATAATGTAAAATATTCTTATATTAAGTTATTAAAAAAATGCTTTATTAATTAAAGCATTTTTTTAAATAATTATATTTTTTCCAAATGATAAACACTAATCTTTTAGACGTAATCTTCAATATAAAATCATTCAAAGTCGGTTATCGTCACCTTAAAAGCAATTACGCGATCGTCGCGTGGTAATTTTTGTTCGGAGAATCTGAACGCGTGGTCGCGTCGACAGAAGGTGTTTTCCCGTTTTCCGAGCAAAAAGTGACATATGCACGCGATGATCGCGTATTCGCGCGACGATCGCTTATAAATAGGACGAGGGGTTCAAGTAACAGTACCGTACTACAGTATCTTTAAGCTGAGATTCGGAGCACAACATTTCAAGCATGGAAGAAATGCTACTGTCCTAATCTGACCTAATTGGAATCTGTACCCTAATTGCGTAATACAACACAATCACAATCTGTTTCGATTTGAAACAGATTGCTAATCCATTGCTTCATAAGTTGGAAAAAAAATCTGCTCAACAATGTAAATAACACAATGATTGTTGTTGAACTAAATGAAACAAATTAGGTATAATTGTTTACGAAAATAAGTTACGCAGTTAGGGTACTGAGCTCCATCGCCGAATAGAAATGCTGCTGTAAGAATTTTCAAGACGGAAAATGTATTATTTTTTTGGTTTCGTAATATAATTATGAAAACTTACTATACTACGAATAAAAATATTTTATTTCTTATTTACATGGCTTAATTTTATGTCAGAAAATTATGATACTGACTGTATTATACATTACCAACTCAAAATCTGACCTACTTGGAATCTGACCTTCATCGCTAATATCCAATCACGAGCATAATTATTAGGCTATTTTTAGTTTCGTCATGTCCGTCTGTCTGTCTGACTGTCCGCGGTCTAGCTCCGAGACCCTTAGTACTAGAAAGCTGTAATTTGGCATAGGTATACATATTAATTACGCCGACAAAGTGGTAAAACAAAATGATGAAAAATTTTGGATGTATGAAAAAAATCACAGCAGTAGTTTATATAACGAAATTAAAAGGAAAACTATCACAGCTAAGTAGGCTTTACTAGTTAACGAGTAATAATCGACTAACTTAACTTTGCAGTTGCAAAAACATGTTTTCCCATACATTCCGTATGGGAGAACATGTCTATCAACTACAAAGTTAAGTTTGTTTTTGGGATAAATTCATCCCAACTACGGAACCCTTCATTGTGCGTGGTCCGACACGCACTTGGCCGGTTTTTTTAATTTCGACCGTCTTAATATCAACATTAATTATGGCTCGTAAAATATACGGGAACAACATGAGTAAACCATTAAAATGTTCCAGCTTTGGTTACACACTTTAAACTTTGACCCACAAGTTTTCTCCATGCATAATAGCTGCACTGCTATTCAGTTCACTCAACTGGCCGACGCCAAAGGCACTCGCTCTAGAATCACTTTAACCCACTTTAAACTGAAACTACTCTTTCATTTTAACATCTTCAATGCAAACTTAAGGTTGAATAGAGCAAGTTCATGCAAAATGATGCCTTATAAATTAATAACTGTCACTTATTACTTGTTGCCTGATATAAATAAAGTTAAAGGTACACCTCCGTCAAAAAAAAATCCGTTCCATAATGTACTAACAACCATTCTTACTCAAATTCAAACTCAAAGCATTTATTTCAATTAAAACATTTACAGGCACTTTTGAATTGTCAAGGGGTCGGTCAGTCAGAAAGATGAAGCTAGTTGCCCATTCCAAAGCGTAGTAGTTAGGTTTCTATGGAGAAGAACGGGCAAGAAACTCCACGGACACTCTTTTAAATCATAATATTGTTACAAAATATTGGTTATATCACTCGTGTTGAAATTATACATGTGAGATCAATGTAGAAAGACGTGCCCGTCAAAAGCGTCCGTAATAAAAAGATAAAACAATTCAAACATTTAAATAAGCCGTGAGAGATGACCAGTCCCTACTGACGGCGCCCGTTCACGAACATGACGCATGGATCAGCACCATTTAGCTCAACCATTTTGAAGGGAACTTAACGACCCAAAACACACGCTTCCACCAGCGAGACATTTGAGTGAGCATGACATACTCTCCTGCTGGGGTTGCGAAGAATACCGAAAGGAAGATCGTAGCCCCCGACAACATGGCAACTGAAGGAACACGGGTGGGTTTTAGTCAGTAAGAGTCTGACACGCCCTCCCGCTCTGCCCAGAGCGGGACGAGTTATTTGATAATTTCCCACCAAAAAAAAAGCATGACATGCTCTCAGCCGCCAGGGCACATTCAAGTCAATGAAAGACGTACTCAGTAAATGGTAGCTTATAGAAGGTACATGGTCACAGTGCTCACACATGTGATATGCAGTTATACAATACTAACAGATTGAATTTATACAATGTATAGATAGTTTTTGCAATCTTCAGCAGCTCCAACAATATGAATTCGAATGCTAATCAACAAGAATAATGCTTAGCCAAAGCCCATGCTAAGTAACTAACGTTTTCAAATTCCGGTCAGTTATTTCGTTAGTTCCACTTTTTGCTACTGGTTCAGATACGTTTGTGGCAGCGCGACGATGTGGCGGCCAACCATCGAATATAGAACCGCCACTCCCCGCGTGCGGGGGCAATAAGCCACGCCCATCAACTGTTTATTTTCAATATAGGCCCTTAATGCGCCCTTGTGGAGCCAGACCAGCGTTGAGCCAAGCATTTTTATCAAATTTACCATCATCTCCGAAACATCTAAGCCTACAATTTTGAAATAAATTCCGAGTTTGGTTCTTTTTTTTACATCGGGTGTGAATTAGAAGTGTAGCATGATTTACTTACTTCATTTGCCTATGTTGTCACGCTCGTTAAGACAATGCTCTGCCTAAATAAACCGAACTCTTAATTCATAAACACGTCATCAAAAGCAAAAGCGGCCAAGTTCAAGTTGGACAAGTTCAGGGTTCCGTATCTATGATTAACGGCAAAAATCATGTAAAGACATGCTGGGTAGGACAATAACAAAATTGTAATTTTATTTGGGTTTAACTAAAAATGAAAAAAAAAAGGATTTATTAAGACAATATTTTAATAGTAATAGGGATTGTAACAAGTGAGAATTAAAAGCAAATTAATAATTAAAATATTTAGGTTTAAAAACGAAAAAATATATTCTGGGAGTCATTTAAACAAGTCTTAAAAAAATAACAGAATGAGAACAATATGAGCAAATTATTCGTGATTAATTTTATATAAAACAATAAGATACTAATTAATAATAACTATCTTTAAATGAAAAATAAGAAAAGGAAAATCTAGGATTCAACTAAACATATAAAATAAAAACAGAATGATCAGTACTTTTAATGGATCTTTGATAGTCGTTATAGGTCGACAGAAGTCCGACAGTCTGACAACCTTACCAAGAGGTATCGTAGTACCCAGTAAGTTGGGTTGTGGAAGTCACAACAAAAATGTCAAAATTTAAAAAAAAAAAATAAGGCACAGTGATAACCTAGTGGTGTGACCGTCAAACTGCCTAGTCATAGGTATTGAATTCCAACCTAAGGCTAAACCTCCTGACTTTTCGGATTCATGTGCATATTGTATAATTATCACTTACTTCAAAAAAGGTAAAGGAAAACATCGTGAGGAAACCGGCATGCCTGAGAAATATTTCTAGATGGTATGTGAAGCCACGTCAGAAGTCCATGGGCGGCTTTAAAACTCTGACACCAAGTTAGTCACTAACCACACGAAAAGAAGAAGAAAAGTGTGTAAAATACTGGTATTCAGCAGCATCCGGTTAGACAGGAAGTCGACCCCAACATTGTAGGAAAAAGGGTAGGCAGATGGTGATAATGATGATCAATCATTCATCCTGCATATTATGTCTCTTGAGCTGAGCATGAGATCCTGAGTTCGATTCCCGGGTTGGGCTAAGTGATATTGGGTTATTCTGTCTGGAATTTCTCAGTAGTAGTCCCGAGTCTGTATTTGTGCCCGGCCGATCTCACTATCGACTTTAGCACCCTTAAAAATCATGAAAACAATACCCATGACGAAAAATTTGAAATTTTTTGCTTCCACCATCTTGGATTGTCATTTTGAACTCACCATCGGCTTTAGCATCCTTAAAAACCATAAAAACGATACCCATGTTGAAAAATTTGAAAATTTTCAAAACCGCCATTTTAGATTTACATTTTAACCTCACTATCAGCTTTAGCACCCTTGAAAACAACACCCATGATGAAAAATTTGAAAATTTTCGATTCGCCATCTTGGATTTTCATTTTGATCAAATTCACACTTTCTCTCTCTCTCTTGCCAGCCTGTTACTTGTTCATACAATGTTCGGTTTGATCTCTTTAATGATTAGAACTTTTACTAATAATATCCACATTCCGAATTCAAATCACTTTTAATCCCTAGGGATTAAAATTATATTTTAATTTAGAGATTTTTTTTTAAAACCTGGTTGACTGGTAAAGAATGCCTAAGGCATTAAGTCCGCCTTTGTACCTTTTTGTGTATGAAAAGTTTAAATAAATAAATAATTTTTTGTTGCAGAATAGCTTTATGGCCCCGTGCATGAAAAAAACCCTTTTTCGTCAGTAACTTATCTAATAAAAATGGTTGAAATAATTGAAACATTAAGTCTGTGTAAGTATAAAAGTACAGTTTTCGTGGTGCTAAACCATTCGTGTCAGTCACAGCACCTGTTAATAGTTGCACCACTTTTGCGGTCTCGAAAATATGGTTTATTTCGCCTTTGATTTACATAATGAAGATAAAGTATAATCATAAAACAAAATTTTGAATTTCTTGATATGGTTTGCTAAATAATAGGAAAAAATACATTACTGACCGGATTTAAAAAAAAAGTAAAAAAAAAAACTGCTACATTTTATATGGAAGTTGAAAAAAGTGGTTCCCCTTGTACAAGAAGAAATGATGATAATGATGATAATGAATGATGTTGATGATATTTTTTCATTTTCATAAAAAACCAATAGTAGTTTCTTCTATCGAAACGATCAAACATCAGTCTCGTGTCAATTTTTGGAAAACTTGTTGCGAATTTTAGTGATTTTCTACGAATCCTTAAGTTATTTGAAAAATCCCTTTCCGCTTTGTACACACTGCTACACATCAAGCTATACAAAACCAGTTTATGTTAATCTCACATTGCATAGGATTTCCGTACAATGCGAGGTCAGTTTATACTGGAAATATATAGCTTGATGTATAGCCGTGTGTACAAGACAAGGAATTCGACTATCTATCACAAATAATTTTGTTTAAATTCTGTTTCCTTTCTCACAACTCATGAACAAAATTGATCAAAATCAGTCGATTTCGTGCACGGAGCCTTAAAATTGTCATAGCCAAAAGTAAGGAATTTTAGTGATAGTTTAGTTAGTTTAGTTCGGTGTACAAGAGAATCGGCACCAATGTCAAATAAGCTTTTAAATTAAATCTACAGGCTGTTCATCTTCTACCCCTTGTTTTTCTATACCTTCTTTGACTTGAGATCGAACGTTATCTCTTACAGGGTAACTTGAAGCCACACCTTTAAATTCCTCCTCCATTCTTAAATAATGTACTTTCATCCTATCCTCGTCAGAATTCAAAGCAGTTCGTCGTTCTTTTCCCTCAGCAAGAGTGGACTCCCATCGGAACTCCCTTTTATACGGATTCATTTTGACCATTTTTGATGCAGTTTTTCGTATGTATCTGTATTCTTTCAGATAGCCCATTTTAAGTGCTTCTCGATTATCCGAAAAAAGCGTCTCCTTTGGTGTATGTGGCTTTTCTATAGCCTCAGGAAATAATATAGCAACAGTGTCATTAAAAATTGCTTTTTGGTTTTTCATGATATCTAACATTCGTTTTTCTTTCTCCAAGCGCTGCATTTCTAATTCTCTCAATGGTTTTTCGTGTTCTATTAGCAATGTTCTGTTGATTCTTTTCTTAACGGCAATTGTTTTTTCTATTATTTTCTGTATGATTTTTTGCCATCTCTCTTCCGGGCCTATAATTTTTAATTTTTGTAATCGCTTAGCTTCAATTTCGTCTTCAAGCTGTTTATCCATTTCTTCTATCAGCCTTTTCCTTGCTTCTTCTTTTTCAACCAAAAGCAAGCCTTCTTTTCTTTTTATTTCAAGTAAAACTTGAGGATTTTTTTTAATGAACTTGTCTTGCCAAGCTATAAAAGAATTCTTAACTTTTAATTCTCTCTCAACCATAGCCTCCATGCGAGCTGTGTAGGATGGATTTCCTAACATAAATATCGGTGGATTTAAAAACATTCTAAAGGAACCGTTAATATCACTCACTCCGATTATGTTTTTGGTCAATGGCAAAGTATGAAGGTAAACACCGGTGAGCATTGTCCCTGAAAGTGTTTGCACAGAAATAGGTTGGTCGCTTCTTAACAGCAGATCCCAGGTTTCAAGACCCCCTTCGGAATTAGTAATAAAAAGTATACTAGGTTTATACTGTGACCATGCTCCGTCCGTCAAACGGTAAGGACGCTTCTTCCAAATGAGTGGTCGACCCAACAATTTGTCAGACCAAATTGCAAATATTTTACCACCTACTGTCATTGTTATAGAATCAATCAGAGGATTTTTATGAGTAGCGACTATAGTACCATCATGTATATTACATACGAATGTTATATCAGCAAACTCTGAATTCACTGCTTCACCTGTGTTGAAGTCATGACCTTCCCAAGTTGCTCGAGCTAATGCACCGTGTTGCGAACCAAAATAAAAAATTGTATTCATGTCTTCTTCTTTTTGTTTTAAAATTTCACATGAAAAATATTTTCTACCGGTGCCGGTATTTTTTGGAGTATAAACATATTTTACGATTGGAGGAGTCATACCAAAACTCTGTATAGAATATGACCAAGGTAAACTTGCCGGACCTAATTTAATTTTGTAGCATGGTTGTAAAGAACGATCTAATACTTTAAAAGGTGAAACATCAGTTAACAACGCTGAAGGCCGCCGCAAAACTCTCTTTGATTTCTTCACTTTCTTACTTTCAACGAATCCTAAGTTATCAATTGACATATTCCATACCAAAACAGAACTCTCAACTCCAGTAGAAATAAACTGCAGCGAGTGTTTGCCATCCTCAGTAGGCAACATTTTTCCGGTAGGTGTTACAAAAAAATTTGGTGACAGCCATTTAATAGCAGTAACTGTATGATAATGACAATTCTGTAGACTACTACAAGCAGTTACACTTACTACCGCCATATCGTGGACAGGCTTCATCCACTTCATATAAGCGTTCATAGCAATTCGGAATTTTTCTCTCTTTTCACTCAAAAGTTCAATTTTTTCGACATTTTCTAGCTTATTTGTTAAATCCCAAATCACTATTTGTCCACTTATTAAACCACCGACCAAAATATTTTCATTAAAAGGGCAAAATGAAAGAACCTTGACTTCACGTGGTGCTTCCAAATACAGTTTTGGTATTAAACTATCTATATGACTCCAAATCAAAACTGGGTTTAAACCATAGACAGCCCTTTGAATTGGGTCCTGGCGTGAGACCGTATGTATTTGCATGACAGCTGGATGAGCATCAGCGTATGAAATAGCTACAATACCAGACCACATTGGATGAAATGCTGCGCAGGAGACAGTCTTGTCTTTAGCCCTTACGTCTGCAAAACAAACATATTCTTCAAAAGCCATAGTACCAAGTGTGTCGAGATGTTTTTGGTTAGCGAGATTAGCATAGTCGTTATGGTACATATCCATTAATGTGTTGAGTTCTATCATGGACTCAAATTCACTTTCTCGAGATGTAACGACACTATTGACCAGTTTTATATAAGACACTCGACGCGTACGCATTAGTGCAGCTTTGTATGTAGCCAGCCCTACTTCGTCAAGTGGTTGTTTTTGCTCTTTAGCTTCCTCATCTGAACTTTCGTCTTTATCCTTATGAGCTGTAATTGCCTCACCGCCGCCTAAAAAGTCTGCCATATCACCTAAAGTGTCCGCAATTGATTGTGTCCACATATTTTTTGGATATCTAAGCTGAGTTTGAGCAGTTCTGTGTACAACTGCTGGAGTAATCTGAGATCCGCAATCTATTCTTCGTCGTATAACATTATTGAACTTCTGTCTGAACGGTTTTAACTCTATAAAACCATCCCTGACGGAGTTAGTATCCCTAATATTGAACTTTTTAGGTTCATACTCAGTGGGAAACTTGGTCTTTACTTCATATTCTATTAAAGTTCTTGTATTGACAGTTTCCAGTTCGGTAATGTCCCAATCACTTCCTAAATTTATCCAGGGTCTAGGTTTTTTTTGGACAGCTTTTTCCAATTTTTTTTCCTGTCTTCTAATAAATCTTTCAGATTGCTGCTTGCAGTGATCCCTGGCTTTTTTTGTACAACATACGTAAAAGTCGTCAGTGTTACTGGTTTCGTCAACTATGTAACCAATAAGCACCTCTGCTTCTTTATATTGCTCTATCTCCTTTCGTATTTGAAAAAATTCGGACGTTTCACCACCTAAGACAATGGATTCTATAATTCTCTCCTTGGCTACATATGTCCAAGGATACTGCGCGTAAACGTGAATTCCTACTACTGCATCTATTAAGATTTGTGTTTCTTCGCTTAGAATTATTTTATGTACGCCTTCCACTTCATATTTCGGAATGAACCTCTTTCTACGGGGTTCAGGCTGCGTGTCGAAGCTCGACATCGTAGTTTCGTGGGTTTGCACTGCAACCACAAATGAAATTATGAATGTAAACTTCAATTTATAATTGTACTGTTTGTGACTATAATGCAATGACCGACCAATATTTTTGATCACAGTATTCTATAAATAACTCAAAGAGTATATTATCTATAATAACTTTTTGATACTGAAGTTCGAGATTATGACAGAATATTATTTTCTTAAGGTTTGTGTACACATTTTTTTACTGTCAAAAGGCAAAAAAATCTTTTTCAATCTCTCTCGAAGAAAATAACTCGCCCTATTTATTTATTTACTGAAACATGAAGTAAACGACTACGCGGCAGGAAGAGATGGTGGGATGAGCTGGACTCATTCTTAAAGGATTGTCCCGCCATCGCACTAGAACAGGAAAAGTGGAAAGAGAGTTGCCTTGCAGTGGGACAACACAGGCTTATAATAATAATAGACAGACATAGTAGTGATAGATCGATTAGAGCGTCGCACAATGATTATTGATATAGCGGTCCTGCATGATGAGAACGTCGTGAAAGATGAAAAAGATAAGCAGATTAAGTATCTTGAGGTTCGCAAGATTGTCGACACATGGGATGTGGATACAGCAGTCATTGTGCCAATAGTCGTGACGGCCAATGGCATAATAGCCAAGAGCCTCGATCACCACCTGAAGAGGCTCTCGTTAGGTAACTGGATCAAAGGCTTGATCCAGAAAGTAGTAATTCTAGACACAGCGCGTATCGTAAGGAGGTTCCTCTTTCAGGAGCCCTGACCACCGATGAAGTGAAACACGATCTTGCTGGATAATGACTGATTTATTCATACGTACAAGCGTCGAGCGCGTGATGTAATGTTTTGGAGCGCCAAAACATGACATCACTCGCTCGACGCTTGTATTGGTCAATTCCTAGATGCCCTCATGAACGCGGGATATCATTTCAGCTCTCAGATCTTGGGGTATAAACACTAAGTGATTTTTGAAGATCACACCATCGACTATCTGAAATTCTGCTATAAATGCCCAATGTATTTTTAACATTTTATTGAAATCCTTTTTATACCTTGGCCAATCGTTTAGAATTTAATACTCTAGTAATTTGCATTCTTTATACCTTTGTGTGACCTCTCACACCATACTGAGTTTACTGTCACTGAACGGTACGTTTGCTATGAGGAAACAACGCTCTGTAGCCTGCATGGCTTGATGGATTTTAACATATGAGGTGTCGTTAGGTTCGTCTTAATAGTGGGAGTGACATAGCCTATATAATATTTATGTATTGCATCTGCAAATAAAAACAGGGGTTTTTTTTTAAACCTACCCCGGTTTAAAAAAAAAACATTATTGGCATCAAATAAAAGTTAGTATAGTCAATTCCAAATATTCCAAAGAGTTTTTAAATGTGTGAAATACTGATATTGAATACTTAGCGGGTTTAGTTCTAGTTGGTCCGTCCGACCAAGCATAGGTATTACCTACCTAAGTTATTAAAACTCTGTTTTGGTAAATAAACATTTTTTTTATTGTTTTAAACAATTTGATTCGGTTTAGAACCAAACTCACACTCTCGTTGACGTTGTCACTCGTAGGCGAGCTGGCAACCTTGCGTCGAGTACGACGCAACGTTGCCAGCTCGCCTACCCTACACACATATGCACATACATAAACTGCCGCGAGCGGCCGCCGCGCCGCCTTTTTGTAAGCGAGTTTTCAACTGTTTAAAAACGATTTATTTGGGGTTTAAAAAGGCAACATTTTATTTAAAACGTTTTAAATCGGTCGTCTTACATCTATACTCGTGACTGAGTTGTCTTCATGAGACAACTTTTTTTCTCCTTTCGGTTATTGCCTATTCGAGGCAAGAAACTTCTTGTGTGAACGGACCATTATAAAACCAGTATTACCGTGAAAACAAAAGAGTTTACATTCGCTGAAAAGACTGATGACGACGACGGACCTAGATAAAAAGCCAACGACGTTGACAGAGGGGTACAGTGCGTTTATTATAACTAGACCCGGACCCCAATTGTAGCACTGAATTTCGCAGTCTTAGTTTTCAGTACAACAAAATTTCTGCTACCATTTTACATGTTTTGCTGACAACTGGTTGAGACACATCATGTAAATCAGCTATATCGTCTTAAATCTACGAATAAAACAACCTCAAAAGGAAAAAACGAAACTTTTATAGGATCATTCGTGTGTCTGTCTGTCTGTCTGTCTGTATGTCACAGCCAATTTGCTCCGAATCTAATGACCGATTATGTTGAAATTTGTTACTTACACATATGTATTTCTGTGACCCAAACACGAACAATCTGCCTAGCCTTTTCCCAACTATATTGGGGTCGGCTTCCAGTCTAACCGGATGCAGCTGAATACCAGTATTTTACATGGAGCGACTGCCTATCTGACCTCCACAACCCTGTAACTGGGTAATACGATACCCTTGGTAAGACTGGTTGTCAGACTTTCGGGCTTCTGACGACCCGTAACGACTGTCAAAGATCCACGAATGACAGCCGGGACCAACGGCTTAACGTGCTTTCCGAGGCACGGAGGAGTCTCGGTATGTAGAAATGGTCACCCATCCACGGACCAACCCCGGCAAGCGTAGCTTAACCTGACAGATCGACCCGAGCGACTGTTAGTATTTAGCCACGAGCTCCTCCGTGTAACGTAAATAAATGAATTTTTAATATGGGGGTCACTTTTGGGGAGCAAATTCTTATTTGCTTTCGCAAAAGTGACCCCCATATTCAAAATTCATTAAAAAGAAAGTTTTACAAACTGTATCGTGTGACATATCAAACGAAAGGGCTTGTTAAGAGGATCTCAATTTTTTTTAAGCTATTTCATTACTTTTATCGCGGGCTTTGAGCGCGGCGACCGAATCAAGAAATTCCGTAACGTAACGAAAATAAAACCTAACACCCCCCTCTCCGCCTACTATGTAATGACGGTTCCCATGACAACATGATGTTGTCATGACATGATGTTGTCATGGGAACGTAATTTTTGTTTTATGTCATCACGTCATCATCCCAAGTGTAGCGTTGACAAATAGGAAATATGGAGGTTACAAATGCTATGCAATAGCTTTACCGCTGCAGTCCCCGAGTGCCACAGGTTTTTTTATAATTTTACAATAATGACTTTTAAAGATATTTAAGAAAAGTGATGAAAATTTACCATTCTCCCTCCTTATCTCCGAAACTATTATGCATATTATTAAAATTTTAGGCTCTCAATTCGACTGTATGTTTTTTTAAGAACGGACTGGGCTCCAGCCCTAAGAGAGTTTGCGAGTCTCTTTAATTCCGTTATCCAAGAGTGTACAACACCCGGAGCGTAGAGCAGAGGGGCGGTGGTTCTGTTCTTTAAAAAAGATGATAATATATTGATGAAGTACTAGAGACCCCTCTCACCTCTAAGCCATGTATACAAGCTGTTCTCGAGGGTCGTCACGAACCGTCTCATGCTCCACATGGTTGTACAGTCAGCCCCAAAAAGATGTACACACGGACAAGAAACCATTTAATTGTCAACAACCTTTTTTCAAAACATAGTAGACAATTAATTTTACCAAACCCATCTAGGCACAGCTTTTTTTTTTGGTTACGAGATTATCAAAAAACCTCTCCCGCTCTGGGTGGACTAGGAGGGCGTGTCAGACTCTTACTGACTAATACCCACCCCTGTTTATTGCCAGGGGCCACGGATCTATACACCCTATGACCAAAAAACTGTTCACAGTAATAGTTCCAGAACAAGGTAACAAGGCTGTCCACGTCATACGACTCATATCGAATGACCCGTCTTTAGCTTCGTATAAGTAGAAGAACAAGAAATTTATTTTTGTCCTTTTCATTTCATGCATGACGTCACTGACGTGTTATTTGTTTTTGATTTGAAATACAAATATTATTATAAATCATGAATGTTCATTACGAATGTTGCTTAGGCTTTTTAAGTTGGTCACTCACCGGGTATTCGCATGTAATAAACATTACATGATTTGAGCATTACGTTACAATACTATGCCAGCTCGACGCACTGCCTAAAGTGCATTCGCTTTTGTAACCGCTTGAACTGTGAGTATTCGTGCGTGTGTAACATCGATTCAGTTGTACCTAATACTCGGTTTTTTGCACTCACTGCTGCAATTTTACGAATTCGTAACATTGCAGCAGCGTGTAATGATGTATTAAATCATTACAGGCACGCAGTATAATGCTCACCAGGACGCATTCACTCGAATCTAAACTGTTACATTACACGCAAATGCTCCCGGTGAGTGACTACCTTAAAATGTGATCGTTGTCATGACAATAATAATAATATGTCAGTCTGACGCGGTAGAGTCATAGACATATAATTTTTTTATGACATCGCATTTTCAACTAAATACTTATTTATAACACCTCTCGAGGTTGAACTTTAGGGTGTTTCGATTTTTTGGGACAAAATGTTTACATTGTTTTGGTAAAATAAATTGTATACATGTTTTTTACCTGTACGGCTACGGTGGACACAATTATTGTATACAATAAAATGGTTCCTTATCCATGTATACATCTTTTTCGGGCTCACTGTACTTGGGCGACTGACCGCCGGTGCGTATGAAGCTTGTTGCGTGTTCCATACACCACTGTGAGTCTGACCGCCCGCCGGCTAACCGGTAGGCGGCGGCCGGACGCACAGTGGTGGATCCGGTGTGCACCCGGTGACCGCTTGCCGTACAAATTACGCCGGTACATATGAAAGATAACGTACATTCCATACACCACGGTGAGTCCAGCCGCCGGCTACCCGGCACCGACTAGCCGGTAACCAGGACGTGTGTCACTTAAGCTCGCCTGCACCACAATCGCATGCGTTTAGCACTATACCTACGTAATATTAAAAATATCATTGTGTCTCTGTCGTGGCCAGATCTTAGAATTGACCATTTCATGAAATGGCCAGCTACAATTGGCCATTGTCGTTTAAACGTTAATGTTTAATGATATGTCAGTCGACGTTTGGCCATATCATTAATGTAGGATAACCATGGTTTAAGGTGTAGTAAAAATAGCCAAGTAACTGCGACTAACTTAGAAGTAGCGCGCGCTGGCCGCTGCCACGGTACCGCTCGCTTCGCTCGCTCAGCTCGCGAGCGGTAGGTCACAGTTCTAACCTAACCTAACCCATTTGGTCGGCGTGCCACATAAGCGACGTAAATTTTAATTTTTTAAACAAATTTTAAGTGCTATGTTGCATTTCACGCCACGGCAACGGCCGGCGAGCGCTACTTCCAAGTTGATCGCTTTCCGTAATATCATATTTAGAAACCCAATAAAAGTCCATCGACTTTTTTGCGTGGACACACTACTTTGTTTGATTTATTGTATGCCACCGCCATGATGCACAACACAAACACAGCGACATCAACGCCTTTACCGTTGGATAATCTATTTTACGATATGGTCACTAATGTTTGGCCACATCATGGTAGTCGTGCGTTTAACTGTTCATATCGTCAAATGTTAAGTATTTATTGATCTGGCCAGGCCATATCATGATGTGACCAGCGGTCGATGTTCATTTCATGAAGTGATCAATTCTAAGATCTGGCCACGACATCTCTGTCATCTTCAAACTCAATAGTTTGATGAAACAGAAGAAGCAGAAACAGAACGATGTTATAAATTCATTTAGTGCTAAACATTTGTAGATATTATGTCGTGCAAGAGGGTCTAAGATTGCAAATAAAAAAACATTTTGATAAAACTATTTTAATTTGTAAAATGGAAACTGGATAGAAGTAACTTCCCAAATAATAAAGTTTAAATACATGATACCTATTCTATATAACAAAAAAAAAAAAAAAAAAAAAAACAGTTTTAAGAGAATGTTGTAAATAAAAAACGCGAGCCTATGAATAATAAAAAAAGTAAATAGAAACAAAAATACAAAAAACAATATTTAAAAAATTATTCTTATTTATGCTAAGTGATTCACACTGGTCACAAAAAAAAAATAGCTATGATTACTTATCAATGATAGAAATTAAAGATATAAAATGCCTATAACTGAATAACGTATCGACATTATAACAAGTTCTGAAAATAAGTTCTAAGATAAGTCCATAGACTCTTCATCTTCTTCCTCTATTTCATTCTTAGGCACCTCTTGCGCAGGTCTCGACGCCTGGTCTACTCCTCCTGATTCCTCCCGAATTCTTAAAGAATGCATTTTCACGATATTTTCGTGAGCATTCAGAGCAGCCCGTCTGTCTTTACCCTCAGCAAGAGTGGCATTCCATCTGAACTCTACCCGATAAGGATTTTTCTTCACTTTTTTTGATGCAATTTTTTTTGTGTGTTTGTATTCATCCAGATATTGTTTTTTCAGTGCCTCTTTATTGTCTGAAAGCAGACTCTTTTTTGGTTTCGGTGGCTTCTTTATAGCCTCGGGGAAAAGAATAGCAACAGTGTCATTAAAAATTGCTTTTTGGTTTTTCATGATTTCCAGCATACGTCTTTCTTTCTCTAACCGCTGTGTTTCTAGTTCTCTCAATGGTTTCTCATGTTCTATTAGTAACGCTCTGTTGATTCGTTTCTTTACTGCAATTGTTTTTTCTATTAATTTTTGTATGATTTTTTGCCATCTCTCTTCCGGCCCGACAAATTTCAGTTTTTCTAACCTTCTTGCTTCGACTTCTTCATCATGCTTTTTTCCCAATTCTTCCCTCTGCTTACGCTTTTCTTCTTCTTTTTCAGCCAAAAGCAAACCTTCTTTCCTTATTATTTCTTCTAAAACGTGAGGATATTTTTTTATGAAATTGTCTTGCCAAGTAATAAAAGACTGCATTACCTTTAATTCTCTTGCAATCATAGCCTCCATACGAACTATATAGCCTGGATTTTCCAACATAAATATCGGTGGATTAAAAAACATTCTAAAGGAACCGTTAACGTCACTCACTCCAATTATATTTTTGGTCAATGGCAAAGTATGAAGACTAACACCAGTGAGCATGGTCCCTGAAAGTGTTTGCACAAAAATGGGTTGGTCGCTTCTTAACAGCAGATCCCAGGTTTCAAGACCCCCTTCGGAATTAGCAATAAAGAGTATACTAGGTTTGTACTGTGACCATGCCCCGTCCGTCAAACGGTAAGGACGCTTCTTCCAAATGAGTGGTCGACCCAACAATTTATCAGACCAAATTGCAAATATTTTACCACCTACTGTCAATGTTAAAGAATCAATCAGAGGATTTTTATGAGTAGCAACTATAGAACCATCATGAATTTTACAGCGAAATTTTATGTCAGCATACTCAGAATTCACTGCCTCGCCAGTGTTAAACTCATGGCCTTCCCAAGTAGCTCGTGTTACAGTTCCGTGTTGTGAACCAAAATAAAAAATGGAATTTATGTCTTCCTCTTTTTGTTCTAATACTTCACAAATAAAATATTTTCTCCCGGTGCCGTTATTTTTTGGAGTATAAACATATTTAACACTTGGAGGGGTCATACCAAAAGTCTGTATCGAATATGTCCAGACTTGACCTGCTTCACCTAATATAATTTTGTAGCATGGCTGTAAAATACGATCTAATATTTTAAAAGGTGAAACGTCAGTTAACAACCCTGATGGTCTTCGCGCAATCCTTTTAGATTTCTTAACTTTCTTGTCTTCAACGAACCCTATATTGTCAACTGACATATTCCATACCAAAATGCTTCCGTTTGGAGAAGTAGATATAAACTGTAATGACAATTTGTCATTTGGTGTGGGAATTGTTTTTCCCGTTGGTGTTACTATAAAATTCGGTGACATCCATTTGATAGCAGATACTGAATTTAAATGACAATTCTGTAAACTACTACAAACAGTAGCATTTACCACCGCTCTATCCTCCACAGACTTCATCCATTCCATATGAGCGTTCATCGCTATTCGATAAATTTCTCTCGTTTCAGTCAGGGTTTCAATCTTTTCGACATTTTCGAGCTTATTAGTTAAATCCCATATCACTATCTGTCCACTAACTAAACCACCAACTAGAATATTTTCATTAAAAGGACAAAATGAAAGAACCTTGACTTCACGTGGTGCTTCCAAATATAGTTTTGGTATTAAGCTGTCTATATGACTCCAAATTAAAACAGGGTTTAAACCGTAGACGGCTCTTTGTATTGGATCCTGGCGTATTGTCGTATTATGTGTCTTCATTACAGTTGGAGCGCTATCGGCGTACGAAATAGCTACAATACCGGACCACATTGGATGAAATGCTGCACAGGATACAAACTTGTCTTTAGCCCTTACGTCTGTAAAACAAACATACTCTTCAAAAGTCATGGTACCAAGTGTGTTAGTATGTATTTGGTTAGCGAGATTTGGATAGTCGTTATAATACATATCCATTACCGCGTTGAGTTTTATTATGGACTCTGTTTCACATTGCCGCGATGTGACGTAACTATTGATCTTTTTTACATAAGAAGGTCGACGCATACGTGTAAATGCAGCTTTATATGTAGCTAATCCCACTTCATCAATTGGTTGCTTGTGTAGTTTATCTTCATTATCAGAACTTTTATCCCCGTCATCGACGTTTTCTGGGCCCACTTGACTAGCATCACCGCCACCTTCGATATCTTCCATCTGACCTAAAGCGTCTGCAATGGATTGTGTCCACATATTTTTTGGATAAGTAAGCTGAGTTTGTGCAACTGTATCTACAAGTGCTGGAGTAACCTGAGTTTCACAATCAACTCTTCGTCGAAAAACATTATCGTACTTCTCTCTGTGTGGTATCAATTCTATAGAACCATCTCTGACAGAGTACGTATCCCTAACATCGAATTTTTCAGGTTCATATTCCATGGGGAACTTCGTTTTTATCTCTATCTCGAATAAATTTCTTGTCTTGATCGGCATTCGTTCAATAATTTCGGCATCACTTCCCAAACTTTTCCAGGGTCTAGGTTTTTTTTTAACAGCTTTTTCTAACTTTTTTTCCTGCCTTCTAATAAATCTGTCAGATTGTTGCTTGCAGTGATCCCTGGCTTCTAATGTACAACATACGTAAAAGTCATCAGTGTTGGTTGATTCATCTACTATGTAACCAAAAAGCACCTCTTTTTCACTGTATTCCTCAAGTTGCTCACGAATTGGAAAAAAGTCTGACAATTCGCCACCCATGTCTATCGATTCCATGATTTTCGCTTTGTTTACATACTTCCAAGGGTACAGGGCATAAACATGAGTTCCTACTACTGTTTCTACATACATCTGTGTTTCTTCACTCAGAGTAACTTTGTATACACCTTCAACTTCATATTTTGGAATGAACCTCTTTCTACGAGGAGTCTGTGTGATCTTCGACATCTTAGTTTCCTCTGTTTGCACTGCAACCAAACAACGTTATTTATGAATACGAAATTCCATTTTAATTATAATCTCGATGGTTAGTGTATGTTTTTGTATCAAGCCATGACGTTTGCTACTTTGACATGCCATTTTATTTTCATTTAAAACCTTCCTTTTAATGAAAGCAAAAGAGTTTATATTCATGTTTAATTTTCGTGTGGATTTTAGTATTTTTTGTGCCAGATTATTTTTAACCTAAGAAAGCGCATCAGTGTGGATGGTACCATAGCGAATCAGATATACAATAAATTTTAAAAATACCTAAATGTATAATTTGTCCCGATATGAAAAACAGAAGAAACCTTTATTTGTCAAATGTCTGACGTCCATTTATTTAATAAGCTCTCATTATTTATTAGAATGCGTCAGTTAATTTATTAACATCCTTTGTCTCAAAACTGTGTACGATGTTAACTTTATAACCCTTATCATAGTCAAAGTGTCAGAGTGGTACTCTCATGGGGCATTCCGACATCTGTCTCCTGACTTACATCCAATACCTTTGGTGTAGCTTGGGTTAAGTTGTTATGAAAGTGCCTACTGAATTTGTTATTACCCGACTGCCCTAGAAGGAGGGTAACGTTTTTTTTGTATAACTTTTAAGAAACTAAACATCGAGTGCCGAAAACCTATTCAATTTGATCTAAGTCAAATCTAGTTGGTTGCCATAATTCATGTCAACCAACTCTAACACCTAACATAAAATTAGAAAGCTAGTTTTGTTTTTGTGATAAAGGGCTTGCCCAGGCTTTTTGCAGCATACGAGCGCAATGTTCTAACACACTTTAGAACCGGTAATATTAAGTTATTTTGGAGTTTAAGACACAATAGCTCAACTCATCTAATAATTATGAAACTATATAATGGAGAAAATGTTTTTAATTTGAGTATGGTTTGACCGATGACCTTGTGAAGGCCGCAGGAATCCGCTGGATGTGGAAAGCACAGAATCGGTCGAAGTGGCGGTGCTTGGGGGAGGCCTATGTCCAGCAGTGGACGTCTTTCGGCTGAAATGATGATGATGATGATGGTTTGTCATATGAAAACAATCCTAATTCTAATCCTAACTTTAATAGTATAAATGCGAGAGTGAGTTCGTTTGCTACGCTTTCACGCTAAAACGGCTGAACGAATTTGGATGTTTTTCTTTTTTTAATGGCACTTGGTTAGACCATGACCTGGAATAGGACATAGGATACTTTTTATCCCGGTTGTATGTTCCCGTGGGACATGCACGGCCGTTATCAAAAGCTAGTTCAATATAACATTACGGTCAGCTTACATCACAAATTACTCGAGTTAAACATATTTTTAAAACATCATCCTGTCTCCATCAACTCCGAATGAATAACAGAAATTTTTTCATGTTTTTTCGATTAGCGTTAACAAATTTTAGGTACAATGCTTAATTTACCTGCTTGAACCAAAGTTTCTTGTTGTTCGTCTTCTTGAATTGGTGTCTTCTTAGCCTCTTCTTCATCTTCGTCGTAACTGGTCTCTGACGATGAATTACGGCGTGGTATCGGCTGTGTCTCCTCTTCACTGTCCTCCGAATCCTCGAACATTTTTAAAAAAATTTAAAGCCTGTAATTAAAAAATTGCATTATTTTTATTTTTGGAGCAGGTAATAATGAACAATTTCTTTCCCCGATTTCGGTCCATTCATTTAATTTGCGAGCAAAGTCGCAATGTCCGCATATTGCAAAGAAATTCGAAGCAGACATTTTTGTATTGTATTGTATATCACCACGATGTCCGCAACTCCACGAACAAGCGCGCAGATATTTATTGAATTAACTTATAATAAGTATTGTATTTTGAGCCAGACCCAGCAGCCCAAATAGCATACAATTTTAAAAAGAAAAATCTTTATTACTTTTTTACCTAAATAATTGTTCACTTTTAAAGAAATGATGAACACAACATAAAATCAGGGCCCGGATTGAGAAAAAGTGATATTTAAAAAAAGTTTTTCTCTTTTAAAACTCTGCAACCCGCATTACGTCCAAAAACTTTGAAGGAAAGAGGAATATACAAATCGTTCCTTTTTAATCTAAAAGACGTGTTTCTTTGCTGCATGTTTAAGACGATTTAAAAAAGAAAAGTACCTAAATAAAAAAAAAGTTATTAGTTTTGTGTTGTATTTTGATGATGGGATTTGGAGGAGCTCGTGGCTAAGTACTAACAGCCGCTCGGGTTAATCTGTCAGGTTAAGCCACGCTTGCCGGGGTTGGTCCGTGGATGGGTGACCATTTCTACAGACCGAGACTCCTCCGTGCCTCGGAAAGCACGTTAAGCCGTTGGTCCCGGCTGTCATTCGTGGATATTTGACAGTCGCTACGGGTCGTCAGAAGCCCGAAAGTCTGACAACCTGTCTTACCAAGGGGTATCGTATTACCCAGTTACTGGGTTGTTGAGGTCAGATAGGCAGTCGCTCCATGTAAAATACTGGTATTCAGCTACATCCGGTCAGACTGGAAGCCGACCCCAATATAGTTGGGAAAAGGCTAGGCAGATAGTTGTATTTTGATGATAATGGATTTTCTGTTGTATGTGTATTGTATCGAATATTGTGTATCATTGTGTTGATACTAATTGTTGATAAAAAACACTCATCATCTGCCTAGCCGTTTTCCAACTATGTTGGGGTCGGCTTCCAGTCTAACCGGATGCAGCTGAATACCGTATTTTACATGGAGCGACTGCCTGTCTGACCTCCATAACCCAGTAACTGGGTCATATAATACCCCTTGGTAAGACTGATTGTCAGACTTTCGGGCTTCTGACGACCCGTAACGACTGTCAAAGATCCACGAATGACAGTCGGGACCAACGGCTTAACGTGCTTTCCGAGGCACGGAGGAGTCTCGTTATGTTAAGATGGTCACCCATCCACAGACCAACCCCGGCAAGCGTAGCTTAACCTGATGTATCGAACCGTGCGGCTGTTATTACTTAGCCACGAGCTCCTCCTGATAAAAAAAACTCAACGTACTAAAATAAATAGGTACTTACCAAGTTACCAAGAAGCTAATTGTTAGCCACGGGAAAACACTTGTAAATGTGAACAGTGTTTCAGAGACTTTCAAATTTATATTACTGTGTTTGTAAACAAGCGGTTGCTTTGGTAAATGGTGGTTTACGCATGCGCGTAAAACGAGCTTGGTACTAAATGGTACCAAATACTGACGGTTAGTAGAACCCTCCTATAAAAAGGCTACCAAGGGGTATTTATATTTTAGGGTGATAAAAAATTTGGTAGTCAATTTTGTATAGTTGATCATGGTAACTTGCATAGTTTTTTAATCTTTTCATTTAAAAAGTGATAATCTACATTAACACTAACATTTAAAGCTTTTGCTTTTCAGTGTTACTGTACTTTACAAGCAGGACGTTCTGCTCATAGGACTATTTGTTCATAGGACGATTTGCTTATAGGACATTTTGCTAAAGTGTCGTTTTGCTAATAGGACCATTTGCTTTTAGGACGTTTTAATACGGAGGGATTTTTTTATGTGCATGGCAAGAAAAAAATTAACCCAATTACTCTCCTTGGGTAGAGTGTAGCGGTTACACTGCCACATACGAACTACGCATCAAAGACATGACGTCACACAAATCCTGCATCGCGCAGTTAGAGTTTACCGAGCGATCGACATAGATACAAGATTTCAACTTCAAACCGATGGGCAGTTGCCCGCCAGACACAACACCCGTCTGGTCGGAGGAACCTCCCTTTTCTATGGTGGATGAGTGAACTTTACACCCTGTTCGTCGTGCCACTAAAAGAGTATTATTATCAAATTAAAATAGTTATTATGGCTCTAAAATACGACTATTGGTAATTCGCCCGAATTCACTCGCTCGAAACGGGCGAATCGACAATTTTAAATAATCTAAATTTTTCTTGAGGCGATTCACACGAAATTAATTTATTTGTGAGCGAATCTATTTCCAGAGTTGTCGATTTGCCTACAAATAAATCGATAACAAGGCTCAGAGATTTATTTACCTACAATAGATTTTGAGCCTTACAAACAAACTGTTGGCTCTAAGCCAATCCATGTCAATTCTAGGAGAAGCTAATATTCATTTAGTCATACCAAAATATAGATGAATTATAGGAATGAAAACGTCACGACGCTGTAAAGAAAGCGCTCGAAATAAGAGTTTCACTAGTATTAAAAATACTATTTACTAGCCAGGATAAAAATTGCCTATGAACTTTTTCAGGTTAATGTCTATCCCTGTGCCAAATTTCATCCAAAACCGTTCAGCCGTTTTAGCGTGAAAGCGTAACAAACAAACTCACTTTCGCATTATTTTATAATAATATCTGCCAGCGGCTTCGCCCGCGTGATATCTTTATAAATTATAGCCTATGTTACTCAGTGATGATTATATCATTCTACTGGTGAAAGAATTTTTAAAATCGAGGTTTATTGTACAAGGTGTTACTTCTTTCTGTTTAGGGTTCCGTAGTAAACAAGGAACCCTTATAGTTTCGTCATGTCCGTCTGTCTGTCCGCGGTCTAGCTCCGAGACCCTTAGTACTAGAAAGCTGTATTTTGGCATAAGTATACATATTAATTACGCCGACAAAGTGGTAAAACAAAATTATGAAAAACATTTTTTATTTAAGATACCACTCATACACGTAGTGGTGGTGTTTTTTTTCTTTTTTTAACCCATGGTGAGGGGTATCATTGGAAAGGTCCTTCAAAAATATTGTAAGTTTTTGAAAACTATTTTTGGATTCAGGGATCCGTTTGCGAAATATTAAGCTTTAAAGTGCTAATTTTTGTTAGAGTCAAGTGTTCCCTGCCCCTGCCGGCTAATTGGTTGGTTTTGGGTGTGTGAAAAAAAACACAACAGTAGTTTATATAACAAAATTAAAAGGAAAACTATCACAGCTAAGTTGGCTCTACAAGTTAACGAGTAATAATCGACCAACTTAACTTTGCAGTTGCACAAACATGTTTTCCCATACATTCCGTATGGGAGACCATATTTTTCAACTACAAAGTTAAGTTTGTTTTTGGGATAAATTCATCCCAACTACGGAACCCTTCATTGTGCGTGGTCCGACACGCACTTGGCCGGTTTTTTTTTTGTCGTGTGGTTAGTGACTAACCTGGTGTCAGAGTTTTTATGCCGCCCATGGGCCTCTGACTTGGCCAGACCCATAACGTTGTTCATAATGCTGAACACAGTCAAAATATTTTCGGCACCCTAAGGGCTATTTTTGTACTGCACGTATTTTTGTATTTCGTCGGAATGTTAATACCACAGAATGCCATTCAACCATCTTTAGATATCAGACCGAATGAAACATGTGTGGACACTAACAAACTGACAATTGCGTTGAATTAAAATATGTTTTTATTAATTTATTTATCTTTTGAATTGATGTTTTTCTATTTTGAGAATGTGAGAACGCTGTAGGCTTAGTGGACTGTAGATTCTGTAAAAATCTCACTGTGAAAACTTACGTGAAGTGAGCTGTCATTTCACCAATGCTAGGCACTTATTGAAAGACCTACACTGTCCTCCCATACCTCGTAACACTGTTATTTGTAAGTATTGTAAAAGCCAATTTTTTTAAAGAGTAACCGTGGAGTTTCTTGTCGGCTCTTCTCCATAGGAAACTACCAATTGGAACCTAGCACCTAGCTTCTGATGTTTCATAAGTGCCCATGTAGGTTTAATTCAATTCAAAACATTTCAGATGTAGTCCATATACTGTTAGTAACACAAAAAACCTTATAAAGCTATTGTTAGTATATACAAAAACAAAGCCACAGGAAGAAATATAAATAAAAACAAAAAAATGGCACCTCACAGGAGTGTCGGTTTATGCCAAGCCCTGGACGCGTCCACCCACAGTTTGTAGTCGCATCCAGTGCCGCCATATCGGCGAGTCCCAGCGGCCCACGAACACGCTCAGAAGGCTGTTCGAACTGGCCCGCATGCGCCTCATAAGAGACGCACAACGCTTCCGCATGATGGCATGAAAACCGTCCACGCTTTTAACTGCAAACATTTCTGAAGCGCTGCAGTGGCGCGGCAGCCCGAACAGTGTTTATGTGTAGAACAGTGTTTATGTGAAATAAAATAATTTGAATTTGAATTGAACATTAGTTATTTATGTAACTGTTTTAATACCTAATTATGTACAGTTGCATACAAGACTTTATCTACACCCATGAAAATTATGAATCCTCTATAAAAGGTTCTGAAACCATAGGGTGTTGCACAATATTGTTTTCTCGACTTTTCTGATAATAATTGGTTAGAAATGTCCTTTGCTGCATTAGAAATATCTGGTGGTGTGTTATCAACGCTTGTATCACTCATTTTTATAAACAACGAAGTAATAAAATTTTGCGATACGACGTGATTTCGAGTAACCTATGAGTAAGTTTTTTTTTTAATTAAGTACGGCGCTATGGTAGTGAAACGCGCGTGCATGACAATGTTCTTTTTTTGATATTTGAGTTGCATAATGAAATTTAGTACAACATTATAACACTCATTTGGATGATATTATGGTTACTATGAAATAAGACACTGGCTGTATTAATGTTGGCAATATGCTAACTGTTTCAGAAACTTTTATGGAGGTTTTATATCATGGGTGTAAATAAATAATTTAATTTAATACTAGATGACCCGGTGAACACCATACCACGTGAGGTCGATTCCCAATATTTCGGCTGTTCTTTTGGTTTTTTCGAAACTAACGCAAAAAAAATTATGCTGTTGTCAACTCGACATTGGTCAAAAGTGTACGCTATTTTGATTGATCTTTTTATCAAGTAAGTTAATATCATTTTTAGTGCCATAGCTTCAAAAGGTATTTTGTGTTCTGACTTGATAAAGAAAATAATTTGAAAACTGACGAATACCCTTTATAGGCTTTCAGTTATTTCAATAATACGTTGTAGAAATAAAATTGGGATAAATTCTGTTATATGCCAAGTGTTTTTTCACAGTTAAACAGAGTTAACAACAACGTTCCAACAGATAAAAAACGCCACTACATCCTCCACTGAATCTTTTAAAAAACCCTCTAAACCTTTTTAAAACCGCCCACCGAGCCATTTAATCCGGTTTGTTGGGAAAGGCTCAAGCCATGCTCAAGCTGATAAATTGTTTCAGACTGCCCTGTCCCGGCGGAAGGAGTCCGCGGCTCCATTGACGGGGGAGAGAGAGAGCACGATATTTCGTCACGGGTTCGGATACCCTCTCGCCCTGGTGTTAAGACTGCGGGTATTACAGGTCAGTGGTGGTTAAAGTATTAGCAGCTTTAAATTTGCATTTGGTTTACTAGTCGTAAACGTGGCTACTGAGCGTGGTGACCTTTTTTAACGTTCCGTACCTCAAAAAGAAAAAAAACTGAACCCTTTTAGAATCACTTCATTATCTGTCTGTCAGTCAGTCTGTCAAGACCTACTTTCTCAGGAACCCGTGGAGGTATTAAGGTGAAATTAATATCAAACACGTAAATCTATGGTCCCTTGAAGCTCTAAAAAAATCAAGCTTCCAGTCAACGCAATAAAAAAATATGTTTTTTTTTTACATATTTTGATGACAGCACAAATAAAGAAAAATGTTCGAAAATTGTTAATTTGTAGTTTTATCAATTTTTTTTTTTGCGATCACAAACTTACATTTGCAGTTGGAGAATTGACCGTGACGTATATCGATGTATGGGAGAACATGTTTTACAACTGCAAAGTTAAGTTTGTTTTGGAAAAATTCATCCCGACTACGGAACCCTTCTTTAATGATAAATGATTTTATTTCTGTAAGTAGGTTTGTACAAACACTTTTACACGTCAATCATATTTAAAAAACTAGATGAGGTTGGCGTTTCCTATCTGACTACTCTGAGAAGAAAGGCCGAAACAAACTCAGAGGTCACAGTCTCTTTTAAAGTCCAGACATAATCTTGGTCAGATCATGTGAAGGCCATGTGGATTGGTGTCTGAAGTGGTCTTTAGAGGAAAGCATCACACAGATTGAGAGGGTCTGTCCAGTCAGTGCACGCATTTGTCATTTATCGTGTAGCTCAACTCAGAATTTAAGGAGCTCAACGATTCGACGAACAATACCAAAAAAAGGACATTTGTGTAGGCCACATAAATTACTCAAACTGTCAGACCATGATTAAAACTAACTGAGAAAAAATTAAAAACAAAACAAAAAGGTAACCCATATAGTCTTCACATTCACAATAATTAAAATAATATAATACTTTAAAAGTAAATATTCATGTCATTGTATATATAAAAATCATTAATGTTAATGTGTATGTAATAAAATAAAAAAACCCAGAAATAATCTTGGTCAGAGCATTTCATATGAGGACCATGTAGATTTGTGTCTGAAATGATCTTTTGAGGAAAGAACCATACAGATTTGAGTGGACCTGTCCAGTCAGTGCACGCATTTGTCAGTAATTGTGCAGCTCAACTCAGAACTTAAAAGGAGCTCAACGATTCGACGAACAATACCAAAGAAAGGACATTTGGGTAGGGCGCATAAAGTACTCAAAACTGCCAGATTATCATTAGTAGTAACTGAGAAAATTAAATAAATATATATACATGAGCTACATAGTCCTCACATTCACACCAATTAAAATAATAATAATGTTATACTTAACAAAGTAAATATTCATGTCATTGTGTATATAATTTTGAAGTTTGCAAAATAAACAAAGTTCCAAAAGTAAAAAATAAAAATAATAATTGGAGCAGCTTAATCCCAAGCCTTTTTGTCCTCAATGTAATCTTTAACGGTATAAAAAGCTTTCTGGCACAACTTACGTTTAATGAATGATTTAAATTTATTAAGGCTTAGATCTTGTACGTGGCTTGGAAGTTTATTATAAAAGCGTATACATTGACATCTGAACGAGCCACCTATTTTCTTGAGCCTTGTTGTATGTAGGTACAACAAATTTGTATTTGTTTCTAGTATTTATGTTATGGATATCACTGTATTTTTTAAACAATTTTATATTTTTATGGGCATATAAAAGATTATCAAAAATATACTGAGAAGGCACAGTCATTACATTAATCTCCTTAAATTTATCTCTGAGAGACTGTCTCGGACTTAATTTATAAATTGATCGAACAGCTCTTTTCTGCAAAACAAAGATAGTCTGAATGTCAGCGGCATTTCCCCACAACAGAATACCGTACGACATTACACTATGAAAATAGCTAAAGTACACTAAACGGGCTGTCTCTATGTCAGTCAAATTACGAATTTTTCTAACAGCATATGCTGCGGAGCTTAGCTTTTTTGACAATTTATCTATATGTGGGCCCCACTGAAGCTTAGCATCCAAAGTTAAGCCCAAGAAAACTGTGCTATCTTCAGGATTCAATTCTTCGCCCTTTATTAACACATTAGTTTTCACCTGCGTAACATGAGGTAGGGTAAACTTAATGCATTTGGTTTTTTTTTGATTAAGAAGTAAATTATTAACATTGAACCAGTGAACAACTTTTGAGATCGCGCTATTTACATCGTCAGTAACCAGCTGCTGACGTTTAAGTTTAAACAAAAGTGAAGTGTCATCCGCAAACAACACTATATCATGGTTATCCTTTATGAGGTAAGGCAAGTCATTAAAATAGATAAGAAACAAGAAAGGACCAAGAATTGAGCCCTGAAGGACTCCCATTGTTACTATAGATCCGGGAGATCTTTTTCCATTAACGTCAACACTCTGAATCCTATTACTCAAGTATGAAATAAGAAGATTCAGAGCGCTGTTCCGGATCCCATAGTGGCGGAGTTTCCTGACTAACGTTTCATGAAGAACGCAATCAAACGCCTTGGACAAATCACAAAAGATACCCAAGGCATCGCTTTGTGCGTGGTCCGACACGCACGTGGTCGGTTTTTATATAAGAGTATATTTTGTTATTTCCACTTCATTATACTTAATAAAACATTAATTTGTATCATGAGCAACTGTATTACTATAATCTTCTGCTGGAGAGTTTGTTGCGCCACTTCTTCCCAGCTAAAGCACTAGGAAGTGGTGAAAGGTGGGCCTTGTGAGAGACTGTCTTTTGTAATTTTGACGTTCAAAAAGTGCTGATTCTCAGCCTAGGTTAATTAAACGGCTTTTTATTTTGGTTCTCTAAGCCACCTGTTCTTGTAAATTTTCTCACATCCTAAAGGATGAAAACAAGATGACGGAATGCAGCATTTTCCTTGTTTGCGACTCGGTCGCGAAGCAGTGTAAACTATTATGTTTCCTTCAAAACATAACATTTGATTGAAGAAGCTGTCTTAAATTCTACCTTTAAAATAATAAGAATAACGTACCTTCATTTCCTCTTTTTCATTACCTGTGTAGACTTTCACCATGGCAAGACTCGCGGTGATTTCAATCTGTCACTTGTCAAGTGTCAATCATAGCGTCTAAAAATTTTGCCGCCAACGTACCGAAAAATTTTCTCTCGTTATTTTTCTAAAAAAAATTGTAAAGTTTCAGGTAAAACTTTATAGAAAGTGAATAATAGTGCTTGTGGTAAGTGATATATAGTGTTACGCTGATCGTTGAGTCAGCGAAATGCCGAAATGGAGATTGAAAGATCACATTACTTAAAGTGTCGCCGGTACCTGCGGCAACTGTTCGCGTTTTTAGCGAATGACATCAGCGATTCTCCTAAGTGCGATAGTGGTGAAGAACGCTCTTCATCCCCGGAGGAAGAAGGCACCCATTCTCACCGCCGAACTACGGCAAAGAGATCGAAACGATTTCCTGTAAGTCGGACCTATTGAATGAATAGCCAAGTAAGTGTTAAATCTGATAAAATAGACACAATTTCGACATTATATCACTAACCTTACTCAGAAATGGTGGGTTGTCTTAGGGGCGGATATAAACTTCTAAACTGCTTCTTGCGGTAGGACTTCGGTATATCATCCCACGATTTAAGGGGTGGGAGTGGGGGTGGGGGGGCGGGGGGGTCTACTACCCCCCTGTGAAGGAAAACATGCGACGCCCCCCCCTTTTCGAGATAAAACCCCCCTTTGTTCTACAGAAAAGGGCTGTTCGAGCCATTTACAACCTAGGTCCAAGAGATTCCCTTAGAGAAAAATTCAAAGAAATAAATATTCTGACTGTAGCCTCACAATATATTTTTGAAAACCTATTGTATGTACACAAAAATATATCAAATTTTAAGAAAATGTCCGATATTCATAGTTTAAATACCAGGAATAAACACAACCTTGCTGTACATCGCACACGTCTCCACAAAGTAGGCAACTCATTCATGGGTCAATGTATACGCTTTTACAACAAACTCCCCATTGACATTCGAAACTTACCCATTAAACGATTTAAAATCTGTATTAAAATCAAACTTTGTAGAAAAGGGTACTAAACAATTTCAGATTATTTAGAAGATAAAAAAGCTTGGGATTGAACTGCTCGCTCTGCTAAGCCTTGTGATAAAACCATAGAACTAGACATTTTAATTATTATGTAAAATCAACATATACCAGTTTTATAAAACGTTGACATTGTTGGAAAATATAATCAAAATGACATGATTACTTTGTAAAGTATTATATTATTTTAACTATTGTGAATGTGAGGACTATGTGGATATTATTTTTATTTTTATTTCTCTTCTAGTTTTAGTGATGGTCTGGCAGTTTGAGTAGTTTTTGCGGCCTACCCAAATGTCCTTTCTTTGGTATTGCTCGTCGAGTTGAGCTCCACGATTACTGACAAATGCTTGCACTGACTGGACAGGTCCACTCAAATCTGTGTGGTTCTTTCCTCAAAAGACCTTTTCAGACACTAATCTACATGGTCCTCATATGGCCTGACCAAGATTATGTCTGGACTTTAAAAGAGACTGCGACCTCTGAGTTTCTTTCGGCCTTTCTTCTCAGAGTAGTCAGATAGGAAAAGCCGAACTCATCTAGCTTATTTTTAATATTTTTTTATATGACGTGTAAAAGTGATTCCGATATCCTATTTACAGAATAAACAATTTCATTTCATTTCATTTTATTTCATATGATTTTTTTTAAATTCTAACCTAACTTTCGAATTTTTGGAAGGACTTTTATGTAAGGGTACATATGTATGTATATTTTTGAAGGGGGGGGGGGGTAGGAGATCACCCCCACATGGGGGAAGTTTAGGAAATGTATAGTTTTTTTTTAAATAATTTTTTTATGATCTTATTTTGAGGTTATGTTTTGGTGATTTTTTGAGGAAGCACTGTGCGTTATGGCTATTTTATAGGGTATTTTTTTTTTTGTTGGCCTTGTCGTCTATTTCTGGGTGGTTTAAAAAAAAATTACCACGAAGGGGATGGCGGGGTCTGTTCGCTCGCTCACTAGACCCCGCCATCCCCTTCTAACCTAACCTGTCCGAGTCGGGGTGCCCCAAGTCCCGAGCTCGCTTCGCTCGCTCTTGCATCCTAAGTTTTCAGGAGTACGAAAACGCTCTCAACTGCTAGGGGCCGCATTCCGAGTTACGATAAAAGTGATTATATCGCGAATCCGACCAAATTTAATAGTCACAAAATATAAGGATTATTGAGTTATAATTGTGACTTTGGACTTTGGTCGGATTCGCGATAATATCACTATTAGCGTAACTCGGAATGCGGCCAGGGACACAAACGATGACTGACATGTGAAGTGTCAAGAAAATGGCGTCATTTTACGTTTGGTTTCACTTATCGGCAATATTCGGAAAATTATTATAACTGTTAATTTAATAACGCTAATTTAAATCGGCAAAATATATGTCATAAAATGAATTATGCATGAAAAGTATCTAAATTATCAAATATACGTATTTAATTCATAATTAATATGAAGTAAAACATTTGAGTGCGTTGACCTTACGTAAAACTAAACATCCAGAGTCAAAGCAAAATGTCAAAGTGACAAAATATTGCTAAATTTTTAAGATTTTGTTTTATTTTTTTTTCATAAACTATTTATCTGCGCAGCTAAAAATTTTACGTGGAGGCTTCTAATAATACGATCTTTCTGTAAAAAAAATATGGACTTCCAATTCGTGGGATGATAATCCGAAACTTAGACCGTATGCTCACCCAGTCCATGTGTTTCACACACTGAATTAGAATATTTATGCCACTAAACACACCTATGGACTATTTGGCCCTGCGGAGGGAGTTTTGTCTGGGATCTCTAATGGAGGTCTAGCGCAAATGGAGCTAGCTGCTAAAGCAAGGTTCACAGGGACTTGTTAATTGGGCAGCAACCTACCTACTGGTATTGTATCCTACTTTCCCTTTTTGAAGTAGTTCAAACACACCCATCCAGAAGTGTATTAAAATTGTTAGAGTGCAATACTATCATGTGGTATGCAGTTGTTACATTAAAAAGGTTCAGTCACCTCTTATGAACTCTAATCTGCAATTATTAAGATATTAAAATTACTAATTAGACAGGACATTAAGTTTTATAACTATCATGAAATGCTAAATATTCAAACAACATCATAATTTATAATGTTAATACATAATAGGTACTGTATTATTCTTTACTACATTTAGTAAAAATAAAAAAAAATAAAAATTATGGTAAATGAAGATCATACCAAGAATAACTATGCCAAGATTTATACTGTTGATAAGATTCAGGCCACCTAAAGAACCATGTTAAAGCTTGGGAATGATAAGATCATAACAGGAAGTCTGTTACTTAAGTCTAATACTGAAAATAATAATATTCAGAACAATTATATTTTGAGAAATTTCTACAAATTTCTGTTTCAATGTCAAATACTGAAAATACTAATATTCAGAACAATTCTATTTTGAGCAAATTCTGTAAATTTCTAAACCTCAAAATATTAATCTATGCAGATTTCTAAGATTATGATAATTATTATAATTAAAGAGCCTATTTTTTATACTCAAGTAAGATGATGAAGAGTAAGATGGAAGCAATGTCTTATTAACCTTTCAACTGTCATTAACGAGACACAATAGAATTTTAATTGTTATCCACCTTAATGAGGCGTCGTAACAGATGATGGGATAATTAATAAATGGTAGCTGTTCATGACATATGTCACACCAACGAGCTACGAGTTATTTAAAAATTAAAATAATACATATATATTGTTGGTAGTTAAGTGTGACCTTTTCGCATTTGTTCAATTCCCTGGACATATTTTGCAGTGGCAGCCAACTGAGTGGTAGAGAATTTGTGAGACTGTAAATTTTTTATTTCTATGTCTCAGAGACTAAGTCCTAACAAAACTTGGGTGACAAGTGAATTCCCTAAGAGAGTTCTAAATCTCAATCAGGATTTAGAATATGTACACCCTCTGCAGGCAAGGCAAGGTAGCAAGGAAGATTATAATATCATCCTCAGAAAAATTGTTGAAAAGGGCAGACCGAGAGAAATTGAAAAAGGTTGCTCCACTGGTTTGCCAAGAGTTAATGTGGTGCCAGAGGCTATTAATAGACCACAGCTCAGTTCCTCTACACATGGTAAGGTAACCCACTTCATGTCCACACATGCCGTGGAGGAGGGGTAAGGAGCCCACATAAACGGGCTACTCTATACATATCCAGAAGATGTCTTTAAAAGATTGCCTTTAGTGATAATACCGTCCATTGTGTCACCATAAATATGTAAAATTTCTACATTTATATCTGTAATTCGTATGGTATAAATATTAAAGAGTACCTACTCTACTCTTGTCAGGAACCTGACCAAACCAGAAAAAATGGCACTTGAACTTGAGAGAGATGTTTGCCATATAGGTACGCAGTAATAAGCAGCCAAAAAGCCAGACTTCAGAGTGCAAATATTCTAGTTCATTCCGACAACAGACCATTTGTCGCACATTAAGGATAAGCGATGGATACGTTTCCCTAGCGCTCCTGAACCTAACTTGAAAAAGGATGAAGTTAGCAGTCAGCGGTTTACCTCCCGGAGAGGTTAAAAGTGTTATAGCGACTTAGCCGACCGCTTTTAGAAACAGACCGGCCTGATTGGCTCCTGTTGCTCCTGGCCCCAGGCCTCGGAGGCCATGTTTCAAAGTGGGGCGTCCCCGACGTCAACTTTTTCGCGTCAGATAAGTCGGCCGTTGTGCGACAGTACATCATATGGGACTCAAATGATGGCTTGGCAAGCTTCTGCAATGCTTTTAGTCACAGGTGACAGCATCGATTAGCATGGATTTTCTCTGCGCCCAATTTATGACCGAGTGCTCAGTCATCTGAACTCGGAAATGGGATGGGGACGTATTGTGTAAAAATTGCCCCATACTAGACCCAGTACGCCCGGCTCCCGTACTTGGAGACGAGAGGTCTCGGAGACCCAGTACCAATACGTAATCCACGTAAGAACCTCTTAGACCTGACAAGCTGCAACTCCTAGCTTGGAAAGTTGGGGGGGGAGGACAGTCAGATTGCAAGGGGCAGTGGTCGATAGAAGAACAAGGTACTTGCTAAAATATATTTGGAGATAATCCACACTAATTACTTATAAAGCTCCTATTTAGAGGTGAATGTCATAGTGTAAGGTCTATTTATAACCTTGTTTCCAATTGATGTTATTTCCACTTAAACAAAATTCAACTTTAAAAGTTGATTTCAGACTAGTACTATTGAACAAGACATAAAAATTAAGTTGTAGCGCAAACTGAACCTTATGTATAGGTATTACAGTTGTTTTTCCCAAAACTCTGTTTACATGTTTGGCAAATAAATTGCGAATGCAGTTTAGATTGCATGACATTAGTCCTAAATAACCTGATCCCACCATACTGTACTAGCAGATGTTAGATGATAGATCTAAACAGTTTTTGTCCATTTAGTAAGTTTCAAAAGCATTATCCAGTGATCCAAAAAAAAAACTACCCCTTGATTGGTAGAGATTTACAACTATAAGATATCTCACAACTTCTGGATGTTGAATAACAGTGCGGCCAAAGTGTAGTTCAAAGACACTGAAAATCTAGATGTTTACTTAAAATCTACCATAATCCTTGTAGATTTTGGTTTACAATAACAGGTGTGGCTAAGCTTGCTTGAAAGACAATGTTGTCTCTCCTCAAAATGGACTGAATTCATTTTTAAACAGACTAAGATAGAGGAACCTCCTGGAAGTATAAGGTTTGTGGTAGCCTTCGGGAGGCTGACTGGAAAATAGATCATCAGATGATATGGAACTGGAAGAGCCGCTAGGCTCACAGAAAGATTACTTTTGTAAATTAGTAAAAGAGAGAGCTACATCTCAAGAGAATTTAAAATGCTCAACCTATAATGTTCCCACTGATGAGAGAAGGGTGTCCTCTCTGTGAAAGAGGAAGAGAACTTATTATAATTATGTTAATATTTAATTCACTAATACAATATATGTTTGTGTAAGTACATGATTCACGTTTAGTTGACAAATGATGAGATTTAATGTGTCACTACTTGACTATTGACTATTTTAATAAAAAGATCTTAACAAAATTTCAGTTACAATGGAATTTTAACTTTGTCGTGTATGACATTGAGTTCGTATTTCCAAATCTTTATAAAATTACTTATCTATGAGATTCAAAATTATTTGTACATTTTGATTGATCTCACAACTTCCAAGTAAGTAATCTAACTTGTATTAATTAAGGATATAAGTCAAAATTTAATATTGATTAAGGATATGAGTGATCCAACTATCCTTTGTTGATGAGATTATTATTCAGTTTAGATCTCATTGATTTTGAATTCATTTTCACCTTATCCGCTAAAGTGTATAAGGCAAATAAGTTTGCTATTAATCTATAGCATTTTATGGAAGATGTGTTCATTTTAGCATTTTGTAGGATAAAAAGATTGAAAACTCTTATTTTTTATTTTATTTGAAAATTTAATGTATACAGACGGAAATATTTTTTCATTGTGTATAATTTTTTAATTCACATAGCGTCTACATCCTTCAGGTATTCTTTCACCAGCAGATTACAAACAGGTCTTCAATCAAATGTTATGTTTTGAAGGAAACATAATAGAACTGTTTTGCATTAAAACAAAACAGTTATTATGTTATGAAAAACATAACATTTGAGCAATGTGCTTGCTGTTGATTTTTGAAGACTTCTATGATTGACACTTGACAAGTGACCGATTGAAATCACCGCGAGTCTTGCCATGGTGAAAGTCTACACAGGTAATGAATAAAAAAATAAAGTTTAATAAAAAACTGTAACCCGACTACGGGAAAATAAAAATGATCTAAAAAGTACGAAACAAGCAAATATTTCAGACAGAAATCACGACAAAAATGGTCAAGGTAAAGCCGTCGTCGCATGCCATTATAATTTTATAGGTGTTCCTGGCACCAACATGGTATACAGGTATTAGATTTTCAACTCTTGATGTAAAGCCGAGCGTCGAAAATCCAGGGCACGAAAAAGAATCGCCGAGATTTTATTACGTCCGTGCGAACGTCGGCTTACGTTCGATCCTCGCCCTCAAACCAAAACGAACCACCAAGTTTTTCTATTTTAATAAATTGTTGCGTACATACGCAAACAACGTTGCTTCTGAAACTATGATTGTTCATTTATTTACGGAGATTTGTAGGTACGCGAGTGTATATACGCAAAGTAAATTGTATTTGCGTTTCATAAAGTCAGTGTATACTTGTGTGAGTAAGGAAATATACTGTGGCGAATTTGTGTAAGTAAACAATATTATTGTCTTGAGAAGTAAGTAAATGCTTTCTCGAACATTGGTAGTAATTTGTCTTAGCAACAAAGTAACCCAAATCTTAATTTCACATTTTTACGCATATAACTTTATAACCGAAAGTCAGAACAATTAATTCACGCAACGAGATTCCCTAATTAAATTAGCGTAATTAAAAACAAAGTTTAAGTTCTTGAAATTTATGCGCGTATTATGTTATAACCAACTTTTTCTATAAACTAACTTTAAAGAAGAAGTTCGTTAATTTTCTAAAGAATAGACCCTGTTGACACTGGCTGGTTCAGAATAATCTCAACGTTCATACTTGTTATTCCACAGGTTTACGTTTAGTTGTTTATCAAACTCTGTTTGCGAAAGTTCTTCTAAATTTTGGCGTTGTAAAGTCTAGATAACTCTAAAGTTCAAATTATACCGTAGCTTTATTTATGTTATAGCAGTATTAGATTAAAGTTTAGAAACGTACCGCCTCGATGGTAGGGGAGGGGAGTAGGGGGGAGAGGAGGGAGGGTTCTTAAACGCCCCCTGCCGGAGATACCTTCATACTTTTTTTTAAATGTTTTTTTTTTTTTATATGTCATAAATCTCATAAAAAGGTTGATAAATTAATGAAGGTGGAAGGGAAGACAGCAGTTCACAGGACACATATTTTACGTCCTGTATAGCTCCATCTCTTCGGAAAAGAAAGAGGATTAAATGACAAGCACCCATAATGTGATTCATTACTATTTATAATGTCATTAATAAACAATCATGATTATATAATTTTGACATATTTATGTCCAAATCATCCATATCTCATCGGTCTATGTTTAGCACCGTCATCGTCTCTTCGATTCAAAATGATTGCGCATTTACCGTGCCCGTCTACCAAACTAGGCATGCATCGCATACTGGCTGGGCAGTCGCTGTCAGTCTCGCAGTCTTCTCCATATCCTGAACAAATAATGTTATTTATTAATAAGCGCAAAAATCTGTTAAGAAACGGCTACTAAATCGGTTGAATGCAATTGACGGCCGAACCCGATAACCTATTTTCAGTAAAGACAGATAAGATTTCCTTTTCTCTGAACAGATTATTGGGACGTCAAAACCATAGATAGTTAGTTTTTTCTATCTCCAGTATGCTAAAACTGGTGATAGATAGGTTATTGGGTTTGGCCATTAGGGTTCGAGTAAATAAATGTGAGTAAACTTATGTAACCTACATTTCAGTGAGGTTATAATAAGTAACAAAATGCGTTTGTCATATTAGTACGTCACACAATGCGTAATGCTGCGCCTTGTTGTGAATCTACCTTTATAGTTTACTAGCTGCGCCCCGCAGTTTCACCCTCATAAGTCACGATCCCATGGGAATATCAGGATAAAAAGTATCCTAACCTAGGTCATGAATTCATGATCTATTCATGTACCAAATTTCATCTAAATCAGTTCAGCCGTTTCAGCGTGAAACCGTAACAAACAAGCAAACAAACTCACTTTCGCATTTTTATTATTAGTTAGGATAGAAAAGGTAAAATAAATAAGATAATTAAAACATCCATACTTACTTTTGTAGTATGAAGCAGCTACCTGTGCCACCAGCATCACGAAAGTGAACAACAGCGCGACTTGCAAAAACTTCATGATGACAAACAGTTAAGAAATGTTCTAAATATTTGTTGCGTTTCGCAGATATTTATAGTTAAGTTATTATCCCATGAAAAATTGAATTGATTTGTGTCACAAATCAATTAAATTAAAAATAAAATTGCATCGTATAAATTAGATCAACGATTTGAATAAATTTAACTGACTTGGGTCCATAGTAAATTCTTTATTTTAATAAGGCATAAACTAAAAACACAAATCAATTAAATTAAAAAGAAAATTGCTTCCTATAAATTCTCTTACCTAATCTGATTTATAGATTAGTTAACTAGTAAGAAAACTATAAAGGTGGGTCTACACCAAGTCATAGCGTGACGCAACGCAATGTGTCAAGGTCTTTATTTATACAGACAAGCAATGTTCTTAATTTCCCTCGGCAAACCTCGTGCTTCGTCAGTCATCGGATTTCAATCAGTTTTCCTTTGCACTAGGTGCAGACCGGACGCTCTCAATCGACTTGGAAGTATATAGAGTTGTTAGTACTATTTTAACTTAATGTAATTTATTTAAAAAATGGGAGGAAAGCCGCTAAAGTCGCAGGCACGACATACAGAAAAATAGTTTTACAGTTCTATATAGTTCCCACGGAAATCAAAACAAAACAACAATAAAGTACTTAGTTCTGAATTCAAATTATTATACACGATAAATCTAATAATTGATGGACATGAAAATTAGCACTCGTTTGTATTCGGAAATCCGATGATACCCGAGGGTCATTAAGAAAATATAAATACTGTACAAGGTGTGTTTTATCGTATTTAGATAACGATACTCATCACATTTGACACTGTATATGGATAGCCATTATGACGGCTTCGCAGTGACGTAGTATTGCTTCTCAGTATTAACAAACCCACATGGCTCATTCTTATCGGGTGTCGGGACCGCCAATCTCTCCAACAAACTTTCATAAATTTGACATACAATTAAAATACAGATCCGACACCCGATAAGTGGGAACAGCGTGAAACGGTTCGTACTTTGACTACGGAAAATAAACCGAACCCTAAAGCTAAGCACATTACAGCCGCATCAGAACATGCAAACATTTTAAATAAATACTTGTCAATTTATCACTTAATTTATGTTATAGTATTGTGGCGGCATCTACAACGCCACATGTGAACTACACACATCAAAAACCTGACGTCACACAAATCCTGCATCCCGCAAGCAGTGTTTACCGCGGGATCAGCATGTATATAACTTGCCGACATCAATCGTCTAGTCGGAGGATCCTCCATTTTCTATAGAGGATGAGAGTGAACTTTACACCCTGTTCCTCACAGGTACCTCTAAAGTAGAATTCTGTATTTGCATTATGTATGTTATGTTATGATCATCCCCTACATTAATTTGTATTCTGTTGTATTTTATTTTGTTAAAGTTAATTATTAATTAACTTTGTTTAAAGGAACATGACCAAAGTCATAAGACTTTATCTTTATATTTGTATAGACATGCATACCCTAACCAAAACGACCATATCTAAATAACACATGGTGCATTTAAAAGAACATTAGACCTAGATTTTGAAAGAATTCCTCTATTTTAATGTCTAGTTTTTTGTATATTTCGTAACAAAAAAAAAAAAAACACTTTTCCTGCCAAACAGCTCATTCGTTACACTTCAAAAAACTATTGATTGCAAATAATTTTCTGTCAGGCGTTTTTTATACACAATTAATTCAGAATCGAATTTTGGTAACAGTTAGTGTAACCAGGAGCGGTCCGAGGGGGGGGTCCTGGGGGTCATGACCCCCCCAAATCTTTCACGCTGTCGGGAGCCTGAATGATTTACTTATAGTATTTTAACTTTTAAAACCGTACTTACAGCCACGGGTTACCGTGGCTCAAGTACCTGCAGTTACGATAGGCATATTATCCAAAAACATTAGGAAAATAGGTAGTCATGGGGACTGCCGACAGAAGTGAAAACTATGAAATAACATTGTTTTCTTAATATTTTCCAATTAATTGAAATTAATATAAATAACATTAGTCTGGTTTTCACATATATCGGCACTTCCAAGCAACAACAAGCGCGACACGTCATACTCATAAGTGCTGTGCTGTTAACATTAGCATATCGATGACGCGAACCCATAAAATTTTCCCCTACAATCGCTCAATGCGCCTGAAGAAGTTTTCACTTCAAAAAGTCAATTATAAAAAAAAAAAGTTTAATAAAAAACTGTAACCCGACTACCCGTAGTCGGGTTACAGTTTTTTATTAAACTTTTTTTTTTAGTATGACGTGTCGCGCTTGTTGTTGCTTGGAAGTGCCGATATATGTGAAAACCAGACTAATGTTATTTATATTAATTTCAATTAATTGGAAAATATTAAGAAAACAATGTTATTTCATAGTTTTCACTTCTGTCGGCAGTCCCCATGACTACCTATTTTCCTAATGTTTTTGGATAATATGCCTATCGTAACTGCAGGTACTTGAGCCACGGTAACCCGTGGCTGTAAGTACGGTTTTAAAAGTTAAAATACTATAAGTAAATCATTCAGGCTCCCGACAGCGTGAAAGATTTGGGGGGGTCATGACCCCCAGGACCCCCCCCTCGGACCGCTCCTGGTTACACTAACTGTTACCAAAATTCGATTCTGAATTAATTGTGTATAAAAAACGCCTGACAGAAAATTATTTGCAATCAATAGTTTTTTGAAGTGTAACGAATGAGCTGTTTGGCAGGAAAAGTGTTTTTTTTTTTTTTGTTACGAAATATACAAAAAACTAGACATTAAAATAGAGGAATTCTTTCAAAATCTAGGTCTAATGTTCTTTTAAATGCACCATGTGTTATTTAGATATGGTCGTTTTGGTTAGGGTATGCATGTCTATACAAATATAAAGATAAAGTCTTATGACTTTGGTCATGTTCCTTTAAACAAAGTTAATTAATAATTAACTTTAACAAAATAAAATACAACAGAATACAAATTAATGTAGGGGATGATCATAACATAACATACATAATGCAAATACAGAATTCTACTTTAGAGGTACCTGTGAGGAACAGGGTGTAAAGTTCACTCTCATCCTCTATAGAAAATGGAGGATCCTCCGACTAGACGATTGATGTCGGCAAGTTATATACATGCTGATCCCGCGGTAAACACTGCTTGCGGGATGCAGGATTTGTGTGACGTCAGGTTTTTGATGTGTGTAGTTCACATGTGGCGTTGTAGATGCCGCCACAATACTATAACATAAATTAAGTGATAAATTGACAAGTATTTATTTAAAATGTTTGCATGTTCTGATGCGGCTGTAATGTGCTTAGCTTTAGGGTTCGGTTTATTTTCCGTAGTCAAAGTACGAACCGTTTCACGCTGTTCCCACTTATCGGGTGTCGGATCTGTATTTTAATTGTATGTCAAATTTATGAAAGTTTGTTGGAGAGATTGGCGGTCCCGACACCCGATAAGAATGAGCCATGTGGGTTTGTTAATACTGTTAGTAACAGTTAGTGTAACCAGGAGCGGTCCGAGGGGGGGGTCCTGGGGGTCATGACCCCCCCAAATCTTTCACGCTGTCGGGAGCCTGAATGATTTACTTATAGTATTTTAACTTTTAAAACCGTACTTACAGCCACGGGTTACCGTGGCTCAAGTACCTGCAGTTACGATAGGCATATTATCCAAAAACATTAGGAAAATAGGTAGTCATGGGGACTGCCGACAGAAGTGAAAACTATGAAATAACATTGTTTTCTTAATATTTTCCAATTAATTGAAATTAATATAAATAACATTAGTCTGGTTTTCACATATATCGGCACTTCCAAGCAACAACAAGCGCGACACGTCATACTCATAAGTGCTGTGCTGTTAACATTAGCATATCGATGACGCGAACCCATAAAATTTTCCCCTACAATCGCTCAATGCGCCTGAAGAAGTTTTCACTTCAAAAAGTCAATTATAAAAAAAAAAAGTTTAATAAAAAACTGTAACCCGACTACCCGTAGTCGGGTTACAGTTTTTTATTAAACTTTATTTTTTTATTTTATACTTTTCCGTTTTTACACTTGATAAACGTAAATAAGAGTAATACAATAGTTCAGTAATTAACCTATTTTAATTTCCAATAGCAGTGCATAGTGCTTTGGACGAAACCATAGAGCGATTTATTTCAACGCCAACACCATATATCGATATCGAGCTTCGAAGAAATCCAAAATATAAATATTTCGTTGTACTTGTTTTTCTTCATAAGAGTGGAATTACAAATCGTTACTATTTATTAAGATTTGATTAACTGCACGTTGGTAACATCTTGCGATACCTACTACGTAGCGCAGTCTCACTTTTGCTTGTTTTTAACGATTAAAACATATTTATTTACTTTGAAAATATAATATTATATACATATTTGTAATGTGCTCATCAAGACCTTTCTTTTGATACCAAACATGTCATGATCATCCCATTTTAATTTTTTCGAGGTTAGAAATTTACGTGTAAAGTCCACCAAATTAAATTTAGGGAAAAATTATATAGCCTATGTCACCCGGACCATTATTACGAATCTATTGATACCTCATTCATTAAAATCGGTTCAGTAGTTTAGGCGCTACGGTTGGAACACACGTAAAAACAAACATACATACATACATACAAACATACATACATAGACTGCTAAAATCATAACCCTTCCTTTTGGCTTTGCCGTAGTCGGGTAAAAAGAGGAAATGAAGGTACGTTATTCTTATTATTAAAGGTAGAATTTAAGGCCGCATTCCGACTTACGCCAAAAGTGATAATATCGCGAATTCGACCAAAGTCCAAAGTCACAATTAATACTCAATAACCCTTATATTTTGTGACTATTAAATTTGGTCGGATTCGCGATATTATCACTTTTAGCGTAAGTCGGAATGCGGCCTAAGACAGCTTCTTCAATCAAATGTTATGTTTTTCATAACATAATAACTGTTTTGTTTTAATGTAAAACAGTTCTATTATGACAGCTGTCAAACTCAGACGTCTTGCAATCACTGACTAAAAAAACAAAAATGATGAAAGCGGTTGGTTGTTAGAAAATAGCGATTGGCCATTTCACACTACGACGACAACGACACCGCATATCGTCAGCTCGGACGACAACGATATCGGCCGACAATATCGGGACGATATCGGTATGTGACAAGATGTAACCAACAGCTTATTGTTATGCGCCAGCAAAAGCTTACATCGCAGCGCGATTCCAAAAGTAATAATTTTATGTATTTGAGGTAATAATGGCAGCAGTGAACAAGTGCACTGTGTCGTCTGCTTATATACTGACATGACAATCAATGTGTGACAACGATACCGTTGAGTACACCGACACAGTTTGAAAGCGTTTAGTAGTAATTATATGAAACTAACAGTCCGACAATATCGTGTCATTATCGTTAACGTCCAATATGAAAACAGCCATTGCGTCTACACAGAGTTTTATTCAAATGATGGATCAATAAAAAATAAAGTTTAATAAAAACTGTAACCCGACTACGGGAAAATAAAAATGATCTAAAAAGTACGAAACAAGCAAATATTTCAGACACAAATCAAGACATAGGTACAAAAATGGTCAAGGTAAAGCCGTCGTCGCATGCCATTATAATTTTGTAAGTGTTCCTGGCACCCACATGGCATACAGGCATGCGACCACGGCTTTACCTTGACAATTTTTGTACCTATGTCTTGATTTGTGTCTGAAATATTTGCTTGTTTCGTACTTTTTAGATCATTTTTATTTTCCCGTAGTCGGGTTACAGTTTTTATTAAACTTTATTTTTTATTTTATACTTTTTCATTTTTACATTTGCTAAACGTTCCGACAACGTAAATAAGAGTAATGCAATAGGTCAGTAATTAACCTATTTTAAATTCCAATAGCAGTGCATAGTGCTTTAGACCAAACCATAGCGCGATTTATTTCGACGCCAACACCATACTCAGAAAGTTTTACGACTAACAGTTTTTGTCTATGGGACACTGGCTAGTTTTGATAACGATTAAAACTAAGACTCTTTAAAAAAAAAAAAAAAAACAACATTCCAAATTCGAAATTCCCTCCACATTTTTTTATGAGCAAAATCAAAATACTCTCTCTCACTGAAAATTTAATTTACAACGAGAACATTTTCGCGTGATGATTACGCAGGCTCAGAAGGAGATTCGGGTAGAACGGTGCCGAGACATGATAGCAAAATTTGAAGCAGGCTCGTCTAGGCGCGTTTACGATTTAATTACGGGTGAAAATCATGAATTTATCATTTTTGTTCCCCAAAATAAAAAATCAACTCTAGGGAAAACAGTTTTCATCACCGGAAGATGCACTGGCTGCATTTGAGAAGGGGATTAAAGGTGGGAGGTGTCTGATGCGGACTGGAAAATGTGTAATGAAAATTGGTTTAGACGCATGAAACTGTGTATAGACGCCAATGGAGAGTTATTTGAAAAGATTTATTAATAAAACATAACCTGTAGTATGTTTTTTTTTTAGTACCTATCGCTAAATTTTCTGAGTGCCCCATGTATATCGATATCGAGCTTCGAAGAAATCCAAAATACAAATATTTCGTTGTACTTGTTTCATCTTGCGATACTTCGTAGCGCAGTTTCACTTTTGCTTGTTTTAACAATTTAAACATATTTATTTACTTTGAAAGTATAACATTATACACATATTTGTAATGTACTCGTCAAGACCTTTCTTTTGATACCAAACATGTCATGATCATCTCATTTTAATTTTTTTCGAGGTTAGAAATTTACGTGTAAAGTCCACCATATTAAATTTAGGGAAAATTTATATAGCCTATGTCACCCGGACCATTATTACAAATGTATTGATACCTCATTCATCAAAATCGGTTCAGTAGTTTAGGCGCTACGGTGGAACACACGTAAAAGCAAACATACATACATACATACATACATACAAACATACAAACATATAAACATACATACATAGACTGCTAAAATCATAACCTTCCTTTTGGCTTTGCCGTAGTCGGGTAAAAACGCAAGTACGTACATGAAAATTGTACACAATTCGTCAATAAAAACATTTTAAGCTATTGCATAGCTTTTATCGCGGGGTTTGAGCGCGGCGACCGAATCAAGAAATTCCGTAACGAAAAATACCTAACACCCCCCACTCCGCCTACCATGTAATGACGGATGATGACGTACAACAAAAATGACGTTCCCATGACAACAGCACGTTGTCATGGGAACGTAATTTTTGTTTTATGTCATCACGTCATCATCCCAAGTGTAGCGTTGACAAATAGGAAGTATGGAGGTTACAAATGCTATGCAATAGCTTTACTGCGGCAGTCCCCGAGTGCCACACGTTTTTTTTTTACGGAATTTACGATAAAGACTTGAATAAAAAGTGCAAACAAACATGTCACTTTTTTTTTTTTGGTTGTGAAATTATCAAATAACTTCTCCCGCTGTGGGTGGAGCGGGAGGGCGTGTCAGACTCTTACTGACTAAAACCCACCCGTGTTCCTTCGGTTGCCCTGTTGCCGGGGGCCACGATGTCCCTATCGGTTTTCTTCGAACCCCCGGCAGGCATTGGCCCTAGCGGGCCCCGTCAATTCTGCTGACATCTCTTTGAGGCGCGCGCGGAACTCAACGCGCCGTCGACCCGGGCTTGGTCCTTATCGGACGGCGAGCTACCCATTGCTCACCGTCCGCAAGAAACATGTCACTTTAAGAATAAACTTGATCGATGACGTTGAAAAATGAGGCTAAGAGCCTGTATCGGCAATACATCTCAATGGATCCAGACTAATGAAAGGCCATCGTTTCTCCTTTATACGTTTTGTTAAAAGATCTGTCTTCCCGTTATTGATCTGTGTCCTGGCCCCCGGGGTCTTAATTTGAGGATAAAGGTCCATAAAAATGAAAAGATTTTTCTTGATGTGTATTTTGTACTACTTGATTGAGTGGGTTACCTATTAAATAACTAGAGTGTACTTTGATCACCAGTTCACTCATTCGTAAAGTCGATCCAGAAAGCAGTTGAGTATAAATTTGTGAAATTCAAAAACATGATTGTGTTTCTAGGCTGAGAATTATCACTATTTGGAGGAAAAGTTAGCCACTAAAAAGCACACTGTTCACCAATTCTTAGGCCCTGTGCACACCACGTTTTTTAAACGCGCCGTCGACGCGCGTTTTAGAAACGCGCGTCGACGGCGCGCTTTTATCCTACAGAGCAGTTTGTTATCGTTTGTATCGATACAAACGCGATGCTAACGCGCATGTGTATCGATACAAACACGCTGCACCGGCGCGTTTGTATCGATACACACGCGCGTTAGCATCGCGTTTGTATCGATTCAAACGCGCTGCACCGGCGCGTCTGAATCGATACACGCAAGTTCTTGAAATGATGAATACGACATTCGATAACAATTTGCAAATTTTTTTTCATGTCCTATTAATTTTCTAAACGTTGTTGTATAATGTCCACACAATCTTCTCTCGCTTGTAAATGGGTGTACCCAAAAACGTCGGTAATTTTTCTTCTTCCTTTTTTTAAAAATTAATAACAAAGCGCATGCAAACAATGCTGTCTTGACCGATGCCATCTTGCTACTGTTGATGAGATTCTGCTTAAAAACGCAAAATGCCAGCGCGTTTGTATCGATACACACGCGCGTTTGCATCGCGTCTGTATCGCTACACACGCGCGTTTGCATCGCGTCTGTATCGCTACACACGCGCGTTTGCATTGCGTCTGTATCGCTACACACGCGCGTCTGTATCGATTCAAACGCGTGTTTGAATTTATACAGGTGTGCAAAGGTCTACAGGCCGCGTCTGACTTGCGTGCGTATCGCGTCTGTATCGCTACAAACGCGCGTCGACGGCGCGTTTAAAAAACGTGGTGTGCATAGGCCCTTAGTGCGAAGCTGGGAAGAAATGGGGAAAGAAAGTTAAGTTTCCAAAATATACAAGGTCCGTTGGCAATAGTAGATTGTTATACAAGGGTTGAAAGGAATTAATTTCCATACGAGGTATTTAGACGCCCGAGCGCAGCGAGGGCGACTATAGTCCGAGTAGGAATTGATGACTTTCACCCGTGTTAAACACTCTACTTTTCATTTCAAATATAAGGAAAGTAAAAAGTTGTAGTTTTTCTAAAATATTAATTGATAATAACATGAGTATTCTAGTAGATACCTATTAGTCCTTTTTTTTATTTTAAGTATGGAACACACACACCGCGTCACCGCCGCGGGACCGCTTTGGTATTTTTTAAATTCACACTGGCTGTTTATACAATGACAAGACTGCAGCATTTTTTTTAAATCAATATTTTCAGTAATTTTTATAAATGGGGATGACATCATCATATCTACGATCACAGATCTATGGTCCCTTTCTATGATTTCCTGCAACGTCTTATAGTTAAGTAGGTTTATTAAGGTTTTCTATACATGCTTTATACATACTATACATGCTTTATTAAGGTTTTCTATGCATGCATAAGGTTTTCTATACATGGTTTTCTATAAGTGCTTACCCCGGCTAAGACTATCATAAAATCACAATTTTATCGCACTAGTCTCCTGGCACCCAGCAATGTTTTTTTTAAACATAAAAATTTCCGACAACGTTTGCACAAGTCGATATTAATACACAAAGCGATGAGCTGCGAAATGAAATCGTCGTCTCTTCAACTATCACAAGAAAAAGTTTTTTCTTGACTAAGTTTTTGTATAGTTGTTAATAACTACGACAAAACTACCTAGACAGTTGCAAATAAGTATTTTTTCTAACAATGAAGACGGTTTTATTAAAAAAGGTACCTACTATAATATTATGTATTTTTGTAGTACAGGAAAGTTTACTTATCCATGTATAGTACCTACTTATTCCATGCTGCTATGATAGTAGGTACTTACTAATTCCATGCTGCCATGTTATTATTCTAATGTCATTATTCTCGTGTTGTTGTCAATGATATTATTGATATTATATAATATCATTGTGTTGTTGTAAACTTTGGGCGACCGAGCTCTGCTCGGGTGAAAATAGAGAAAACGAATTTTCCCAGATATGAGACCTAGCTAGATCGATTTTTCGCCCCCATAAACCCCTATATTGCAACTTTCATCGAAATTTTAGATGCGATTTCGAGAACGTGAGTACAAAAATATTATACAAATATTGCTCGTTTAATAGTACCTATAGGATAGGATATAGTCATTTGTAGTAGGTAGGATCTGCACACGGTCGACTCGATATCCGTGGTCGACGTCAATCGCCTGTGGTCTAGTTGCACCCTAATCGACGGACGGACATTCATGTGCTCGACTTAAAAACGAGGCCACGTCGAGAGGCCATGATAACAAATCACACCCTTCACAATATCGAGCCACACGAGTACCTATATTAAAATTTAATTATTTTTTAGGGTTCTGTATGTCGGAATGAAAAAACGGAACCCTTATAGAATCACTCGTGTGTCGGTGTGTCTCTCCATCTGTCACAGCCATTTTTCTCCGAATCTAATTAATCGATTAAGTAGAAATTTGGTACACATAATATGAATTTCTGTGACCCAAATACGGACGTGTAACGTATTTTTTTATTTAATTTAATTTTAATTTTAATTTTATGGGGATCATTTTTGGGAGGCAAATAAGAAAAAGAAAAAAGAACAAGATTTTGCTAATTGTACCGTGTGACATATCAAATGAAAGCGCTTACTCTGAGGGTCTCAAATATAATATTGTACTATTAAAATAAATTGTTTTAATGACATTTAAGAAAACAGATGAAAATTTACCACTTATTACTTATCGAGACTAAAATTTTGAAAAAAATTATGAAAATAGTTCTATACTTATTGATTACACGAAAGTCTATAAAAGTCTATGGTAACATATTAGATCTCTCAATAACAATATTGAGAGATCTAGTTTGTACGCACAAGCGTACAAACTTACATTTGCAAATTGGAATGTATGAGAGAATAATTATGTTTTTCAACTACAATGTCCAGTTTATTCTTGGGATAAATTCATTTCAACTAAAGAACCCTTCATTGTGCGTGGTCCAACACGCACTTGGCCAGTTTTGAGAAGTGTAACGTCAACACAGAGATTAAAACAAACAAAGCCCATATTTGATCTAAAATTGAAATAGAAATATCAAATGCACATCTTCCCTCGCGGAGCGTCAATATTGGTCGTTGCTATGGCAGCCGAAGCCGTCGGGATAACAAGTTGGTACTGCGAAAAATTCTATTTTGTATTATTTTTATGGGAACCCGGCGTTGTGTTTTGACACAGCGAGATCAAAGTATCAGAACCAAGGCTAAGAGTAATGCGAGAAAATGTTTACGTTCACTGTGTTTTTTTTTTTAAGTGAAAACTTCTTTAGGCGCGTTGGGCATTTTTGAGATGGGAAAAACAATTGAACTCGCGACACCGACACCTCATTTTTGTAAACGTGATTGTGCTCTTTTTTTCTTCCGGGTACAGTTTCCGGAGCTGTCCGAGCCCATGTCAGAGAATGCTTCGGAACATTGAAACTCTAGACATTGCGTAATGTGAACGAGTCCATACAAAATGCATGCGAGCAATCTTTTTCCCGTCCCTTATGAGTCCTTATTGAAGTCAAACTCGCAGACAGCTTCGGAGCCCAGTTTTTACTGTATAAAAACGTTTGTTTTTTTAAAGGGCGTTTGCCCAATTATCCGTATCCGGTTCGTGGTCGTTTCTGATCCGGTTTGGCTGTCCTAATCTGCGTTCGCAATTTATTTGCCAAATATGTAAACAAACACGACTTTTAGGAAAAAACAACTGTAATGCATACTATAAGGTTCAATTTGCGCTACAACTTCATATTTTTTATGAGTCAGTCTAAAATGAACTTTATTTACACTAGCATAAAGTTGATGTTTGTTTAGTGGAAATAACAGCAATTAGAAACAAGGTTATAAATAAACCATAGTAATTGTATGGACGTTTGTGCACTCATGCGTATACAGTTCGTAATCGGTTCGTATTTGATTCGTAAATCCTCACTTCCGAGTCGTTTTTTGACGGATCAAAACCGAGTATACCAAACAAAACGAATCAAATACGGATAAGTGCGCAAACGCTCCGTCTGTATTTTTCACGTACTGAACACGAATCGAATATAATAATTTATTTATTTTCTTACCACAAATTACAGAGAATGTTAGTACAAAGTCACAATTATATAATTAATTTGTGGAAGACTGGTGCCTAAACTAAGTTTTTTACAAAACCTGTATGTCAGGTCACCAGGCCCCCTAAAACAAAGTTTTACATTTTTATTGCTGTACTGGAGACGATGTGATTCGCATATAATATTACTCAAATAAAAATCTCATACATTACAATGTTGCAATATTGCTCATAAAAATTGATTTACTACTAAATTAAAAATACAGAAAGTAAAGTAATTTATTAAGGATACATGCAAGGGGAAATGGAAGTGTATGTATGTGGTGTGTGTGTGATGTAGAGTACGTGAGTGCAGTGTTGGGTAATGTGCGCTGCAAAGGGAACATTATGTTAGGACATGGTTTTGAAAAGATCTTCAATTTGGGTATAATCTAAGGTGAAAGCCAGTCAGTTATTTTTATTTTAAAAGTTGCTTTGTTCAGGGTATGAATTGAGAGTAAATCATGTAGTCTGTTGTATAGAAATGGGCCAAGAAAAGAAAAGAAATTTCGGGCAAATTTGGTTTTAACTGATTTAGGTTGGCATACATTCCTTCTTCTGCTTCTCAAGTCAGAATTTTGATGGGTATTTATAACAGGAATAAGAGACCGTTGTTTCAAAGCAACATGGAGAATGAAAATATGAACCGGACATGGATACGTGGGCAAACGCCCTAATCCTTAGTAATAATTAGGGAATTGCCAATGACGGACGAAAGAGCATACTATCGTAGCTGTGACGTAAGTCTACTTTGCTGAAATCACACAGAGAGACGACAGACCCAGCTTCATTTAATAAATCAATTCAAGACGAGAAAGTACCAAGAAGATTGCTCATTGGAAATAGAAGACTTGCAAGTTATTCAATAAAAGCTTGGAATCATATTGATTGATCATTCACTTGGCAATTGCCAGACAATTATATCTCAAACATTGAATATTCATAGTTCAGACGAGAAGCCTCTCTGGATCAGGTTTGGCAAAATTTGCTTTCGTGTGTCAGTTTGTACGTACTCCTTTACAGGTCGTATTTTACAACCGATCTAGACGAAATTTGGTGTACAGGTTTGACAATTTTTTTGTAATGTTTAGTCGTCGGGGATTTGTGATTGGAGGGCTACTTCCTCCAAAATGGGGCAAAAAAGGGGTCTACTGGATATCTCCGCCTTATGAGATCCGATTCCAATGGTTCTTTTTTTATTTGAAAGGTAGTAACTCTATGATGGTCTCAAAAAGAAATATTAATGGAATTTAACCATTAAAATAAATAAATAAATAAATTTCTCACTATTTAGAGAGACTGAAATATCTTGTGTTATTAAAGGCTTCCTACAGACAGGAACGACACGACACCAGTAGAACAATTTCCGTGAAGTTTTCACAGAAATTGTTCCACCAGAGTCGCGTCGTGACGTCGCGTTGCGCCTGCAAGATTCTGCGGTACCTAACAGTAAAATGAAAATGTCGGAATTAATTCGTTGCTTCCGATTTTACTGAATAAGATATTAGATTTTAATGACCTTGTTATATTATACATATTTGAAAAGTGTGTTAAGGATGAGTGATACAGACCATCAAAACTGAATAACTTTCTCTTTCTGAGTAAGTATTGAAGTTTTGTATTTGGTCAGTTGATAATAGGGATGATAAGTAATTTTTTTTTTTAAATTAAAAAATATTGGACACGTATTTTTTTCTTTTTATACGTCATCATCATCATCATCATTTCAGCCGAAAGACGTCCACTGCTGGACATAGGCCTCCCCAAGCACCGCCACTTCGACCGATTATGTGCTTTCCACATCCAGCGGATTTAGCCTTTATACGTAATCAAAAGATAACGGTTATACACTGAGTTAAAATGTGCCATGACGTCACGAGTATGTAAATTTTATACTTACTTGTGACGTAGAGACCCCCACTCGGAACTTTAATGCGTTTTATCTAAGTTATTTTTTTATTAATATAATAAACCAAAAAATACATGTCTGATTTTTTTTTATTATCTGACTGACGGACTGAATGGAATATCTTTTTTTTTTTTGATTCATCCATCATCCCTATTGTTTCGCGATCACGATGTTGGGCCCATGGAGAAAGTTGTTCAGTTTTATGGCCTGTAACATATCTTTAAATATGGTAACATCTTTCAGATTTTTGTTTGCTATCGGTGCTTATTTATTTATTAAAGAACACCAACAGCATATACAATCAACAATTGGATTAAAAATAATAATAATAATTAGGAAAGGAACCAATTGCTAATGTATATGTTACGGTTAAAACCCGAAGTGCGGCTACACCTAGTTTTAGCCGGCTACAACTAGGTGCGGCCGGTAGCAGTTGGTTAAACTTGCCTAAATGGACCCTGGCACTCGCCGGCCGCTGCCACAGCACCGCTCGCTTCGCTCGCTCGACTCGTGCGGTGTGTTATGTGGTCACAGTTATAACCTAACAATTTTAATTTGTAATCCTCAGTTCGATTTGCACACCATATTTGTACGCCTCCTGGCATAACATAGCGCTCCGTTCACCATACGTAAGATCTGTATTTCTTTATTTAACCTATGTTGACAAATAAAGAAATAAATAACTAAATTTAACCAACTGCTACCTGCCGCACCTATTTGTAGCCGGCTAAAACTAGGTATAGTTCACTTTGGGTTGTAGCCGTAACATATACGCAAATTATAGGTGTACTATAACATTTAAGAAATAACAACATTGGACAGAAGCTGCTTATAAACTAAAAGAAAAATTTAAAAATTTAAACAAAGCTTCAACAAATAAAATACCACTGAATATAAATTTATTAAGAGGATGAGCTTACACAACATAACACACATAATTCAAATTGAAATACATAATTCTACTTTAGGATAACTTATGACACTAAATGATAATTGTGCTTTACAAAAATTTAACAGTTTTTAATAAAACAAAGAGTCGCAAATTATTTTATTCGCCTTTTAAAACACCGCAGGTGAAAAGAGTATGGTCCATTATAATAAATGTGGACATTCACTCAATTTCACGTTAATTAAAAAGGCTTTTCAGCTGTTCCAATTACACGATAAAAGTGTTTTAAATATCAGCATTTTTAATTAGTTACGGTACGCATTTTGGTTGGTAAATAGGCTGACGTCGGTGGCGACCTGATTGAGAGAGGTTGATCCACTAAAAGACACCGATATACAAACTGTGCTTATGAGTTTGTCAATGCTTTGCCATCTATAATAGTAGGTGAAATTCAAATGTCTCATATGCCTACTATTTCACCAACAGTAAAACATATAATAAAAGACACTGAAATTCATCGTTAGCACTAGCCAGTGCCAGAACGTTCTCAAACGAGTAAAAAATACTTTAGCACTTTAGATTCATACCTAACGTATCATTAGTATTTGACATTTTTCGGGACCCTAGGGTCCCGGACCTTTGGAAGGCGTACGAGGGGCCGAAACCAACTCGCAGAGGCCCCTTAGACATTTTTAATGAAATAAGGTACAAACCGACAATTATCCCTGTTCGCACTATGCAAGTGCAGCCAAGGACAACCCCCGGTTAGTGTAGGACTATTGTAAGATATGGAAACAAAGATATCGAACTATGGGTTTGGGTTGCTAAAGTGGACTGGTCACCTGGAACTATGGAAGGACTATGGACCCTGCCTAATCTGTTTTATATGCACACGGATAAAATGGCAGGGGGTGACTTGCGCACTCAATAATGGGCCCCCGAAAACGGTCTTTAGCACCTATGTGCTAAAGACCGTTTTCGGGGGTGTTGCTCCCTTGTCTCTACGACACTATTGTCGTAGAGACAAGGGAGCAACACGTCCTGAGGTGCTTACGAGGAGTGGAGAGGTATTCCACGGCTATCAGGATAATCCCGGAAGTACGGTCAAGATCCCTACCAGCATCTTACTGGGATACTTCCTTCCTCCACGCGCGAGCACGTTTGCTCTTGCGAATCTCCACTCAAGCCGGCAAATAAAGGCAAGAATGAGGTGGGAGCTCTGTTCCTCGTCAGTGCTCACTCCAGCCGGCCAATAAAGGCAATCCAGAGGTGAGGAACAAGACTTCTCCCGGGAGACTTGTGTCGCTACTGCCCAACAGCTCGCCACATGCTGCCCTGCGGGTTTTTGTATCTCTCTTGGTCTGGCTCCTCATTCCAGACCCGTTCCGGCAAAGTAAACTTTACTAGCTCAGGCCTAGAGTTCAGAGCACGCAAGCCCACCCACGACGTCAACGTAGAGATACGGCGGTGGGGTCATTAGTATTATAGTTATTATAGTAATAAAAACTTAATGGAAGATAAGAAGCTAAAATAAAGGACAAATGTTATGTATATACGTATAAAATAATTTTTATTAACCGCCTTAGTGACCCAGAGTCCCTCAAATCCAGAAGTCCCGGCTTCGATTCTCAGTGGGGGCACAAGATTCTGCTCAGTTTGGTTGGTGGAAGGGCTTATTCTAAGCTCTCTTGGCTATTTACCACCATCTTATCTAAGCCTGTCGCCATAACAACAATGTTAACAGCATTGTTGTGTTTCGGCAGTTAGAGGTAAGATAGCCAGTTCCTCTGTGGTTGAGGGTCCCGGGTGAAGCTCGCTTCCATCTTTGATCTGATCATCACTTACCATCAGGTAAATTGCAGGCCAAAAGCATCACACTCGCGATAAAAAAAACTGTGCTATTATATAATTCAAATGACTTTAATTAATATAAATATATTAGAAAGAGTAAATGTAATCATACTTGCTGCACCCTGACAGGGTCGTGTATGTACTCTAGAGCGCATCGAGGGAACGATACGTGTTACACAAAAGGGCATTTTTTTTCGTCGGCTTAATTTTTTGTAAAAACTTTTTTTATTTTTCGCTTTTGAGCTACCATTTACTGTTTTTCTCAAGTAAGGAATTACCTCAACAGCCTTCCGTCTCCATCGTCAGACCCTCGATGACTGTCATACCTAGCTAGGTCTAAAGTTCTCATCAAGGTGAATGAAATAAGCCCAAACACAATGTAGCTGCTGTAAACTGCTCAGGAGCTCTCGCGACTGTCTTCTATCTCCATCATCAGATCAACTCCAGAATGTGGTTTTGTCATCAGAACTCCTTATGTGTGCGAAATTACAACAGAATCGGTTCATATTTGAAAATTCGATAGATGTAAAATCAATCGACCCCATTTTTTACCCTTTGGGATGGATTTGAGTTTTATGGGATCAACTTCGAGGTATCCCCAATAAAACAAAAAATCGTTCAAATCGGACTACTCAGTAAATAGTTATGCGTAGTCATACAAAAAATAAATAAACGTGTCGACTTGAGAACCTCCTCCTTTTTTTTTTCGTCGGCTAAAAAGGATTAAATCGTACACTTTAAAAACACGATTACTTGTAGTTTCGTCGATTGAAAAAATATCCAAAGTAATCTCCAAAATCAACCCATAGTACGGCGTAAATACTTCACGGAAGGTCATTCGTTTTTTTTTTATAATAACAATATTACATGTTTTCTATAACCTATACATTTCAGAATTGCAAAATGTGTACCTACATATTTGTTTTAAAATTTGCGCGCCAACCGCCCTTTTTTATTCCGCCCATCCCATTCATTAGTTTTAGCCTAGCCTGTAACTGAGTGTACATTATTCAAAATGAATATATAAATCATTGTACCCATTTGTTACATGAGATTGATACCCAGACGACAAGATGTCATAGCCATCCATTTGAAACACATGTGGCACCTCCCTATTTCTCAATGATTGATTACTCGATCTATTGAATGTCCCTATACATTGAGATACAATGACGTATTTCATTGAGAATGCTCTATATGACGTCACGATGATCTAGAATACGAATACATAATTGGTTTGGAGATAAATCACGTCCTAGTCTAGCAATTGTATGAAAAAGTTTACCTTTAGGCGCTGAGCAGACGATGGACAATTTGTCCCCGGTCAATTTGCAATGGTTTGAAAATCGAATGATCCTTCTGCACATGTGGCCTCCCTGGTACCTCACTATGGTCTATGAACTGCTCCCAAATTACTATGTTTATTTTTTTTACATTCTTCCTTGACATAATCATTCTAGTATTTGATATTAAATATCTACAATTGAATTTCATTTCTTTATTAGTGGCTTTTGTGGACATGATAATTATTCAGATTTGTTGTAGTTGTAATGGCAATCATGTAATTGCATTTAATTAAAATAGATTTTATTTTTATTAATATTTTTTTTAGCATAGATTCTTTTCTATCTTGTGAATGTGACAACCCTGTAGGCTTAGTGGACTGTAGATTTTTTGACCATTTTCAATTTTTTTAAGTAGCTGGTACTTGTTGAAAGACCTACACTGTCCTCCCATACCTACTATCACTGTTATTTGAAAATATTGTAAAAGCTAATTATTTTTAAAAGAGTTAACCGTCGAGTTTTTGCCGGCTCTTCTCCATAGGAAACGACTAATTGGAACCGTGCACCTAGCTTCTGACGTTTCATAAGTGCCAATGTAGGTATATGTGAAATGAAATATTTTGAATTTGAATTCGAACGCACACGCGGACTATATGCTGGGAAATCCATACGATTCCAAATTGTCCATCCGTCCGTTAGATAAGTACAATAGCATAACTGGCGAATAGGGTTTACTTTATATAAATGTACACCTTTGCCTTACCCTTCGAGGATAACAGGCGTGATGTTATGTTATTTCAAGTGTACAAATAATTTGATTAAATAACTCAAAACCTCTAAAAATGCAAAAAAAAATACTTAATATAACTTTACGGCTATCAAAATAAAACTTACCAAAATTAAATTACATACCTACTTTTCTGAAGGGTTTTCTTTATCGATATACTGAAGACTACGAATTGGATTAAGTCACCCACAATCTTTACTTAACGCTCAATCAGATTATGGCCAATCGTCAAACCGACATATCTTGTAAAAAGCCAATGAAGTCCCCACTATGGCGGCTTGTAAAAGCAAAAAATAAAGCGGTGTTATTCTAGTTTTGTGCTGTCGGGTTCTGTATTAGTCGTTTGAAGACGATCAGGACAGTATGCCTGGAGTTTTGTGAGAGTGTATGAATTTTGTGTAACGATTTTATCTTTAATTATTATTAATATGATTGTCCGATGGCCATTTATCTTAAAGTAAAATCTATACATAAATAATAAAATAGAAACAAAGATTTTTTGTCCGTTTGTCTGTTTGTTTGGATGTAGGTATGTTCCGGATTGACACAAAAACGGCTGAATGGATTTGGATGAAATTTGGCACACAGATAGTTTATAACCTAGATTAACACATAGGGTACTATTAATATTGGTAGTACGTTATAGCAAAAAATTGTAGGTTAATAAATAAATAAATTGTTATCAACGATCACCAAAAATGAACACTGGAATATTGAATCACCCACCATTGTTCACCCACGCCGATTGTACGATTTGATGGCGTACCAAATCACGTGACACCTTATGGCCATCATTAGCAATCTAATAGTGACAAATAATAATTTAATAATTTATTTATTTATTTTTACCCGACTGCCCCAGAAGGAGGGTAATGTTTTTCGAGAGTATGTATGTATGTATGTTTGTATGTATGTATGTATGTATGTCTATTTCTTTGGCACGCTCTGTAGCCTAAACGGCTTGATGGATTTTAACATGTGAGGTGTCGTTAGATTCGTATTAATTGTAGGAGTGTCATAGGCTATATAATATTTATATATTGCATCTGCAAATAGAAAAAAAGGGAGGGGTAGGTTTAAAAAATAACATTATTGGTATCAAATAAAAGCTAATATCTAATCTAAATATATAAAAACGAAAGGTCACTCACTCACTCACTCACTCATTCACTCACTCATTCACTCACTCAGTCATCAAGAAAAATCGAAAACCGCTTGACGTATGAAGATGAAATTTGGTAGGAAGGTAGTTTATAGGTAGTAGACGTCCGCTAAGAACGGATTTTTGGAAATTCGATCTTTAAGAGGGTGAAAAGGGGGGATTTTGTTTGTGTGAAAAATCTTATTCCTTGAGTTAATAAACTTGAAACTTAGCCGAATACTTATCTATGTAAATTATAAAGTTTGCCACTTTTAGTTTTTCTAAAGCACCCCCTAAAGGAGGATTGGGGGGTATCGAAGTTTGTATGGAAGAATTTTAACGAGCGGTCTAATTAACTCGAAACTCAGTATTTATAATTAAAACTAAAAATAGATAAAAACGTATATCAGGGTTTTTTAAAAATCTACCCCTAATGGGGTGAAACGGGGTATTAATTTTTACAATGGAAGATTTTACTGTGTAGCTTAATTAACTTAAAAATTGGTATAAATAAACTTTATAGTCAAATAACGGAAACGTCACAATAGATTTTTCAAGAATTATTATCACGCTATTTGTTATGGGGGATGAGCAATACAGCATTATGTTCGTATTCTTATATAGTTTACCGCAAATTGTGAAAAGACTAGCCAAAAGGTTAGAATATTGCAGATAGTTACGGATTTATCGTTTTGTACCTTTATGGAGCTAAGCAGTCAATCATAGCATATACAGGGTGGATTTTGAGATGGAGCAATAAGGGCAGGTACCTTAACCATTGTCGCTACAAGAAAACGGTCTTAAGAGACTGTCCTTAACATTTTGAAACATTTTGATCTGCATTCACAGATTTTTAAAAATTTTACAGTCAGTAAGAAAATGGCCAATTTTCACAAAAACTTTTCTGATGCCAGTCGATTCTATTTCTTATTATTTATTATTAGGATCAAAAAACTATATTGGGCCAACTGAGGTTTGAATACGAGAAAAGTCAGAAATTGAAAAATAGCTCCCATACATTTCGTAGGAAATGAGAGGAGATAGAACACAATACAAGTATACCTTTGTATGTTGAAAAATATTTTTAATGAAGTACTTACTATTATTCAAATGAACACAATATACTATGCAACAGTTGAATTATTCCAATACTTCACTGGGCTGAATAAGGACCGAATGTAGCAGATAGTTACAGATTTAACTTTTAAATGATTATCAAGCAAACATCAATTCATCCATCCATACTAATATTATAAATTCGAAAGTAACTCTGTCTGTCTGTCTGTCTGTATGTTACCTTTTCACGCCTAAACCACTGACCGGGTTTCGATAAAATTTGGCAAGGAGATAGATGGCATCCCGGAAAAGGACATAAGCAACTTTTTGTCTCAAAAATAAACCTAAGGGGATGAAAGTTTGTATGGGAAATCTATCATTTCTTAAGTTAGGGCTATGAAAATTTAAATTTGTGCTTTTGGTAACAAATCAAGAATGACGTATTTCAGCGTTTTTCAAAAATTATCCCTCAAGAGGGTAAAATAGGGGATGATATTAAAATTCACATGTAATATTGTTTTTTTGTCTTCTTTTCAAGAGATTTTTGGGATTGGAAATATAGTCATAGTCCGTATCTTGGATTAACATTTAGTCTTTATTAAAAGTTATTACAATTTAAATTCATAAACTAACTTTTCAAACATGCAGGTCCTGTATTAATATGTTCAATGGCGGCAAGAGTAGGTACAACAAATCAATGGTGACAGTAATAGTAAAACGAACAATTTGTATTTTAAGAAAGGCATTTAGAATCATATAAACTTAATTAGAATCATATAAAATTTGTTAAAAAAACCGGTCAAGTGTGAGTAGGACTTGTGCCCTGAGGGTCCCGTTTCAAAGCTGTGCCTGCTCGGCTGCCCGAATTTCCAAATCTGGATTGAAGGACAAACTTAAAATCAATAACAACATATTATGTTGTAATGTATTAATGTTAATGTTGTTCTTTTTCAATTGAAAAAGAACTTTTATTAGAGTAATTAAATACAGACTAAATGTTACTTCAAGACACGGCCTTTGAATTTTTAATCTCAGATTGCAGAAAAAACTTAACTTTACCGTTCATTATAGAACTATAAATTACCAATTTTCGGATTATCCTCTTTACTTGACCTTACTTCTCGCCAAACTTCATGCTGCTGGACCAACGGGAAGTACCAAATAGACTGGTTTATTTGCGAGTGTCAAAGTATGCGGCATAAATGGCTCTGGGCGGAGCGGGAGAGCGTGTTAGGCTTATACTGACAAAAACCCACCCGTGTTCCTTCAGTTGCCTGTGTGTTGCCAGGGGCCACGGTAACCCTTTCGGACTTTCCCGCGACCCTGGCAGGCATCGGCCCTAGCGTACCATGGCTTGGACCAGGGCCGGACGCGAAAAATCACCACCGCCGGTCGTCTCCACGAGGACATGGCGGTGCCCCGCCCAAACCGGGCAGACCTTCACCGTATGCTCCAACGTGTTCTCCGGGCGATCCACACAATGGTCTCACCCGGGCGTTTCCTCCCACCTTATCCGAAACAGGAATCTCCCGAAACAACCGTGTTCGGTGAGAACCTGCGTCAGGTGGAAGGTATGGACGCCGTGGCGCCTCTCTAGCCACTCTTCAATGAGGGAACTTATTGCCACAGTTGTGGCGTACCCATTATTGCGTTGACTTGGAAATTTGATTTTTGTTACTCTTCCAAGAGACCGTAGATCTAAGTTTTTAATATCTATTTCAACTTGATGCCTCCACGCGTTCCTGAGAAAAAGGGTCTTGACAGACACTGAAGTCATCCTTTAAGGGCTTTAATGTTTCATTTTGAGGTACGGAACCCTAAAACAGATTTATTATCAGCCTGTTACCTTTTCATGCCGTAACAACTAAACGGATTTAGATGATAGGCATACGGATAGGCCATGACCTGGGTTAGGACATAGGATACTCTGAATCCCGGTAGCACGTTCCTGTGGGATATTTTCCGACATCCATGCGGACGAAGCTGCGGGCTAAAGCTAGTTATTTTAATAAAACTAAAAAGCTTGAAATAAAAAAGTTATTTAAAAAACAAAAAACCCGACTGCAAAAACACATAACTGAAAAGAGAAAAACAAGCATTATAATCTATAGAATTTTGGTATTGCAGGCGGGACAAACAAAATTTACACCATCATTTCAGGTTATTGGTTTGTCCCGCCTGCAATACCAAAATTCTATAGATTATAATGCTTGTTTTTCTCTTTTCAGTTATGTGTTTTTGCAGTCGGGTTTTTTGTTTTTTAAATAACTTTTTTTCTCATCACAAATGCAGATTTGTACAGGAAATGCTTAATCTAAAAATTGGGTTAACATTTGTGAGAGACTGGTGCCCGAAAAAGGCATAAAATACCTGTGTTACGGGTCACCAGGCCCCACAATACTTAAAAATGTACATATTAATTTAGATTAATTAGCAAACGCAAGTGATGAAGTTAAATTATTTTCTAGGTACAGTAACAATATAAAGAAAAAATAAAATAAAAATAAATCTAGGCTGGACATTCATATATAGATTTAAGTGTGTGTACGTATGTGTGAGTGTGTGTGTGGGGGTGAGTGCATGGGGGTGTGTTGGGGTGGGTGTGTGCGTGTCTGGTGGTGTGTGTGTGTGTGTGAATGTGTGATAGTGAACGTTTATTAAGGAAATATAAATTTAGCGAATAGGGATCAGAAGACTCTCAGTTGCCTGATAGTCGAGAGTTTTAAGCCATTTACATACATTTAGTTTAAAAGTCGATCTAAACATGGGGTATATTGAAAGTGTTGTATTGATTTTATTATACAGATATCCTCCAAGAAAACAATAAAACCTTTGAGAGAAAATTGTGCGAAAGAAATTAGTAGGACAGACATTACCTTTCCTTCGCTTATCTTTGTTGAGATTAGGGTCATATTTTATTTCTTTATGTTTTTTGAGTAATAATGTGAATATGAAGGTCTGCCTGACTGTTAGAGTATTCCAACGTTTATATAGCTCAGCACTTGGATAGCGAAAGGGGAGCCCAGCTCCAACCTTGAGTACGGCTCTCTGTGCTCTTTCAACTTCCAGAAGGTGCACTTTTCCTGCTCCTCCCCAGGAGGTTATGCAATAATTGACTATTGACTGGCAGAGTGCTGAGTACACCATTTTGATAGTCTTATTATCCGCCACATGTCTCAGTGTCTTGAAAATGTATATCAGCTTACGAATCCTAGTGACGAGAATGTCAATATGAGGCTTAAAAGTTAGTGTCTGATCAATATACACTCCAAGATATCTAATAACGTCCGTTCTTTGAAGGGGCGAACAAAGGCACGAAGGCGGGGCCAAGTAGGTACAAGTGTGAGCAGTAATATTGAGAGTTGTGGGTGGCAGCAGATTTTTCCTAGGTGCAAAGGCAATATATTTGGTTTTTGATACATTTAGTGTCAAAACATTGTCTTTAAGCCATTGGCATACCTCATTAAGACCATGTTGAGCATATTGGAAAACATCTTCCCAACTTTTTCCACAAAAAAATAACGCAGTGTCATCCGCAAAAGATAGCAATTTTCCTTGTTTTAGTTGGAGTTGACACAAGTCATTAATATACACAAGGAAAAGGCTAGGACCCAGGACACTGCCCTGCGGAACTCCATAGTGCACAGAAAGTTCGTCACTAGTCCAGTTGTCAATTTTCACTCGTTGCTTCCTATTACTTAAGTAGTCTTTGAGCAGTTGGAATGGAAGACCTCTAACACCAATTTTATCGAGTTTATGTAATAACAATGGAATAGGGACCGTGTCAAAGGCCTTGGCTAAGTCGAGGAACACCGTCACACACTTCCTGCCACTGTCCATATTAGTGACAATATGGTTAGTGAGTTCATGAACAGCGTCATCAGTTGACCTTCCCGATCGAAAGCCAAATTGCATTGGTGAAAGGAGTAGATTTGTCTCAAGGAAGTTCATGAGACGTTTGTTGATCAGTCGTTCTAAGACTTTGGACAACGTGGGAAGGATCGAAATTGGTCTGTAGTTGTTAATGCAATCTTTGTCTCCTCCCTTGTGAATAGGTTTGACAAGAGCTATCTTCAACGCCAATGGAAAGGTACCAGTAGCAAATGCCAGATTGCAGATGTGAGTAAGTGGAGGTGTTAGCAGCTTAACGTATCGCTTTAAAATTTTACCAGAAATTTGATCTACTCCAACAGCTGCACCCTCTCTCAAGTCCATCACAAGGAATTCAACCTCCTCTTCATCAGTAGGAAGCAAGACAAGTGAGTTTGGTGATGCGGGAATAGAAGACCGGCAGCGACTCGATAGATCGGTGTAACCAATAATTTCTTCCGCCAGACTCTGTCCAACACCCGTAAAATATTTGTTAACGTCATCGACACTGCTTTTAGGATTATCAGTTTTGATCAGAGCCGAGGAATGGTCTAACTTTTTGTTAGTACTACAGATATTTTTAATTACATCCCACAGTTTTTTACTGTTATTTTTTGAATTTTCAATTTCCTTCTTCTCATATATTCTCTTCTGTTTCTTTAGGATAGCGTTGCAAAAGTTTCGGTATCTCTTGTATGTCAAATTAAGTGTTTCATCGTTTGGATTCCTTTTAAGCTTTTTATGCAGATTGTCTCTATTACGCATACATCGTAGTAAACCAGTAGTAATCCATGGTTTGTTTATTCTTTTCCTATTAGACACTTTAACCACATGTGAGTTATCCCGAATGGCATTGTCCAATAAGGAAATGAGTTGATCGGTAGCTTCATTGGCATCACTACAGTCAAGTATCGGTGTAAAGTTAGTTTCACTTATAGTGTGGTCTAATAATCCCTTGACGCAGCCACCATCAGTCGACATCTATCTAACCATCATGTTTATGAACAAAATATTTGTTAACCTTACCTAGAGTCACGCCACCACTAAAGTCCGGCGGAAAATTGTGGAACAAATTTTTTGCACGACTCATAGTGCGAAACATTAGAGAGTGCTCTACGATCGAAAAATTAGTTTTGCCTCCTTGCTGCAAGTGTTTTTACACTCCTGGTAGTACCCAGAACAAACTTAATTTATATACCTATATATAGATAATTTAATAGAGATTAATACTGTCATCATCATCAGCCTATAAATGTTCCCACTGCTGGGACACAGGCCTCCTCTCTGTGAGAGGGAGTGGGCCGTAATCCACCATGCGGGCCCAGTGCGGGTTGGTAGATGTCACATGGAACCGAAAATTCGAAGAATTTTCGGTTCTAGGACATGCCGGTTTCCTCACGATGTTTACCTTCACCGTTTTGAGAGCAGTGGTGATGAAATAATTTACACAAAGTAAAGCGCCTGTCTGGGTTCGAACCTACGACCTACAACTCGTTAGTCACAGCCGTTACCACTGGGCCACCACTGCTCTACCTCTAATTAATACTGTACTTTTCCAAAATTTATTTAATGCAGCAGAAACGAAAAACATCAAAATAGTTTTAACAAAAATCCCGTCAGTCAATGCATGAACCCTGAAAACATTGTAGCTTGCGAAAAAATCAATAAACCGAGTATTTTTTTTTTTTAATAGCATCGTTTCCGCCATAGGAGGAACCCGATTGAAAATGACACAATAAAAACTAACTATTCTAATATCTTTATCTATGTTTCCAAATTCGACCCCTTTCCGTTACCTAGCAACCAACAAAGCAAACCTAAATAGTCTTTGACAGTACGTAAAGATTGCGAGGTGAGAAATTTTACCCATATTGATGAGTAAAAAAGCAGTCAAAATATACTTCATGAAAAGTCGTTTAAATATTTTTCTGCTTTTGAAAGAGCGTCATGAACTCATGAGACGTGCACTTTTGGATATTCCAAATATTTTTTAATGCAATGACATAGACACTAGGTTAAAAGGACTTCAATGGTGGCCGGACTCTACCTTTAATACGACTTTACTTTGTTGGGCTAGCTTCAAACTCGTCCGAATCGAAGCCTTAATTCATGAGTACCTCAGGCGACCATCTACATCAATATTAACTTGGTATATATGTAAACATGGATTAAAACTGGTTATTTATTTATAGGTTACGGGAAACTAACTTCTTATTTACGGAACCCTAACCCAGAGCGATTGAGGGCGAAACGGATTATTTCTTTTCGCATTGTGGCTCGCACAAGCAATAAAGTTGAGCAATAAGTACTTACTACCAATGTTGCCCGAAAAAAAGTTGTTTATATTGCCTTTGTCTTCCGAGTCCGTCCGTTTACAGCTGAATTTCACTTACGTAGGCTTTTATTGTTGTCTCTTGTCTGGTTTATTTTCATTGGCTTTAAAGCGGCCTTAGTTATTTTTGAGTGGCAGTAGTTTTTAAATTGAACGATTGTCCCATAGTTTTTGAAATCGGCATGCCTGAGATATATTTCTTAGACGGCATGTGAACCAAGTCAGAGGCCCATGGGCGGCATAAAACTCTGATACCAGGTAAGTCACTAACCACAACCCGTTTACTTACAAAAGAAAGAAAGAAAGAAAATAAATTTATTTGACTCAGATTAAGGCACACAATATTCACACAAAAACAAAATGAAATGAAGTTATTTATTCTGTAAATAGGACATCGAAATCACTTTTACACGTCATATTAAAAATTAGCTAGATGAGTTCGGCGTTTCCTATCTGACTACTCTAAGAAAAAAGGCCGAAACAAACTCAGAGGTCGCAGTCTCTTTTAAAGTCCAGACATAATTTTAATCAGACCATATGAGGACCATGTAGATTAGTGTCTGAAATGGTAATTTGAGGAAAGGACCACACATATTTGAGTGGACCTGTCCAGTCAGTGCAAGCATTTGTCAGTAATCGTGGAGCTCAACTTAGAACTTAAGGAACTCAACTCGACGAACAATACCAAAGAAAGAACATTTGGGTAAAATGTATAGTATACGTAACCTTATAACGTGAAGGATAATTTAAAGGAAGAATGATAGATATGCAGTATCAATGCTGATTTTAATCCATATTAAAAAAATTTTTGGTACTGAGGGTAAAGGTCACCCAATGTAAAATTTCTAAATTAATGTCTGTAATTTTTATGGTGTACATAATAAAAAATATTCTATCTATCTATGTAAAGACTAACTGACCCTGGCAAACGTTGTTTTGCCAATTATTTGTTTGGCGTGGACAACCCTTATCACTTAGGGGTATGAAAAATAGATAGTAGCCGATTCTCAGACCTACTGAATATGTATATAAATTTTGGTAAGAATCAGTAAAGCCGTTTCGGAGGAGTAAGGTAACTAACATTGTGACACGAGAATTTTATATATAAGAAGATATTGAGTCAAAGAAGTAATATAATTCACTTTCATTCGCTCATTTTGTTAGAGATATAACATAAACATAACATCACGCGTTTAATCCCCGAAAGGTTAGACAGGGGTGTACCTATGACCAGGCCCGGATCGACAGCGCACTGTGTTCCACGCGCGCCTCAAAGAGATGTCAGCACAACTGACGGGGTCCGCTAGGGCCGATGCCTGCCGGGGTCGCGCGAAAGTCCGAAAGGGATACCGTGGCCCCTGACAACACACAGGCAACTGAAGGAACATGGGTGGGTTTTAGACAGTATGAGTCTGACACGCTCCACCCAGAGCAGGATAAGTTATTTGATAATTGCCCACCCAAATAGAAAAAAAAGGGGTGTACCTAATATTACATCCACATTTCGCCATTCGTGTTTAAGTCCCACAGACAGAGGGCGAGCTTATTGCCATTCCTGATAGAAAAACCCAAAACACTTTGCCTGACCTGGGAATCGAATCCAGGACCCCATGCTCAACAGTAGCACTTGCGACTACTAGACCAATGAGGCAGTCAGTTGATAGAGACATATTTATTTTTATCGGACAACAGACGTAATTTTTGATCTATGTATTGTGATAGACAATAACAGGGGGCCTATTACCAGCTCATAAACAGTATTCTTTTAATATTACTTCAGTGGGAGAAAGAGATGGAGCTATACGACTTGTAGAGCTTCATCTCTTTCCCACAATGAAGTAATATTAAAATAATACTGCTTTATGAACTGGTGGTAGACCCCCAAGAGTAATAAGTAAGTAAGTAATAAAAACGGGAGTAAAAAAACATGAACCTAAACAAAATTTTCGCAGCCGCTATCTTGAATTTACATTTTAACCCTACTATCGGCTTTAGCACCCTCTAAAACTATTAAAATAACACCCATGACGAAAAATTTCAAAATTTTCAAGCTGCCATCTTGAATTTTCATTTTGACTAAATTCACACTTTCTGTCTCTCCGGCATGCAGTGTACTCGGGCCGTTGTGTACAATTTTGTCCCACGATATTGTAATCAGTTTACTCTTTTCTTTTGTTTTTTTCTGTCGGCGTTCTCTCTCTCTCTCTATCTCTTTTTGAATTAGAAGAAGACAGTCGAAGGTATTAACACTTTTTATTGTGACGATTTCTGAAAGTTTACAAAACGCATTAAAGAATTTCGTTCCTGTAACAGCTGCACGGGTCGATTCAACAGGTTAAGCAATGCTTACCGGGGTTGTTGCATGGATGGGTGACCATCTTTACATACCGATACTCCTCCGTGCCTCGAAAAGCACGTTATGCCGTTGGTCCCGGCTGTCATTCGTGGATCTTTGACAATCATCACGGGTTGTCAGAAGCCCGAAAGTCTGACAACCAGTCTTACCGAGGGGTATCGTATTACTCAGTTACTGGGCTGTGCAGGTCAGATAGGCAGTCGCTCCATGTAAAATACTGGTGTTCAGCTGCATTCAGTTTGATTGAAAGCCGACTCCAACATATTTGGGAAAAGACTAGGCAGATTTTGAATAAACATTAAACTTATTAAATTTATTTTAATATAAACTGTTATCATGAGAACCAGTCTATAAAGTTCGACAAATAGTTATTATAGAGAAACATTAAATATTTAAACTCTACCCTTTTCAAAGATCACGCAAAAGGGACTGTGATTTTATTATCATAATCTCTTTGGGTACGGGCCAGTTCCGTAAAGTTTTATCTGAAACTTTAAATTCTATTACACTTAATCCATCCAACATAAACTAAGTATTATGACACCTAAAACAATTTTGCTATCATTTAGAAAATTATAAAACTGTTATTAGCTGTCTGGCTTTAAAATCCTTATCAATTAATGACTTGGTGTCGCATTATGGCTCATTTTCATTAGTTGATTACTCAGTCGATATTTATAGCATGCGAAGACTCCCCCTAGGCGGGGTAGTGACACGAAAACTATGAGTCGATACAGATTGTGCAATCCACGAAAACGCGCCCCACTCCACGATTACTGTACTTTAGTACGGAGCGGAGCGGAGTGGGGCGCGTCTTCGTGGATTGCACTATCTTATAACGCGGTCGGTACATCGTCTCAGGCCCCGACACTTGCTCGAATACGAGGTGCCAGCAGTTGTTACAGCTGAGCACGTAGATTTAAATACCCCGCATAATAATCATAATGAAAATCTAAGTTTGATCCAGCCTATCCCTTCTTGCTGTCCTCCCCTCAGCGATGCCCTAAACCGAGATTTGTATCCCACAGGGGGTGCCCTTTTTTTTTTGTTGCGTGTCAGACTCTTTCTGACTAAAACCCACCCGTGTTCACGAGGTGACGATTTCCCGATCGGTTTTCTTCGAACCCCCGGCAGGCATCGGCCCTAGCGGACCCCGTCAATTCTGTTGACATCTCTTTGAGGCGCGCGTGGAACACAACGCGCCGTCGACCCGGGCTTGGTCCTTATCGGACGGCGAGCTACCCACAGGGGGTGCCCTTAGCGAGCACTCGCTTATTTTTAATTTAGTATAGTTTAAAAGCTCCTGGCTGGAGGCTCTAAGTGTAGAAGCTTAAGGCCACCACAGGAAAAATCCAGTTAAGCAGCCAAGACCTTAGTGGTCACAACTGCAAAAGGCCATACATAGTTAAAATAATTAGAAAAAAAAAACGTCTCACGGAAATCTCCGTAGCGGGCGTAGCTGGCGTAGCGACCAATGAATAAATAAAAATGAGCTTTCAAAGCAACTGCCAAACAGAAAAATTATTTTAATTTCGGAAGTTGGCGTCTTTAGATCTGTATTTTAGTTTTTGCCACCGACTTCCGAAATTAATGTTATTTTTCACTTTGTAGTTTGGAAGTCAATTGTATTTTTGTAGTAAAGTTTTTCAGATATAGTACCATGTATGCGGCATGTAAAGCCAAGTCAGAGGCATTTTTAAGTATCAAATAACTTCTCCCGCTCTGGGCGGAGCGGGAGGGCGTGTCAGACTCTTACTAACTAAAACCCACCCGTGTTCCTTCGGTTGCCCTGTTGCTGGGGGCCACGATCGGTTTTCTTTGCAAGCCCGGCAGGCCCATGGGTGGCATAAAAACTCTGACACCAAGTTAGTCACTAACCACACGAAAACGAAAGCAGAAGTTAAGGTACCAACCCTACACCAATTTGAATACTACTATTTGCTATGTAAACAACAGTGACAGGAAGTATCACTCAAAAAATACCCAAGCAAAATTAATAAAATTTATAAGAGACCACCACGCAAGCTTCCTCTACCAAATCAAAAGAACTTTCAAAATGGGTCCATAATTGACGAAAATATCAATGAACATACCAAAAAAAATTTATACAGACGAACGGTTAAAAAGAACAATGAACACTTCAACTTAAGTAATTAACAAAACGTTACGTATAACCACAAAATTAAACCTTAATCAACAAAATCAGAGTAATACCTTTCATTCTTAGTATCAAGTAATCGGTACCGATGGCCTTCGGCAGCCTCACCCAGGTTTCCAGCAATCCTATTAAGATATTAGTTTCAGTCCGATTTGTGCCAGTTTCAATGTTCCCTTTACTATGCAGCTTGCTAATAGTTGGGGCTAATCAATAGATGTATTATCGGCATTGAATTAGAGATCGATGAGGTAGATATACCTATATACTTAACATAACATCACGCCTTGTTTCCCCGAAGGGTTAGGCAGAGGTGTCCCTGTAGCAGGTACACCCACATTTCGCCAGTTATGTTTAAGTCCCATATAATAGGGGGCGAGCCTATTGCCATCAACCGGGCTCAAATCCAGGCACTGAGCTGCTACTGAGAAATTTCAGATAGAAAAACCCAATAACACTTTTCCCGACCCGGGAATCGAACACAGGACCTCATGCTCAGCAGTAGCGCTTGCGACCACTAGACCAACGAGGCAGTCATTTATTAGTGACTGTGTGTTTATTTTGAAAAAACAGAAGGACTTATCCACATATTCTAACACATAACAGGGGTTATCACGTTAGGATACGAAAATTAAGCCAAGATAATAATTATTGTCTTGGCGTCAATTTTTTATCTATTAAGTTTAAGTAAAGGAGGCTGAAAAATAATAGGTCGATTTGGTTTACAGCTGGTGTTTCTGAGCTTTAGTTTAGGTCTTAGTGACGGTGTGCTGAAATCTGAAACACAAGTACTTTACAAAAAAATCTGACTCTTCCCGAAAAAAATTCAACCGAAAATACTCTGTCTCAAATGTTTTTTTTTTTTTTTTGAAAATCTTGAGCCTGAATTTTAGTAAAGAACTCCAGTGTACTATTATGTTTTTGGAATTAAAACTTCCCATTATTTTATAGATAGTATGCGGCATATCAGCCATGGTCATGGGCAGCGTGGCCTTCATAGAAGAGAGACAGAAGTTCAATATGGGGCTCGGGATCCCAGCTGGAGGTATCAGCGTTTTAGCTGCAGGTAAGGCATTATGAACACTATATTCAAATAGACTAAGGTCGGTTTTTTAAATCTAAACTTAGCTATTTGGCCCTTGTGGATGGAGCTCAAAGCCACCTCCAGTAAACTTTGAATTCAGTTCGAAATTCGAACGGTCAGTGGAGGTCACTCTGAAGTTCAAAGGTCACCTACTTTATAGCACTACAAAGACTACTTATGTAGGTATGTATAGAGGTATGAGGAACAGGGTGTAAAGTTCACTCATCCTCCTTAGAAAAGGTAGGATCCTCCGACCAGACGGGTGTTTTGTCTGATGGGCAACTGCCCGACTATTGATGTCGGGGAGTTTTACAGGGTTAATGGTTATACATAAACATTTTCAAGTATTAACATTTTATATTTTAAAATGTATGAAATTATAAAAAACACTGATATAAAAGGTTAATGGCAGTCGCCAATGCCATAAGGGGATGTAGGAGGCGTCATTTACAAGCAAAATAATGACGCCGATTGACTCCTATGCATTTGTCAACAATATTCACGTAATTTGACATTTTATATTTTTACTTTATACATTTTAAAACATAAAATGTCAAATTACTCGAAAATGGTTGACATTGGCATAGGGGCTGATAGGTCATCAGGGGTAATTTGGTTGCAAATGACCTCGGATTACCGACGTATAACCAATAACCCTGTATATATGTTGATCGCGCTGTAAACGCTGCTTGCGCGATGCAGTATTTATGTGACGTCAGGTCTTTGATGCGTTGTTCGCATGTGGTGTTGTAGATATCGGATCGCCATTATGTATTTGGTATAGTAGATTATATTTAGAAGACAGGGGAGTTATTTGAGGTATGTGGCATACATTTCAAATATTCTAAGTTATTGTTAAACCCCTTGAGATAATTAATTTCCACGAAAAGTCTATTCGAAAGTTAGGAAAACATAAACAGTCTTTTTTAGAAAAACTATGGTTAAAAAAACAACGTCAAAAAAAAACCAGGTGCAGCTCCTACTGTTCAAAAATGCTTGTGGCCCAGTTTTCATAATAATCTAACTTTAAGTTCAGAGTTATTTTGTTTTAAATTGTTTTTAGCCAATTACGAGTTTTCCTAGTTAGGACGTGCTTGTTAAAAACTACCTGTGCGGTACGATATAACTTTCTGAATAGGTAATTATCAAGTTAAATAAATATTGGTAAAATTGTTTGAATTAAAACTTTCAGTCGAGGATAAGTTTGTTTTTAACCGACTTCCAAAAAGGAGGAGGTTATATGTTCGTCGCGTATGTTTGTTTTTTTTTTTTTTTATGTATATCCACCAATTTCTCCGTCAATTGTGGACCGATTTTGAAAATTCTTTTTTTGTTTGAAAGGGTGTGCTCTCGAATTGGTCCCATATTAATTTTATTAACTTTGCTTTGATAGTTTTTGAGTTAGCTACAAAATATGTATTTCTGTCACTGGTAGCAGGTAGTGGTATTCGAATGTGTGTGGGGTAGGTACCACAACTAAAAAGTGAAAAATAAAAACTTTTTACAAAAAAAAACAACCGACCTCCAAAAAAACACTACAAAGTGAAAAATAACTTTAATTTCGGAAGTCGGTGGCAAAAAACGAAAATACAAAACACAAGACACCGACTTCCGAAATTAAAGTTATTTTTCACTTTGTAGTGTTTTTTTTGGAGGTCGGTTGTTGACGTTGAGTTTCGACCAAACGAGAGAATGCTCATTCTATCCCTATTCTATCAATTTATCTATCTGTAATCAATCATTTATCATCAATCAGGTTATCCCATCTTTACAAAATCATCAAGAAGAAATCGAGGAAAGTATGCACTATCTCTTGCTCTAATTCCATATTGGTTTGGTCTAAATCGACCTTTATATTGCAAACTAGCAACCCCCAGTGGCTTCGCCGGCGTGATATCTTTATAAATTATAGCCTATGTTACTCAGTGATAATATAGCATTTGACTGACAAAATAATTTTTTAAATCAGTCTTGTCATTTTTGAGTTTATTCATTATTAGCTGCACCCGCCGTTTCACCCGCATAAGTCTCAATCCCATGGAAATATCAGGATAAAAAGTATTCTATATCGTCCAGGTCATGGTCTGCTCATGTGTCATATTTCATCCAAACCCGTTCAGCCGTTTTACCGTGAAAACGTACAAACAAACTCATTTTCGCATTTATATGTAATACGCATAATACTATAGTTAGGATAAGGATTAATAAATTATAACATAACATCACGCCTTGTTTCCCCGAAGGGTTGGGCAGAGGTGTCCCTGTAGCAGGTACACCGACATTTCGCCAGTTATGTTTAAGTCCCATGTAATATGGGGTGAGCCTATTGCCATCAACCGGGCTCAAATCCAGACTCCGAGCTGCTACTGAGAAATTTCAGATAGAAAAACCCAATAACACTTTTCCCGACCCGGGAATCGAACACAGGACCTCATGCTCAGCAGTAGCGCTTGCGACCACTAGACCAACGAGGCAGTCATAAATTATATTATTTAAAAAAATGTTGCGTTGTAAATTACTGGGCAGTAGCCCAGTTTTTCCATTGCTTATTAGCTTATTTTTAATCTTATATTTTCAATTGTTTTGATTAGTTTTTGTACATTGTTCTCACATATACAAGCAATAAGAATAACTAATGTACCCAGGATTTTGTAATATCTATATTTAAAAGAGTGTTCTTGGAGTTTCTTGCCCGTTCTTCTCCATAGAGATCTACGTTTTGGAATGGGCAACTAGCTTCAATTTTCTAACTGACCGATTCTTTGACAATTCAAAAGTGCCTGTAAATGTTTTAATTGAAATAAATGCTTTTAGTTTGAGTTTTTTGAGTTTATTGGTTGGGTAGACTCCACACTTTTACTAAGAATATTGTCCACTAGAAAAATTAAAATATAAGATCTAACAAATGAAAATTTAATAAAATACCAGTAACATAGTAAACTGCAAAGGGCCTTGTTCTAAGCCACAACGTCCTTCACCATAATGGCGGTTCCCATTATTTCTCCCAACTACCGAAATTTAATACCGACCTTTTAGTAGTGTTCCCGGTAAAATCAAGACTGGTCTTAAGAGGAAATTGCGGATGGAATTACAAGAGAGCGCTCATTACTTGGTGGTTACTATACTTACCAAAATAGTTGGAGAGACACTCGAGAAAGAAGAAGATTTAAAAACAAAGATAATGCAAATCTGTTTATGATTGAGTAACTAACCATCCACTAAGTGTAATTAAAACCACTAAAAACCCCAATAAGAGGCCATTGTCTATGAGTACTGTGATCTCTTATGAGGGTTCTCAGTCAAAGTACCTCATAATGTCATCAATACAAATAATGGTAATAATTTCTTGCCCGTTCTTCTCCATAGGTACCTACTACGCTTTGGAATGGGCAACTAGCTTCATTTTTCTGACTGACCGACCCCTTGACAATTCAAATGGACCTGTAATTGGTTTATTTGAAATAAATGCTTTGAGTTTGAGTTGAGTTTAAATGGAAAACAATCAACAGCACAATTACAATGGGAAAATATCTATTCTGAAATTGGAAATAAAAAATCAGCTGTCCCTCCACTTTTTCGAGTTATGTAATCAGTAGCTTTTGCCTGCGACTTCACCCGCGTGGATATCGGAAATTATCCCTTAAGAGGTTTTCAGTTATTTCAATTACACCTTCTATAGAGGTTTCTATTAAAACCATTAACCTTTCTCTAGTGGTAACTATCTTATCAAATACCACGTTGTAGTAGAGGGTGGGTTAACCTATCGCTTTAATACTTATTTGTAATTTGTTATGGTGTACAATAAAGAGTATTCTCTGTATTTATCTTATACCTTTACAATAACTGAACCCATTTCCCACAGCGGTCTCGATCCACACGTCACGGGGTTGGAGCGCAATGTCAGGCGTAGCGGGGGCGGGTGCGGGCGCGGCGAGCGTGCTGTGGGCAGCTGCGGCATGTTTGTTGGTAGCCCTCGTCGTGCAGTGCTGCAGAACTATCCTGGACCCGCCTGGCATTGATCATGGGTGAGTTCCCTTTTAATAATTTTGTAAGACTGTTATGCAGGGCTGTTCTGCAATTCTGGATCGCTGCTATATAAATGTGTATTAAGCCTATTGTGTGCCAAACTATGTGTATTAGAAGCAAAACCCAACGGGGGTATTAATCGTGGTATTTAAGCCATTATAATGTGTATTTTATAAAGTCCTGTTGACCAATATTAAAACTATGTAGATAACTTAACCTTAAATAATCATATTGCAAGTCAAGAATCCAAAGATGTCTGTCAAAATATAATTGATGCATAAGTTGTCTTGGGAGTCTTAAAAGAAAATATGATAATTAATGTAAACAAAATTTCCGAGAAAATCTGAAATCGTTTCAAGTACATTAATTTTCTCATTTTCACGAGTTGAACCATTTCTGAAAATCTGAATGCTGCTTTGAGCATATTATCCTATCCAGTCAATTAAATGCTAAGGTAATTATTGGAATAGGTATTAAAATAATTTAACTGAACTCAAACTAATTCATAAACGAAACCAAATGTTTATTTAAAATTACAATACGCACCAAATGAGATACAGAGACAAAGAAACTAATGAAATATTCATAAACCTTGCAAACCAAACAACATTAAATATTTATGTAACAAAATATTTGCGAATGAACATAATGTCGCTATGATTATTTTTGCAATGAACGAAAAAATATGTGAAACGAAAGAATTTCATCAAGACTACAGTTCTACCTTCACTGACATTTTTTGAAGCATCTACCGGCAAATATCGCTGTATCTATGCTATCTTATTCGTCACTTCTTTCTGTTATGTTTTATAGTTTTCCTGCGCATGTTAAGTTTTCTATTATTTCAGTGACGGCCCCACCGAAGAAGACACGACGCCTTCATCCCGCGATTTGGTGGTGATCGCTTGTGTGCAAATCGCGCTCGCTGCCGCTACGCTACTCAGCGCAGCGTTTTGCGCGCGCATTGACTGCGGGACATGACGGGAACCGCAGCGCACGCTCACACGAAGACGAGTGAGCGAGGCGCCTGTGCTCCCTGCTACCACGCCCGCTACAGCGGACATTGTGATCGCACCCGAAGAAGTTATAGTCGAAAGGGAGGGCAGTCGGGTGGCCTGGCTTATATAAATATTTGCATTGGAATTTCATGGTGGAATGAAGTTTTAATATATGTGAAGGACGTGATTGAAGGATTCTATTTTTGGATAATTTTCGTAATTGTTACTTTTTGATGATAACGAGATAGTATGTGAAAAAAAAGTAATTAGGAGTACAGATGCTGAAGATGATTGTTATAAAATCTTATCGTGAGCCTATGACATCTTGAAATTAATAACATTTCAAATTACGAAATCAATGTGTACAGATTAAAAATATTTATTAAATAAATGGACTTTATCGTATATTATAAATAAAATAAGAAGGGTTTATAACAGAGGCTCTGTTGGGGCAAAGTGATGAGTTAATCCAACATTCTAGTTCGAATTAAATGTAAAATTGCGTTTGCGTTTTACCTGGGTTTGCGTTTCATTTCCTGTAAAAACACGCAATTTGTCCGCTGATTCACTATTTTTTCTGGTGTGTAAATATGCAAATCCTACTACATAAAATGTACATAATTTAAGGTAACTAGTAGCATCATTTAGTATCTAATAAGCAATTGTACATTTGCATCATAACAAGATTCAATAGAAAATTTAAATCATAACTTTCCAACTTTAATAATTACTTTTTGAGATTTGAAAATTTTAAGTATTTTAATAAAGTTCATATTTCAAGTTATGACCTTCACCTGTAAATGAGCTAATCAAAAACAAAAAGTAGACCTTGTAAGCCTAGATCTACATTTCTCAATAGCAAAAATGTCAAACAATACCAAGAGGTGTCCCCCAGGGCACGATAATTAGACCTAACACGATGATCAAGTTAGGCAAAAGCAAGAAATATAACAGACAAGTAGCATTTCTCTTTTCACTGAATTCTATTTTTATTGCTATACCCAAAATATACATATATATATTTTTTTAAATCTTTATTTATTAACGAGAGTTTGATCACATAGTGAACATGCCACCCTCATAGGAACCCTTTGTTACATGCAAAGCTTAACATCTACGCTTAATTCCTAAATTGACTAATTTATATAATATTCTAGCGGCTTTGGATGCTGGAAAAGCTAAAATAATATTACATTCTCCCACTTGACAAACATTCATATTAAATTGGTTACTAATCAAATACCTTTCCGCTTCGTTCCGGACACACTCCACCATAATATGAAAAACGTCTTCGACCACATTGCATTCCGTGCAGTTTGGAGATGTAACTTTGACCATCAATGCAGCAAAACTATTCAATGGGATTTGTCCGGAACGAAGTCTCAAACTTGTCACGATTTCTTGTCTACTCATATCGGCATTATCAAACCAAGGATAATTCTGAATAGTTGGTTGCAACGTCCGATACCAAATACCTTTTGTTAATGACTTCTCGTCGAAGTATTCTTTCCAAAGTTCATAACATTTCAATCTAACTACATTTAAAATATCTGTCCAATAAGGTTTATACGTCATCGGAACACCCTCTAAGCACGTTTCTTTGGCTAAATGATCAACTTCTTCGTTTTCTTCAATGCCGATATGAGAAGGCACCCATTGTAAAACAATATTTTTATTTCTTAATCTGCTAATAGAATCTAGTATTTTGTATGCTACCGGATAACCACGAAAATTTCCCATACACCTAGTCAAATGTTGGAGTGCGCTTTTACAGTCAGAATAGACTACGGAAATCTTGAAAATCGACCGAAAAGAATGTCATAATTCATTTTTACCAAGTTGTGTTGACATATTCTTCGAAATCATAATTATGTTTGGTCATAAAAATTTTACTTAGGCAAATGATAAGGGGATGCTTTTACTTTGACCTTAAGTAATAAAGCTGCAGAAATACGAAATTAGCTCAACTTTTATAAAGTCGGGTTAATTAGAGAGCTCTAAGTTTTGCCGCGTGAAATTTTAACGAGCGGTAAAGGAATTAGGTAGGATTTTATGAAGTAGTTCCTCTTTCAGCTTTATGCTTAAGGTCATGATTTTTTACAGCAAGTTTTAAGACTTTGTACTTTCGTGGTTTTGCGTTCCTCTTTCATTTTATTTTTATACAATAACATTCGAAAACTGATGTTTTTGGTTTGAATCACAAAAGTAATTCTAATAACCTGTGTAGGGGTAACAAATGAAGTATCCTCAGAATTTTAGCCCATTTAAATAGCTTCGGACTTATCGTTATTTCTATCAGTATGTCACCTTTTCACCTATTAAGACCCACTTTTCAGGTTTAACAATACTGATAATGTACAGTGTAAATAATGTTTGCCATTTTAGAAAAGAACTTAACATTTATTAAACCACTAAAGAGTCTGGATGAATTTCGAGGTGATTATCAACAACCGCTGTTATCTTTCATCCGTAACAATCTCTCAGACAGCCTCACAATAGGCGCTTTGTGTTCATCCCAACAATCCGTGAAACAACGAAAGAAATTATGAAACATTTTCTGTGAAAACCTATTCATAATACTGACATATTTATTATCGTGTTAATGTTATTGTTTTTAGTTTGTTGTTTAGTTAACTTGATAATAGTTAGTTATTAACAGTTAATAGTAAATTCTGTTTCTGGTCTTACCAAGGGGTATCGTGTTACCTAGTAATTAGGTTGTGGAGGTCAGATAGGCAGTCGCTCCATGTAAAATACTGGTATTCAGCTGCATCCGGTTAGACTGGAAGCCACATAGTTGGGAAAAGGCTATGTAGATTATGTTCTGTTTCAGATTGCAATGTTATAATAGTAAATTACAGATGTATTTTTACAGTTTTCAGTATTTAACAGTTTTCTTTTATATCAAAAACATTAATAAGTAAAACAGACAGAAAGATTTAGCGTTGCATAGAGAGTAAGTAGATATGTTTAGTATAATTATGATATAATAATAAATTTACAAATATTTTCTTATCAATCTTGTAAATAATGTAAAATATTTCAAAACATTATGTATGTACTTAGAAGAGTAGCTATAGCTTAGTATAAGATTACTTGTAGAAGATACAACATTTGGAATGTATGTCAAAACTATCACTTTTTCTATATTAAAATAAATCTTTGGAAACATTTGGCGATTTTATTTTCATCAAACCATGAATAAGGTAAGGTAAGTAAATTGGCAAATTATGAAAGACATACATAATGTATATTATGTTGAGAACTGGAAAGTTGCAAGATCATCAAGAAATGTTAAAACATTCTGTGGGAAAGTCAGTAGGTAATGCCTATAGTAGATAGGTACTACTACTAATGAATTAAAAGATTGTATCTTTTAATTCATTTGTTGGATATGCCTTTTAATACGTACCGTTTTAGTAAGTTTTATGTCAACCAAAAGTATATTCGATATAACTATTCGATTTTATCATCAGTGATAACCTTTTATGACAAAAAAATGGGTGTAATATCCTGATTGATAGCTCTCGATTTGTCGTTTATCTATTTAGCCAAGTTTTGGATTCGGCTGATCCCATTTCAACACTATAAAAACTTGACGTTATATCAAAGACGGTAAGGTTTAAATTCAACTGACTTCCCATAAAGGAAAATATGAACGAGGTTTTCACGCCACGGGGTTTCAATTTGTTAGGTTTATAAGGATATTCATAACGTTTGAAGAATAAATTTGGTGATATTATACAGAAAAAGTGTCGAACGATTTCTTCACGTCTGCCATGACTGTTTCACGAACGTTTCGACTCTTTTTATATAATTGCAGATTTTTTATCGCTACGACGTGCTAAGTAATTTGTTATTTTATTTTATCTAAATAACCCAAGTCAAAACAGCAGCTATTATTATCCATTTATTGTCGGAAAATGGTTTCACCTATCAAGTAACGCATTATGGTCGCACTATATTTTATCATCAATATAGTTGATCACAGCTTGTCTCATATTTCATCGTTCCTTTACTAAATAGAATGTCGTGGCTCTGACAGGTTGAGCTCAGGACTCAATAGCAGGAGCTTATTGCCAATAATAAAGTTTTTCTTTCATATAAGAAATAGTACTTACCCGTTTCTTTGCTACTACACAAAGAAATTTAAGATACTATAGAACGGCTATCAGAAAAAATATCATAGAAAAAGTGTGATCCAATGTCTCAATGACGCCATCTAGCATAATAAAGCAAAATTACATAATAGTCAAGTTTGACACGATACCGGCGATACACTTTTACCGACACCAACATTTGATTACCAACCGTCAGGATAGTTTGGCATAACTGAGAACATTATTAAATTTATCTAAATAATAATTTATAAATTATAAGATAGGTACCTACCTATTTTATGATTTCATCATCATCAGCCTATAGATGTTCCCACTGCTGGGACACAGGCCTCCTCTCTGTGAGAGGGAGTGGACCGTAATCCACCACGCGGGCCAAGTGCGGGTTGGTAGATGTCACATGTTTTTGAATTTTCGGTTCTAGGATATGCTGGTTTCCTCACGATGTTTTCCTTCACTGTTTTTGAGAGCAGTGGTGATAAAATAATTTACACAAAGTAAAGCGCCTGTCTGGGTTCGAACCTACGACCTACAACTCGTAAGTCACCGCCGTTACCACTGGGCCATCACTGCTCTCAATAATTAACTGCTCTAAATAATTTTATGATTTATAAAATTATTATTTATTTTCGCTAGTACCTACTAGTGAAAATAAACCGTGGTTGCGTCTAGTCGTTTTATTAATACGAGATGAGCTTCACAATTCAAAATAATTTTCTTTTGGTGGATACGAATGTGACTTGCCATACAGGCGTACCACACTAGACTGCGCGACTTTTGCCCACTAGGACAAATGTATCGGATTACGATTTTGTTCGCTATGTAAATAATTTAATGCCTTTGCTACTACACTTGCCTTCTTCTTCTATCGTGTCCATAGCACGTATCATTATCTATATTCCGGCCGTCAAAAAAATGCGTTCCTGACACCTGTCAGTTGGACATTTCTAGTAGTAATAAGGATCAAATTCGCAAAACACATATTCGTTAGTATGAAACTGACAGGTGTCAAAAAAGTATTATCTCAACGACCGGACTGTAACTTGCAATAATTTATTTAATTACAGGTAATTATTGAAATCTGTCTCAGTCTCGCAGACAATCAGATCGTTTATTTCATATAGGATGAAACGACGAAATTTAGTTCCATTTTCCGAAAAAAATAATCTTTGTAAGTTTTTATAAAGCCTGTCTCTCGCTTCCCTGCCACTCATCATCTACCTAGCCTTTTTCCAACTATTTTGGGGTCGGCTTCCGGTCTACCCGGATGCAGCTGAATACCAGTATTTTACATGGAGCGACTGCCTATCTGACCTCCACAACCTAGTGACTTCGCTTCCCTGCCAATGCAATACTATAAATTTACAGTGACGCCCATCTAGAAAAGTGCTGAGACCATGAAGCTCGGCGAGTCCCTGACAAAATGATGACATAACCCTTAACCTTTACGACGTAATTAAAAGTATAAAACCCAACCTGTTAACAATGTAAATAGAGGTTGAATGGTTAACAAACTTAACACCCTATTAACCCTGCCACCATAGCGGTGCGTCGACATAACCACGTATAGCAAACTTGTGTTACCTTTAAATAGATTGGTACTGTATTTCTCTTAATGTCCTTCGGCAAACTTCGTGTTTCGTCAGTTGTCGGATTTCTATCAGTTGCCCTTTGCATTTGGTGTAGACCGGACGCTCTCAATTGACTTGGAAGTATATAGAGTTATTTATACTCTTTTAAATTTATGGTATTTTTTTTTAAATAGGAGAAAAGCTGCTAAAATCGCAGGCACGACAGATAAGAAAATAGTTTTACAGCTCTATGTAGTAGTAAAATTTTTGCAGCCGCTATCTTGGATTCACAGTTTGACCTCATATCGGCTTTAGCACCCTTGAAAACGATAACCGTGATGAAAAATTTGAAAATTTTCAGAGCCGCCATCTTGGATTTTCATTTTGCCCAAATTCACATTTTCTCTCTCTCCGGTGCAGTGTACTCGGGCCGATGTATACAATTTTATCCCACGACACTAATCCCTTTACTCTTTTCTTTTGTTTTTTCTGCCAGCGTTCTCTCTCTCTTTCTTTCTCTTTGAATTAGAAGAAGACAGTCGCAAGTATTAACACTTTTTAGCGTGACGATTTCTGAAACTTTACAAGCCACGTTAATGAACTTCGTTCCAAAAAAAATCTGCTGCTCCATACATTTATGTTCGTTTGTTCCCATCGTAAAAGTTGTTCGTAATGATAAGTTCTAATAGTTTGCTCTCTGCAATTTATACACCGTAAAATCAAATACAATAATTTAATTTTACAGAAAAGTAAATGCTAATAAGGTTAGGACTAATTATTAGCTTCCATCAATTAATACAGTTAAAAGGCTCTTAAAACAACAAACAAGCACTTCGTTCCAAACATTAAAAAAAAAACAAAGCACGGAAGTAACAAAAAAAAAAATACACCCAATTACAGAGATCATTATTTCTTATCACGGAATTTAAAAACACAAACAAATTGGATACGTTGTTCTAGAGCACACTATTGGACAGACAGACCAACAAACGACTTCAATATTTATCTTCGTTGTTATATTTTACCTATAAAGAAAGAAAGAAAAGAAAGAAAATAAATTTATTTGACCCGGGATAAGGCACACAGTTTTCAAAAACAAACACACAAAAAAAAAAACAGAGATAGCTTAAACAGCCTATTACAATATTATTATTTGCCAGCCTCTTATGCACGAGACCGGACCAATATAAGACTTTTTCAAATTCATCTAAGGACATTACTGACATTGGCGAAGAAAAACATCGATAGGGAAAAATATGGTGAGATAACCTGGACTTATATCCTAACTTGAAAATATAAATGCGAAAGTGAGTTTGTTTATTTGTTACACTTTTACGCTAAAACAGCTGAACGGATCTGGATGACATTTTGCACATGGGTTGACCATGACCTGGATTAGGACATAGGATACTTTTATCCCGATATTTCTACGGGATCGAGACTTATGCGGGTAAAACCGCGGGGCGCAGCTAGTTTAATCTAATCTAAATAAGTCTAAAATCGCCAACCCGTCTTTACCAAGCGTGGTTTAGTGGTGGTACTTTTGCATCTTTATGAAAAGAGGCCTTTGCCCTACAGTGAGACCAATAATAGGCTGATATTTACTACTAAAAATATTAATGAGTTAGCTTTTGACAGTGTCACATCAAACATTACATTCTGACTATTTTCTTAATGTCCCTCGGGAATCACCGCATTTCCGAATACAAAAGAATGCTAATTTCATGTTCATCAATTATTAGATTCATCGTGTATTATATTTTGAATTCAGAAGTAAGTACTTTATTGTTGTTTTGTTTGATTTCCGTATGCTCTTTATAGAGCTGTAAAACTATTTTCGTGCCTGCGACTTAAGCAGCTTTCCTTCCATTTTTTAAATGAATTACATTAAGTTAAAAGAGTATTAACAACTCTATATACTTCCAAGTCGATTGAGAGCTTCTGGTCTGCACCAAGTGCAAAGGGCAACTGATAGAAATCAGACGACTGACGAAACACGAAGTTTGCCGAGGGACATTAAGAAAATAGTCATACTGTACCTTGTTTTTATTTGATCCGTAAGAAGAATAATAAACCGTGAATGTTATCGTCGCGAAGCATATATTGATACAACCTGACACTGACCTGCAAATTACAGAAAATTAGAATCTCGCAGGTTACTTAAAGATGCGAATCCACATGATACCAAAGATGAACTAACAAGTTTTAGTTTCAATTTAACAAAATCAACCGATGTTGTAGAGGATATAAATTCACGTTTCGATTAACTTATGATGCCAATATAATCCACAGTCACGTGAGCCATGCCGCGGGCACAGCTAATTCAAAAATAAAATAATTAAAATAAGCCGTGGAGACGACGAGTCCCAACTGACGGCGCCGTTCACGAACATGACGCATATGTCACCGTAAGATTGTGAGAACCGTTAGTTTAAAATCTATCGGTATTATTTCCGTTAGATTATAAACTGTCAAAAAATTGTGAACTGGGTGAAATGGGTTAGGTTAGGTTAGAATTGTGACCAAACGTGCGATCAGAGCGAGCGGTGCCGCGGTAGCGGCCGGCGAGCGCTACTTCCAAGTTGCTCGCAGCTAGGCTGGCTATTTAGTATTAGCGCAAGGTGCGTTACGTCGCAAGCAAGTTTGATACTAGTTCACAATTTGTCGGTTTCCCATGGAAAGATTATAAACTAGTGAATAAAAAATAAAGTTTAATAAAAAACTGTAACCCGACTACGGGAAAATAAAAATGATCTAAAAAGTACAAAACAAGCAAATATTTCAGACAGAAATCAAGACATAGGTACAAAAATGGTCAAGGTAAAGCCGTGGTCGCATGCCTGTATCATGTTGGTGCCAGGAACACCTACAAAATTATAATGGCATACGACGACGGCTTTACCTTGACCATTTTTGTACCTATGTCTTGATTTCTGTCTGAAATATTTGCTTGTTTCGTACTTTTTAGATCATTTTTATTTTCCCGTAGTCGGGTTACAGTTTTTTACTAAACTTTATTTTATACTTTTCCGTTTTTACACTTGATAAACGTAAATAAGAGTAGAGTTATACAATAGTTCAGTAATTAACCTATTTTAAATTCCAATAGCAGTGTATAGTGCTTTGGACGAAACCATAGAGCGATTTATTTCGATGCCAACACCATAATATATCGATATCGAGCTTCGAAGAAATCCAAAATATAAATATTTCGTTGTACTTGTTTTTCTTCTTAAGACTGGAATTACAAATCGGTACTTCTTATTAAGATTTGATTAACTGCACGTTGGTAACATCTTGCGATACTACGTAGCGCAGTCTCACTTTTGCTTGTTTTTAACGATTTAAACATATTTGTTTACTTTGAAAATATAATATTATGTACATATTTGTAATGTGCTCGTCAAGACCTTTCTTTTGATACCAAACATGTCATGATCATCCCATTTTAATTTTTTTCGAGGTTAGAAATTTACGTGTAAAGTCCACCAAATTAAATTTAGGGAAAAATTATATGGCCTATGTCACTCGGACTATTATTACGAATCTATTGATACCTCATTCATCAAAATCGGTTTAGTAGTTTAGGCGCTACGGTGGAACACACGTAAAAACAAACATACATACATACAAACATACATACATAGACTGCTAAAATCATAACCCTTCCTTTTGGCTTTGCCGTAGTCGGGTAAAAATAATGCGTTCAATTGTAAATGGTTCGTTGCAGTTCACAGTTTTTCGACAGTTTATAATTTAACGGAATTAATACCGATAGATCATAAACTAACGAAGTTCATAACGGTGACACATAGATCTGCACCATTCAGCTCAACCATTTTGAAGGGAACTAAATGATAGGTACACACGCACCACGTCAGCGAGACATTTGAGTAAGCATGACACTCTCAGTCGCCAGGACTTAAGTCAATGAAATACATAATTACCTAGTAAATGGTGGCTTTATAGTACATAATACTCACACTAGCACAAGTGTAGCAATCCTTAATATTTATAAATGCGAAAGTAAGTTTGTTTGTTACGCCTTCGCGCTAAAACGGCTGAACGGATTTGGATGAAATTTGGCACATATATTGATGATGCCCTGGAAAAGAACATAGGATACTTTTTTTTTTCCCACGGGTCGAGACTTATGCGGGTGAAACCGCGGGGCGCAGCTAGTTATATAATACAAAAGAGATTGAGTTTATACAATGCAAAGATATTCTTCAAATCTTCAACAGCATTTCCAAATGTTAATCATATAGTTATGATTGTGGAACAGGACCAGCATTGAGTCCACCATTTTTATCAATGATGTAGGTACCTAATCCCCCGACATATTTAATACTAGCTGCGCCCCGCGGTTTCACCCGCATAAGTCTCGATCCCGTGGGAAAAAAAAAAGTATCCTATGTTCTTTTCCAGGGCATCATCTATATATGTGCCAAATTGCATCCAAATCCGTTCAGCCGTTTTAGCGTGAAGGCGTAACAAACAAACTTACTTTCGCATTTATAATATTAAGGATGCCTACCTGCATAGTATACTTTATAATAATAGTATACTTTTTTCATGTTAGTGTTAATTATTTTTTAATAATTTAATTACGAATTCAAATTAATTATCACGGGTTTTCAGACATAAGGGTACAAAATGTCAATCTTGTTAGAAATAATTAACGTTGGAAATCATGTAGTTTTTGCAAGTCGTGCTGTTGTTCACCCTCGTAATGCTGGTCGCCAATGTTGCCGCTTACAAAAGTCCATTTTGGAATTCGCCACCTGGTCTTTTCATGGCTTCAGTAAGAACCTGTGTTTAGCATTCAGTCATAGGTAGTTCCATAGTTAGTTAATTACAAACCGTATGCCCGATGAAATGTCCCATAGGCAAAAATGTCTAACTTCCATTGCATAAGAATAATCAGCATCTGGCCGGCCGGATGACCGATGGCGCCGAAAGGTTCTGACGTAGCGTTGGAAGGCCTTCCATAAGATGGACCGATGACCTTGTGAAGGCCGCAGGAATCCGCTGGATGCGGAAAGCACAGAATTGGTCGAAGTGGAGGTGCTTGGGGGAGGCCTATGTTCAGCAGTGGACGTCTTTCGGCTGAAATGATGATGATAATGATGAATCAGCATCTGGGACACAGGCCTCCTCTCAGTGAGAGAGACTGGGCTGTAGATCCACCACGCGGACTCAGTGTGGGTTGGTAGGTGTCACATGTCTTAATTTTTTTGGTTCAAGGATATGCCGATTCGTCACGATGTTTTCCTTCACTGTTTTGAGAGCAGTGGTGATGCATAAGCATAAGAATAATCAGCCTATAATGTTCCCACTGCTGGGACACAGGCCTCCTTTTTTTGTGAGAGGGAGTGGGTCATAATCCACCACGCGGGCCCAGTACGGGTTGGTGGATGTCACATATCTTCGATACTTTTTATTTGGTTCTAGGACATGCCGGTTTCCTCACGATGTTGACCTTCACCGTTTTGAAAGCAGTGGTGATGAATTAATTTTACATAAAGTGCCTGCTCGGGTTCAAACCCACGACATACAACTCGTAAGTCGCGGCTGCTGCCACTGCACCACCACTACTCTCAACAGCAAATTCAATATTGGACTATTGAAGGTTTATAAACAGTGAAAATAAAATCTAATGTATATTTTAAAAATATTGATTAGTATATGCGTTGGTTTTGAAATCCAAGCATTCTTATATTTTTTTAATTTTAGTTCACTATTACATAATTTAAAAAAAATTCGATGGTTGGAAACTACTAATAGCCCCCTGAAAACACTATTTTACTTCGTTTTACAGTGTTTTATATCACGGTTGTAAACCTAATGTCGTTGACCATCCGCAATAGTAAACTTTAGCGCAAACGTGATGCCGGGACCCTCCCGGAGGGTTCACTTCCAATATGTATGGCGGTATGGCGTATGAGTTCTATAAAAGTGGGCGGAGTCGAACGTGTTAAATAAGGAATTCTTGTGTTATATCTTATGCTTCTATACACAGCGGTTTAATATGAAAAGGAAGGAAGGGCATTAAATATACCTAATAAAGACTTTTAGGTATATTATTAGGTATATTGGAGAGCAGTGGTGGGCCAGTGGTAACGGCTGCGACTTAGGAGTTGTAAGGTCGTAGGTTCAAACCCAGACAGGCGCTTTACTTTGTGTAAATTATTTCATCACCACTGCTCTCAAAACGGTGAAGGAAAACATCGTGAGGAAACCGGCATGTCGTAAAACCGAAAATTCGAAGACATGTGACATCTACCAACCCGCACTGGACCCGGGTGGCCTGTGTCCCAGGAGTGGGAACATTTATAGGATGATGATAATAAGGTATATTATAATGTCCTTCCTTCCTTTTTTCCTCAACTTACTTGTCAATTTGTCTGACAAGCAACATCACGCCTGTAGTCCCCAAAGGGGTATACAGGGTGGCAGGGATCCGGCCGGGGTTGCGAATAAGACCGAAAGGGAAATCGTGGCCCCCGGCAACATGGCAACTGAAGGAACACGGGTGGGTTTTAGTAAGAGTCTGACACCCCTCCTGCTCCACCTAGAGCGGGAGAAGTTATTTGATGGAAGATATTTGTGGCATACATTGATGCGAAAACTGTTACCATGGATTCGGTACATGATTCTGAACCCCCTGCATTGAAATTTTTCGTCAGTTATTTGAATAAAATCTGCTGTTCCATACATTTTGACCGCATAGGTATTGCACTTTTCTATGAAACAGTAGATTTTTTTTTCAACGTCGTGGATTCCAGAATCATGTACCTACTGAATCCATGGTGGCAGTTTTCACGTCGATGTCTCTGGCACTTTGTATAAGGTAATGGTGTGGAAATAGCAAACATTTCGTCGGTTACAAACTCTGAACCTATTGCAACCTTGACACAGCATACTGCACTTTCGGCAGGACTAAGTCAGTAGTCAGCCTCAACCCGACGCAGTACCACATCCGACTCACTGAATAATAATGCAGCGCCACCCCTACTGAAATGAAATAAAATGAAATGAAATTGTTTATTCTGTAAATAGGATATTGGAATCACTTTTACACGTCATATAAAAAAATATTAAAAATAAGCTAGATGAGTTCGACGTTTCCTATCTGACTACTCTAAGAAAGGCCGAAACAAACTCAGAGGTCGCAGTCTCTTTTAAAGTCCAGACATAATCTTGGTCAGGCCATATGAGGACCATGTAGATTAGTGTCTGAAAAAGTCTTTTGAGGAAAGAACCACACAGATTTGAGTGGACCTGTCCAGTCAGTGCAAGCATTTGTCAGTAATCGTGGAGCTCAACTTAGAACTTAGGAGCTCAACTCGACGAGCAATACCAAAGAAAGGACATTTGGGTAGGCCGCAAAAACTACTCAAACTGCCAGACCATCACTAAAACTAGAAGAGAAATAAAAATAATATCCACATAGTCCTCACATTCACAATAGTTAAATACTCGCTGGGGAATTACTGCAGACAGTTCCGACTCACTGGAACCTCAACTGGCACAGGCAAGCATCGCAAGGTACAAGACTCAGCCCACTGTCGACCTCCGTTCTCCGGAGAGGAGTGATGTGTGATCTACATCGCCACATACGAACTACGAATGACGTCACACGAAATTCTGCATCGCGCAATCAGTTTTTACCGCACGATCAGCATATATATATCGTCGACCGTAGGTTCAATTGAGGTAAGGGACAAAATACGATTTTTCAGGAGAGGCCCACAAAGTTTTTTTTTTCGGACTAAATCACCCGTAACTTTTTTTCTTATTAACCTTTTTCGGTCTGTTTTTCTTAAGTTAGAATTTTTTCATATTCACCATTCGATAGAGCGAAAAATTCTGAACAAAACTGTATACTCAACTCATTTTGGGTATTTTGTCCCTTACCTCAATTGAACCTACGGTCGACGATATATAACTTCCTGACATCAATCATTAGGCAGTTGTCCACCAGACACAACACCCATCTGGACGGAGGATCCTCCCTTTTCTATAGAGGATGAGTGACTTTATACCCTGTTCCTCTATAACTCCTACAGCATAATTGATATAATGTTTGTGCCCAAACATTTATTACTTCCACAATTCCAATTACAAGTTTTTTTCTGAATACCATACCTCTGTTACAAATACTTTTGTAAACTATAATGTAATGTTAGTGAAAACAAATTGATTTTGGCTTTTTTCAGTCATGTATTTCTAATCAATTTATAACGTGTGTAAATATTAGTGAAAGTATGTATAAATATCGTACTTTAATGGTGTGGTGTGGCAAATGTGGAAATGAAGGTTTTTGAATTTGCGGCTTTATTTTCTTTGCTAGTGGTACACTCCAATGTCAAGGCTTTCTTACACGATTTCTTTTCAACAAAATCTGATCCTTTCAGTAAGTGAAATAAAACTCATCTTTTCTTATTTTAGTAGAGTTGATGTGATTCGAAGGATGTGGTGTAATTAAAAACGCAAGAGAAGTTCAAGTTTTGTCTCTGCGATGCACGACGATGCACACCTGCGATTTCTATGGTGTTGTGGATGCTTATAAGTGGTGGTTACCATTTACCATCACCTAATGGTAAATGGTAACCACCACTGGTCTGCGAGTTTGTTTGCAACCAAAAATAATAATGTGCCCACATTCTAAACAGGTATTAGTTCATTTTATTTTATATTTTTTGCAGCTGTATACTGCAAACATGACACTGACTGCATAAGAGACATCGATCCACCTTGCTTTTGCATTCGTATGCAACATATATGTGGATGTCAGCAATATGGGGTTGGAACCATACATCAGGACATTCAAAATCGTGGCGACCCGGTTACTACAGATGCTCCTAATACATGCTCCGGGAAAACCACAAAGTCAAAGGAAACTAAGGAACCAAACAAACCTCGTATTAACCAAATTGACGAAGATATGATAAGAAAAATGGATAAATAATTTTTCAAAATTGATCTCGTATACAATTCTTTGTTTATACGTATTTTTTTATACTCATGATATTAGTATAGCTAGTAGTTCGAAAAAAATCTCTTATTATAACTACTAGTTATAATAAGAGATTTTTTATTTAGGGTTTAGAATTGTGTGATTGATAACACATAATATATTTCGAAATAATTTTGTTTTATTTGGGTACCCATTTAACTGGATTTGTCGTTTATAGGAGTGTTATGATAGGGCTGTGAAAAATTCAAAAGCTACTTACTCATTCATTATTTCCTATTTGTTGAAAGGCTTCCACTGTTTTATTGTAGCCATTACGGTACCATTGCGGTCAAGCATACTTAACCACTTTGAAAACAATTTCCCGTGCACGCGATGACCACATCTGTTTAGCGTCCCTTTTTAGGGTTCCGTACCAAAACGGTAAAAAGAAACCCTTATAGTGTAATTCAGTCTGTCTGTCCATCTGTCTGTTGCAGCTGGATATCTCAAGAACTAAGTACTAAACTTGAAATTTGGAATAGTTTTAAATGACGTTTGCCCAACTAATTTTCAAATAAGAAAAAAATAAAAATAGATATATTTTTAGCAACAAAGACTGTACGGGGATCTTAAAAATTCGAAAGAGGGCTACTAGGGCATGTGGAGTATCATATGAAAGAGCTCTATTTGCACAGTTTTCGACTTACGACGAAAAATGTAAAAAAAAATACCTTTCCCCCTTATCTCCGTTACATAGAGAAAAATCTTAAATTATTCTGTGATAGAAATTTATGTAAACAAGAAACAAGATGTTTATGTGTACAGTAAAAATAAGACGATGTCAAATAGCACACTTTTTCAGAAATCATCAACAAAAATTACATTAGTTCCACTATCATTCAAGAGATGGTGTGGTATTCTACTGCGTAGAACCACAAAATCTATTCTATTTATATGTTTTATACTAAATACCTTTGAATCTATTTACATATCAAAATCCTATGACACTCACATAACTCACCTTTTATATATTCTTTAACATTGTTACCTGTGAAACGCATACTTTTAATTATCCTCTGATTGTTTTAGCATCCAAAACTTATTTTATATTACTAATAACAGGATTAATTGATTAAGAGAGAAATAAGTAGGCATTTCTCTAATAAATTTCAACTGGAACACCTTAAGCAAGGCTTCGCTCATTTTTCCCAGCTGCCGAATAATGAAACCCTTAACGGCTTGAAGATTCAATTTGTCAGAATAAATCCATTAGTGCAAAGACCGCTAGCATTCCAACTTGATAATATTCCATGGCATTTAATTTAACGCTATAACCCGCTGACTTTCCAATCAATATCTACTTTAATAGACAGCCAAACAAGGCCACGATGATCGAGCTTTCTGTCATTTCCCAGCGAACCTGATGCCGCAATTTTTTAAATAATTAAGGCGATGTGGAACATATTTCCTACCGGTCAAGTAGCCGGTTTTCCAATACTCTACATTCGATTACGTTTTCAGCTTAAACAAATAATTTATGTAAGTAAATTGGAAGGTTAAATATGGTAATGTCTCAAGACCTAAATGACAGTATTTGGGCAATTGAAATGTCTGGTAGTGCCCATTAGCTGGGTTTTAGACGGCAAATGCTTCAAATATATCTTTTCTTCTGACATCCGGCTAGGACTGTATTAATGTTGTTTTATTTAGAGCTGGCTTTTCGCCTGTTTCAACTGGTCGCTTATAAATTTTTAGAAGTACCTACTCAAACAAATTCTTCGTAAACCAAGGATGCAAAACGTAGTAACATTACCAATATATTTTAATATTTATTATGACGACTGTCTTATTTTTTCCAACATTGTAACAAAATATACCACTAAGGGCCGATTTTTCAATCCTCAGATAAACAGATAGATACGGTTTATTCGATAGATAGCAAAAAAATCAGTTGTTCAATCGTCAGATAGGCTTTATTAGTCGAATAATTCATATATCTGAAGAAAAAATCTATTTAACTCATTGAGAGCCAGATAACTGCTTATTCCATAGTTAGCCTGCTTATTAGTCTGCTTAGTTTGAGGTTAGTTTTCGTGCTTTATAAGTGTTGGTAAATAAAATGGATATTTTCAATAGTACTGACGACGTGGCAATTGAGGAAGAAGCCATAATTAATGAATATATTAATCCAAGTTTTTTTAAATGTCTCGAAATATATTAATTTACGGGACGTTTTCGGGACGACATTAACTATTTTAAACCACTAGGCTCAACTTTTAGTACCAAGTCGAAAACACAGTTAACACACAGCAAATTTCTTTATAACTGATCCATTTTAGGTTAATACGTGCCCACTTCTATCAACTTAGCTACAAACAACAACAAAAAAGGTCGCCTTTTGTGGCTGACCATCTGTGGATCTAAACAAAAGATAAGAATTCTCGTCAAAATGTCAAACATACGTTTTGTTTCTATTCTTATCTAACACGTTGAATACTGTATCTGTTCATCTCGCTTGCACATGATAGTGTGAAGTTGGTTAACAAAGACCCCAGATAACTATTCTTCAGTTATTATACGATTGAAAAATTTAAAATATTTATTCGCCTGATAAACAGCCAGATAATTTCATACGCTAGATAACTATTTAACGATTTATCTGAGGATTGAAAAATCGGCCCTAAGGATAATTTCATTGAAATATTATGTCCACTGCTATTACTCTTATAATATTTATCATATTCATATAATTCGTAATCAAGTACCTATTCATATTTGCAATATCTAATAACACTACCTACACAATATACATATCCTAATGGGCCTATAATTTACCTACACAGGAGGCCTACCACAAGCTCATAAAGCAGTATTATTTTAATATTACTTCAGTGTGGGGAAGAGATGAAGCTCTACAGGACGTATAGCTCCATCTCTTTCTCCCACTGAAGTAATATTAAAATAATACTGCTTTTGAGCTGGTGGTAGGCCCCCTGGGCTTCTCTCTGTGAGAGAGGTGGGCCATAATCCACTACGTAGGGCCAATGCGAGTTGATGGATATCACCATGTCTTCGATTTTTTTGGTTCTAGGACATGCCGGTTTCCTCACGATGTTTTCCTTAACCGTTTTGAGAGCAGTGTTGATGAAATAAAATACACAAAGTAAAGTAGCTGCCTGGGTTCGAACTCGTAAGAAGCGGCCGATACCACTCAAAATTCAAAATTCATTTATTCAAACTAGGCTGAGAATCAGCACTTTTCGAACGTCAAAATTACATAAGACAGTCCCCCAAAAACGCCCACCCTTCACCACTTCCTAGTGCCTTGAGCGTGCACTGAACCACCACTGCTCTGCACCACAATACACATACCATAGGTACACAATTATTAATTTACATTAATTTAGGCTCATCATATCAATTCATACAGATTGTTGTTTAACTCGATAATCTATAGTCAACATTTTGATTCATGATCATGACTATCGATTGACACAACCCTCATCAATAATTGTGGCGGTGTAAATTATAATTCGAACGTTCTTAAACACACGGAAATTGCCTCTCAGATCCTTTATGTACCTCCTTGTCCTTCCACTTGAAATAAGATCTATTTAAATAAACCTTTTTACAGTCTGTTCAACCGATTTTGACTTCTATTGCGTTGGAGGCATGACAAATGGCAGTCGCAGGAAATAGTTGGTATTGTAACTACTTTTTTGCTTTTAATGCCATCCTTATGCCAACGGTACAGAAGTCAAAATCGGTTGAACGGACTGTAAAAAGGTTTGTTTAAATGTCTAATTTTATTTCAAATAGAGAATAGCTGATATGAAAGGCTCGTGGATAAATAACAATGGCCACACGGGTCGACCGAAGGTTAAGCTACGCTTACCACGGTCGGTTCGTGGATGGGTGACCATGCATTACATAATATCGAGACCCCTCAGTACCTCAGAAAGCACACTAAGCCGTTGGTCCCGGCTGTCATTTGAAGATCTTTCTTTGTCGTTACGGGTAGTCAGAAGCCCGAAAGTCTGACCAAGTGGTATCGTATTACCCAGTTACTGGGTTGTGGAGTTTAGATAGACAGACGCTCCATGTAAAATACTGGTATTTAGCTGCATTCGGTTACGCAGAATGGGAAAAGGCTACGCAGATTGATCCTAGCTGATATCAGCAAAACGTCGAAAAACGTTGTAACGATACTGTTATGTTTCATCAAGCCGGGTTAGACCTTTTGTAACCAAATCCCCAGTTTATCTGGTATATCTTTTGTTTTGCTCTCGTCGTTATTTGTTTCTCTTTGATTATATTTTACAAAAAAATGTTTCAAAGCTTGTTGCTTTTGTATTTAGATGCAAAATGTCCTTTCTGCTGCGTAAATGGTTTAGAATGAAATAAAAGTCGTGTGAAATTCTCTTGTCAATTTCAATCAAATGTAAGGCCAGTTTATACTGCTTTTCCACTGACGTACGGCTTACTGCACATACTTATCTAATTACTTTACTAGAGCAGGAATCACCAATTTAAAAAAAAAAAGTAAGTTTTGTAGGAGGTCCGTTTTTGAAAATAATATGAAAGTCGCGGTCCATTCGATAAAAAAAAAAATTAAGAAATAAAACGAAAAGAAAAGTTTTTTATTTAGGAATAAACAAATATTCTGTTATGAACAAAAATAATAAAGTAAGTAATTCTTAATGGGAAAAATATTTTTTTTACTTTGAACTATTTGTCTTTAGTAGTGATCATAAATTCATCACTACTTCAGACAAATAAATAGTTTTGCGTACATTTGAAGGATTTACGAAGTTTACGTTAAAATAAAATACTCTATAACTTAAATTCCGAGAACATTCCCGAGAATATTTCCGAGAAAATTCTCATAAATTCTCTTAAATTTCGTATGGTATAAATGTTAAATTAGGATTTCTATATTGAAACAATGAGTTACATGAGTTACTATTTGTATCAGCTTTAATAAAATAAAACATAAGAAAGGTTAACGGTGTAAATAATTAAACACAAAATAACAATCACAATCCCAAGGATTCCTGAAATCAAATTACTTATGCTATTCGGCCATTGACAACAGTAGATTCATGTCATCCAAGTTGATGTGGTCTGTTTGCTTCAAGATTACCGGCTCATCCTCTGCCTCTTCTTCAGATGTGGTCTCTTCTGATTCTAAATTGATTGTAGGCTCTTCTCTTTACCTTGTGGCAGAGGTAATTGGTTGTGGTTCTTCGGACTCTTTGTTCAATGGTTTTTGTTTGTTTATAATTTTCCAGTTGTGAGCAATCAGGCAAATTTTACCTGCTTTTCGGTGTTGAATTTATTACCTTTTCTTTTAATGTATATTTTAAAATGAGGAAAAAGAGCGTTCCACAAAAGCTGAAGTTGCTGGAGCAGGAGCAAAATTTTCAGGGCCATTGCTCCTATTCTGTTTTACAATATGTTTGCCACCACGCAACTGGCTTGACTTTTTTAGCGTTTTCTCAAATAAACTCTTTGCTCCACAAACTAGTGCCACATTTATACTCAGACACTTCTTCGATTTGAGGAGGGGTTAAAGAGGCGCAACGGCGTCCTCACCTTCGGCCTGACGCAGGTCCTCCCTGGATACGATTGTTTCGGGAGGTTGTTGTTCCGGAGAAGGCGGTTGCAGTAGTTTTTGTTGGTGTGGGTTGTGGGTTGGGTGTCACCATTATGTAAATCGCCCGGAAGACACGGTGGAGCATACGGTAGAGGTCTGCCCGGCTTGGGCTGCACCGCCGTGTCCTCGAGGAGGCGATCGGCGGCGGTGATCACACGCGTCCGGCCCTGGCCCAGGCCATGGTACGGAGCGAGAGAGTATGGCAAGCTGTCACCTTTTCCTACGAAGCAGTAATACTTGCGAAGAAGTAGGCAAAACGCGTTAGGGAGAGGCAAACTTTGTGCCCTCACGTCCCTAGCCACCGCAGGAGACGGCCTGGGCATCGGGAATCCCAGGCCGATTCTCGGTCACCGCAGGCGCGGGCATGCGGACGGTGAGCAATGGGTAGCTCACCGTTTGATAAGGACTAGGCCTGGGTAGACGGCGCGTTGTGTTCCACGCGTGCCTCAAAGAGATGTCAGCACAACTGACGGGGTCCGCTAGGACCGATGCCTACCGGGGTCGTGGGAAAGTCAGAAAGGGATACTGTGGCCCCTGGCAACATACAGGCAACTGAAGGAACACGGGTAGGTTTTAGTCAGTAAGAGTCTGACACGCCCTCTCGCTCCGCCCAGAGCGGGAGAAGTTATTTGATAATTTCCCACCCAAAAAAAGACACTTCTACGAACAGTTGTTGAACAAAAATACTGTGTCTTTCAGCCAAGGTAAGAACGAACTCCCATCCGTCTGTTTGGGAACGATGCGGGCGCGGACCGGTTTAATTGTGGTGACACACACACAATAAGGGTTGATCTAACTCAAACGGGCAGGAAAGGCAATGCGCGCAGCGATAGCTGCAACAAATATTAATTGTTAACTAAAGAAATATTAGCAATTTCCACTCTGAAATCTAAACCATGTGAATGTGCTAAGACCAAACCGAACCTAACCTTTTTTCAAGTAAAGTATAAAATAACAAAAGAAGTTGACTTTAGACCTTGAAATCAAAATATTGTCTTAAAATTTAGAAATTTTACTTCCAACTTTAAATTCTTGTAAATTCTCTGTCAAAAAGAATATTCGACCCATCGACCCTCTCGACCCATCACTAGTCCGAAGTCGTGTAAAGTGGAGTAAAATTGGTGTAAGCTAGAAATCAATATAAAAAAAAAAAAAAATGTATATGAAGTTTTTACTGTTTAATTAACGTTCGCACAAAAAAGGTCGGTGGTCCGGTCATTTGGTGACTACTGCTATAGAGCATAATTATTTTCAAGCTGCAAAGACTCCTTAAATCAGTAAGTAGGTCATTAATATTTATCGACGTAATTTATTCCCCAATACATTTGTCGCAGGCATAATTTTATTAGCATTCTCTTTTCATATTAATGAAGAAATGTCTAGACACATGAATGTAGGCAGATTTTTTAGAGAGGCCTTCCCCGATTTTATGTGTTTTCAAAATATTTTATGAGCAAAGCGACCGAGTTTGTTTCAATTGACCTTGCCGACCTTGACCTTTTGACCTCTTTTAGATAGACCTCGTTTTTTGAAGCCCCTTCTTCTCCCATAAGTGTCGTAAAAGTTTGATAAACTATGTCAAGGAGATATGTAGCAGTTTCCTAAACTTGGATATCACAATAGGTAGGTAGGTATAACCGTTTTCTACATTGTTACCGTTTTTTATTGCGGTACATACATACCTAATATGCAACTGAATTCCTCGAAGAAGTAGGGAGAACTGTATAAAATAATTAATCATAGGAGATTGAGCCTAATGCTATTGCAAGCGTAAATCTAGACTCCTGTAGGTAGTCCTTACGCCCCGTACGTCAAGGGACGCGGCAGACGGGTTACGGGCTTTTGCTATTAAAGCCCCATGGTGTGATACGGCGCCCATCAATTCGGGCAGTTTCGATGTAGGCCTGGCCTGAGCCAAGTGTGGCAGTTGCACAAGTTGTCTATATGTGCAGATGCACTGACCAGACTCCGGGCCACTACTGTAAGTTTCCTATTGTAACAATGAATAACACTAAGCCCAACCGAGGTTTCGAATCCAAAAACGGACGCTCACCAATCACGCTTGCCACTGACGAATATTTAAGAAACACTGCCGAGGCAGTAAGCTGTAAAAAAATAGAAGAACCTGTGTCCAAGAAGATTCAATTCCCAAATTGAATATTTCCAATTCTCTGTTTTGAATCCTCCAGATATTTTCCAATTCATTTATACCTGGAGTCATTAAAACTTATATTAACTTTTGTGCGACTTGCAATCAGTAAGATAGGAAGTACTAGAATTCAATGCGTATTGCGTGTGGTACAAGTTTTGAGATTATTTTCAAGATAATAATTATTTCTCAAGGGGCGTCTGTTTTACACGTATCTTGATCTTCTTCCTGTAGTGTTATTCTGTAAAAATCTCACCGTGATAACTTAGGTGAAGTGAGCTGCCAATAGTGTCAATTCTTAGCAACTGACAGCTCACTCCACGCTCACTTCACCTAAGATAATACGGTGAGATGGTTACAGAATAGCACTACTGGTTTTCCTTTTGTAAATCCTTAATATTATAAATGCGAAAGTAAGTTTGTCTGTTACGCCTTCACGCTAAAACGGCTGAACGGATTTGGATGAAATTTGGCACATTATATAGATGATGCCCTGGAAAACAACATAGGATACTTTTTTTTTTCCCACGGGATCGAGACTTATGCGGGTGAAACCGCGGGGCGCAGTTAGTAAAGAATATTTCAAGAATACTTAATTTTTTATTTTGACTAATTTTATTTACACACACGTATTTACATTATTTAATAATTATCAGACTTAAAATAATAATATGTACAAGTATATAAAAAGGGGGGGGGAGGAATAATTATAGGGCATCAAAAAATTCGTCTGCTGTTTTATAAAAATGTAAAAAGTAAAAAAAAAAATTTGGGTACTGATTTTATACATACATGCAAATAAATAAAATTGAAGTGTCTGTTTGTAATGTCAAAATAAGTTTTTTACTAAATGCATATGAAAGTATATACGGTACATACAACAAAACCACAATTTTAAAAAAATTGTCTGTTTGTTTGTTCCGTCTAATCTTCGAAACCTCTGGACCGATTTTGATGGGAGTTTCACAGCTGATGAGAGCTGCTGCTATTAGGAAAGATTTAGGTTACTTTTATTTTAGAAACAGAATTAAGGTCCACGCGAGCGAAGTCGCGGGCAGCACCTAGACATCAATATTTTTGTCAAGCGTGATAATTATTGCAATATTCGCTCTTGATTGGATGCAAGCGGCAAAGTGTTATTCTTAACTTGAGATAGATCATCATCATCATCATTTCAGCCGAAAGACGTCCACTGCTGGACATAGGCCTCCCCCAAGCACCGCCACTTCGACCGATTCTGTGCTTTCCGCATCCAGCGGAACTAGACTAACTTGAGATAGATATGGAAGAAAAAATCCCGTTTACAACAATATAGAAAATCATAAAATACAAAGCTGATTGGATAACTCCATGCCAATTATTGAGGGCTGAATAAATATAAAATTGGACCTTCTATACAAAATAATGAAAAGAAACCTAAATTCGAAGAAAAAGGTCCAGCCATTTACTTTGACTCTAATTAACCATTAAAAATAAATTCACCTAAATAGCATTCTGTCCCCAGAATTTTCACGAACTTTCTATTTGAGAAATGAATGGGTAGAGCCCGAGGCGAGGTCTGGGCTATCTTTAATCATCCCTAATTTGCCCTTTGCTAAAAAGGCTTTCATTTAAAGTTCTCATTAAAAACGTGTTTTTGGCTGGTGTACTTCCTGCGGTTATCGCCAATTTAACCTTTGTAGTTGTGGTCAAGTCAAACTGAGGCAGTCTTTTTTAGGGTGACAACCGAAGTCGTTTTGGGGACTCTATTACTAAGCCTCCGCTGTCCAACTGTCCGTACGTCCGTCTGTCTATCAGCAGGCTGTATATCATGAACCGTAATAGGTAGACAGTTGAAATTTTCACACATTTTTTATTTCTATTGCCGCTGTAACAACAAATAATACAAAAATATAAAGTTAAAAATTAAAAGGGCTCCCCATTCAATAAACTTTAGACTTTTTCTAACCCTGGCATGTGGGGTGTCATTGTCTAGAACTCATCCAGTAGAGTACTAGTTTTTTTTTTAATGAAAACTCCTTTAGGTGCGTTGGGCATTTTTGAGATGGGACTAAACCATTGATTTCGCGACACAGTAACGCAATTTACCGACACCGTGGAGTAAAAGACATCAACGCGTTGATTACCGCGGTGCGTGGAGTAAAAACCATCAACGCGTTGATTACCGCGGTGCCGATTTTTTTTCAAGTTTTCACTTCTGTTGGCACTCCCGGAGTGCCACTGTTTTTTTTATTTTTATTATTTTCAATAATGGAGACACAGAGGGCCGTAAAAGTTATCAATTTTAGTCCATTTTTGTATCGTAACAACAAGTTAGGAATTTGTGTACCTACTGTATTTAATCAACAAATATTATAAATGCCGATTCTTAGGGTATTTTGTTTAAATATGGGTGATTTTTAGAGGAGCTCGTGGCTAAGTTCACGAGCTCGTACAGCCGCTCGTGTCGATCCATCAGGTTAAGCTACACTTGCCGGGGTTGGTCCGTGAATGGGTGACCATTTCTACATAGGTACCGAGATTCTACTGTGCCTCGGAAAGCACGTCAAGCCGTTGATCCCGGCTGTCATTCGTCAGCCGGTTTCAGAAGCCCAAAAGTCTCACAACCAGTCTTACCAAGGGGTATCTTATTACCTAGTTACTGGGTTGTGGAGGTCAGATAGGCAGTCGCTCCATGTGAAATACTGGTATTCAGGTGCTTTCGGTTAGACAGGAAGCCGACCCCAGCATATTTCATGGGGGTAGGCAGTAACTACAGAATGCCACCTGCTACGATCCTTACATAGTCCTTTTGCCTCGTTTACGTTCATACATCTGGTTATACACGCACGCCGGTTGCGAGTACCTGGCCTTTCTGAAGAACATCACCAATAAGGTCAGTTTATGTCCTCCTAGGGCGTCCCCGCCCGGCCTTTCCCTTTACATCAGCCTTGTAAATACATTTTGTTAGTCGCCTTTCATTCATTCTCTCAACATGCCCAAACCATCTCAGCATACCTTTTTCAATTTTTGTCACTACATCTTCTTTTAAATCACACCGCTGTCTTATCACATCATTCCTCAGCCTATCATTCATAGTCAGGCCACACATGCTTCGCAAGGAACGCATTTCCACAGCATTTATTCTACTTTCATGTTGTTTTTGCCACACTCAACATTCACTACCATACATAAGCGTGGGCACCAGCACACCATTGTGAACAGACAGTCGAGCCTTTTTTGTTTCTTGTCCATGGTAAATTTTGTTTTTCTTTATTTTGTGTAATCACATTAATATTTGTATGTCATCAATGACAAAACATAGCGCAACATATAATTATTATATAAGACCTTGACCTTTTACCTATGTTTTACAAATAAATCATTCTATTCTATTCTGTTTGTCCGTTGGTGCGCAAATAATTTGAGAATATCTTAGCAAATTCACGTGATTTTTTTCTTTTAATTCGTAGATCCAATTTCCAATTTTATTTTCTTTCTTTAGATGTGCTGTCGCGAGTTAAGCCGTGCAGCTTAGTAATTGGAATTCTGCGATACAGTGGTCTCGAAACATTTTTGTATGGCTGATAATTATTTGCAGATTACAAAAGCCTCTTCAGTGCTGCTAAGAATTGTAGATAAACATCAGCCACGATTGTGACTCTTACCTAGCCGCTTTCATGTTCAACTTAAACCACAAACTATATATACAAAACTCTTTAATTGGATTGAACGTTGTCGCATGATATTAATTTTACTTGATTAAGTCATAATGCTGTTGATTGGGTGGGGTTCAATGAGGCTGCTTACGTTCACTTAATATCATTTCCTATCGTCTGCATGAAACTGATAGACACTACTGATGACGAGAAACTCGTAGCCGAATTCTGGGCCGACTCGATTTAGATTGCCATCGACACACTAAGAAGAGGAATGAGGCTGCTTATTAATATTGTGATATGTACACAATCTTCAAAAGTAAATATGTTTAATAGAAGTAGAACTATTTCGTATCATTACTTAGTACCTGGTCGATGGAGCTCTGCTCGGGTAAAAATAGAGAATGCTCATTTAATAGTATAGGATAGTTCATTTTAATTCCTTGTACATACTTATTCCATGCTGTCATGTCATTATTATAAAGTAGCCATCTTGTTCAAGACTTTGGGCAACCGAGCCCTACTTGAGTGAAAATACGGAGAAAACGAATTTTCTCAGATATGAGACCTAGTTAGATCGGTTTTTCGCCCCTGTAAACCCCTATATTGCAACTTTCATCGCAATCGTTACAGCTGTTTTGGAGAACGTGATTACAAATATATATATACAAGGCGGCTATCGACGCGAAAACTATTATCATGGATTCAATACATCCTGAACCCCCTGCGTTGAAATTTTTCGTCAGTTATTTTAAAAATATCAGCTGTTTCATAGAAAAGTGCAATACCTACGCGGTCAAAATGTATGGAACAGCAGATTTTTTTTAAATTAACCGACGAAAAATTTCAACGCCGGGAGGTTCACAATTATGTACTGAATCTATGGTAATAGTTTCCGCGTCGATGTCCCTGCCACCTTGTATATATACAAAAAATGCTCGCTTAGGCCCTGATTCAGGCCATGGTAGGGAGCGAGAGGAAATGACAGGCCGTCACCTCCTTCTGCGAAGCGGTAATGTTCGCAAAGGAGGAGGCGGAACGCGTGACGGAGAGGCAAATTTCTCGCCCTCTCGCCCCTAACTGCCGCAGGATACGCCCGGGGCGGGAATCGCGAGCCGATTTCCGGCCACCGTAGACGCGGGCTTGCGGACGGTGAGCAATGGGTAGCTCGCCGTCCGATAAGGACCAAGCCCGGGTCGACGGCGCGTTGTGTTCCACGCGCGCCTCAAAGAGATGTCAGCAGAATTGACGGGGTCCGCTAGGGCTAATGCCTGCCGGGGCTGCGAATATGGGCCGAAAGGGAAATCGTGGCCCCCGGCAACGGGGCAACCGAAGAAACACGGGTGGGTTTTAGTCAGTAAGAGTCTGACACGCCCTCCCGCTCCACCCAGAGCGGTAGAAGTTATTTGATAATTCGTTATTTAAAAAAAAAAAGGATAGGATACCTTTAAGCACAAAAAAAAAACAAAAAATATGGTAAGGGAAAGTCCCCAGTGACGCAAAAAAAAATTAAAAGAATATTATTACATGCGTTTACAAATTTTATCTTTAAACAAACTCGAGTCATTTTATAACTATAAAACTTCAATTGTGTCTCGTTAGTGTCAGTATTACAAACATTCATATCGTGTGCGTTTTCACATGTTAAATTGTTACGAGTGGAACCCTAAATTTAAGGGCTCCCACACAAAACTGCGAATTCGCATCGCATCGCAAAAATCTGCGAACTTGCAGTGCGCACGGCCTAGGCCGAGCTCGCAGATTTTTGCAATGCGATGCGAATTCGCAGTTTTGTGTGGGAGCCCTAAGTGAAAATTACTAATGGCTTTTGTGCAACGCTCTGCGCTCTCTCATGCGAACCATATTTTAAAAAGTTTAAAATTTTAACCTTTCCATCAACTTATTATATCTATGAAGTTGCAGTATTTGTTAAAATAAATAAAAGTCTATTCGGTGAACTAAAATCAAAAAGATATATATACTGAAAATATCTAGTATACCACAAAGAACTGCTCTTATGGGCAAAAGTTTTTTTGGAATGGCATCTAAAATTTACAATAAGATACCTGTGGACATTTTAAGCAAAATCAAAATCAAAATATTTTATTTCACATAAACCTACATGGGCACTTATGAAACGTCAGAATCTAGGTGCACGGTTCCAATTGGTTGTTTCCTATGGAGAAGAGCCGGCAAGAAACTCTACGGTTACTCTTTTAAATATAATTGGTTTTTACAATACTTTCATATAACAGTGTTTCTAGGTATGGGAGGACAGTATAGGTCTTTCAATAAGTACCAAGTACTTAACAAAATAGAAAATGGTCAACAGGTCTACGCACCAAGGAACTGCCACTATTCAAACATAAATTGCGGAATATTTTAATTGACAAAGCTTACTACACGATCCAAGATTTTCTAAATAATTTGCGCCTACTACAATCTGACACCATAATTGTTATTTTCTAAGATTTACTTTATAAGTGATGCCTAAGATTTTTTTTATACTGCATGTTGATACAATTATTGTATGCCTATTAGGCAGGACATAATGGAACTGGAACTGTACTTACCTAAAATCTGTCTGTATAACCTATGCCCACAATAAAAAGATTTGATTTGATTTGATCTGCACCGTGAGATTTGCTATCTCAGCGTTCCGATGACATGGGATCAATTTTAATAACAAATATTAATTTGGTGTATTTATGAATCAATCTCATTTCTCTCATCGAACAATTATTGTCACTCATCTTAGTTTTTACCGATTTAATTGTAATAATTATATTAATTAAACTCTTAACATAAATTATATCGGTTTTATTCGCATCCTCGACTGCAGCTGTACGTAATTCCCTAAGGAATGTAAACACTTGATATTAATACATATCAAAATGAACAGATTTTGTTTAACAAAGTTTGAACTAAGTTCTTAGGAAGATACTCGTATCTCGCAGAACAAATATTTGATTTGGCTGCTTCGATTTAGTATGTGAATAAAAAATCGTGTTTGTACATTTATTGCTGTACTTTATTACATTTCTTTCTCAGGTTATAATTTATGCAAGACGTTTGGAAAAACTTATATAAGTTCTAACGATTAGAACTTACATAAGTTTTTCCTAACGTCTTACAAATGCATACACTAGAACTTTAGAATTAGGTTAGAATCTAACCAATAGAGAAAACGAACATACAAAAAAAAATTGGTTGCCTGTAAAGTCGGTATACGGGCGAAAGTTTTACGTGACAACGACGAAGGGACGCGTGCCTTTCACTTTTTATGTCTGTCTCTCTCGCTCTTAGGCGGGCTAACCATGCCCGAGTGGAAGGGACGCGTGCCTCTCACTCGCTCTCATTGTGAGCGCATAACGTGAGCGGAGCGTAACGCAGTTTCTTGAAGTGTCACCCGGCAAACCAATTTATAAGACGTTGTCACGTCAAAAAACAGTTCTCAAAAAGAAAAAGACTCTCTGTTCATTTCTAAAAGGTTACTAGCATTGTAGGTTATATTAGTCTTACTGCTGTACTCAAGATCGTTACTTAAATCAAATAAATTATAACTTTGATTGTCCAGTTTAATCTTAGCTCATCTCCATATCAATTTAGTGTGCTATAAGCATTAGATGTATTATTTAAAATGGCTACAAGGATATTTTGGCGCCTGAACGACATCGACAAGATGGCGTTATTGGTAAACATTTGTGAAATATCACAGGAATTCTATTGATAAAAAACTTTTTACATAAAAAAACAAGAGACTTCCAATAAAAACAATACAAACTTAAAAATAACTTAGGTAATTTCGGAAGTCGGTGTCTTTGATTTTGAATTTTCGTTTTTGCCACCGACTTCCGAAATTAAAGTTATTTTTAACTTTGCAGTGTTTTTATTGGAAGTCGGTTGTTTTTTTTTATGTAAAACGTTTTATTTTTTCTTTTTAGTTGTGGTACCTACCCCACACAAATTCCAATAACACTGCCTGCTATGTAAATAACAGTGACAGGAACTTATCATATCATCCATATACTGAGTGGGAAAAAAAACGTATTATTGAAGCTAACTCAAAAATTATCCAAGTCAAATTAATAAAATTTATATGGGATCACCTCTGAAGTATGACCTACCAAAAAAAAAAAGAATCATTCAAATTAATTCATAATTGGCGGAGTACTCGCGTAACAAACATAAAAAAACATACAGTCGAATTGAGAACCTTCTCCTTTTGGACGTCGGTTAAAAACAAGATGGCTTCGTTAGTTCCGATTTTCGTCACGCGCCAATTACCTTGTAGGGATTTATTATGTTCTCATCTCATTCTGTCATATTTTTGACTGACATCGTTTCATTATAGACTTGTCAATTTAAAGTTATTGATTGATTATTTTTTAGAGTCCGCGCCACCACTGAAGAAAATTGCAAAACTAAATTTTTTGAAATGCAAATTGATGCAATGACGTAGACACTAGCGCCGCGTCTAGCGGACTTGAGTGGTGGCGCGGACTCTAAGGCCCGTATTACAGAACGTCACTCAATACTCAAGCATTACTTAAAACTAGATTCAAGCCATTTGATTGGTTGAACCTAGTTTTAAGTAATGCTTGAGTATTGAGTGACGTTCTGTAATACGGGACTAAGTGAGTTCCCTAAGTAGTCTGTGACGGGCGTTGACCCCTACGTCCAAATCCATTCATTATTCCTATTGGATGTGAGGTGCTCCATAAGTGGTCGGGGACAGTGGCACTGCTTGGAGCCATGATTCATCACTGCACAGCGACATGGGTAGGTTTCGTCGCAATCGCCGTCGCTGATGCAAAATGTGGCTGGAAAAATAAAAGAAATTATTGTAAAAAAATGTGGCATTTAAAGCAGTTGGTCATTACGGCAAAAAAGTAATTTATACCAATTCTAATTTACAAATCTTGTAAGTGATTTACAGGTAGGTAGGTATTACTATGTAAACTAGTAGTTCTGTGAACAGTAGACCTCGCGAGCACAAACTTTTTTACAACAATTAATATTCCACTAAAGTTATTTAAAACGGGATATTTACCATGTTTTTTATTTAAAATTGGATATTTTGTTAAAAAAAAAAACATGATAAATATCCCGTTTTAAAGAACTAGTAGTGAAAATAACCATGTCAGTTTAAAATCCTATAATTAATATACTTATCCAACCTAAAAAAAAAACCGACTGCAGCTGTAAGTTACTTAAAAGCATGTGGTGGCAAGACGATAATAAAACAGAAATAAACTAACCAACTACTATCTGTTAAACACGAGACTTTACTTTTGAAGCTACTTTACACCTAACAAAACTCAGTCACACAAAATCTTCGACAGGACCTATTTGGCAAGTGACAACGACAACGCGATCTAGCGGTGTACAGTAGCGCCATCTGGTGACCTTATTGTAAAACGTAATTCTGAAAATTATTTTTAGAATTCTCTAGTTTTGTGATGAGAAGGTGGTCCCAGGAGGCCAATTCTCGCGTTTGCACTCGTACTTGTCGCATTCGTCAATGTCGCTCGTCTACCTATGTCGCTTTTAGAACGGTGTCATTATCCAGATACTTGTATTCTCACTACTTGAAAGTCGTTCGTACACAACACGAGTCAAAGGACAAAAATGTTGCCATTTACATCGTGCGAAACAATCCATTCCACATAAAGATGCTACTTTTTAAACGCAACCAAAGATGAAGAGTGTACCTATTAAAAATGACTGTTAAGAGTATTAAAGGTTTTGAGCAACATTTTTATATGTATTTCATAAACATGTAGATATCAATATTATCATCATTATTGATCGTAAGTCCATTTACATTTTATTATTATTAACATTGAAATAAGTTCTCCTTGGTGCATATTTGCTACAGCGGAATGCATGGCTGATACCGATAAGTGTCAATGTCAACGATTTATTTGTCACGTCAAATTAAAGTCAATTTTATTGTTTGTTTACTTTGGCCATCTACATAAATTGAGTAATTATACAAAAACAGAATGACTAAAATAACAATGCAATAAGTGAGCTGATGATTACCACTATAACATCAAGGGTTATCAAGATCGAGAAAAACAAGAAGTGTAGTTTTCATAGTGTGGGTACTGCACCAACGCGGCTGTACTTACATCTATCGAAATTCATGAAGACTTTGGGCGAGAGGTGAAATGGTGATTCATAAGCTCGCAGACAGCACGCAATACATGACTCCGACTATTTAAACTTGTGAATATTATGTATAATGTATTGTTTATGTTGAGTATTTTTTTGTTCTATATGATTTATAGAATAAAAATAAAAACCTTTGAAATCTTTCGTTTTTTTTAATGCTTTTGAAACACTGCATCATGTTAGTGGTACAATAATAATAGGCGAGTAGGTATATCGTTTATTTCTAATGATAAAAGAACATTTACATAAATACCTTAACATATTATCACACTGCACATGAGTTTAGTTTAGTCATGCTTCTCTGTAACATCTAAATACAACTCCAGCCGGACAAAATTCTGGGCTGAGGCTTTTTGCAGCGCGGGAACCTGGAGGTTGTCGAAATTAAAATTTATAGTCTTGCTCGACTGCAACGCTCTTCCATCGGCACTGATTAGACTCCTTTTCTCTCGATGTCTGTGGGACCAATCGGGAAATATGCACGAGGATGGTGAGCCCTGCAGCTCAACAATCCTCACTTGCAGGAGTGGTACGGTGTTTGTTGTGGCTGCGCCGTGATCGGCCTTTCTTGCCCTCAACCAACGAGTACACCCGAATAATTTACTTTTTTAAACGGTCAAAAACATTGGGTGTAAGGACAACAGACTGTCAAATTGTGTTGTCGTTGATCGGGCTCCAAAATAATCCGCACGTAACTTCCGCCGAATCTTCGGATTTCATTTTTAGGGAGAAGAGCTGCGATAGTTCGTAGTTTTAGCGTTCGAAAATATTTTATGCTACCAACGCACTTAACTATGATTTTATTAATCAAACGGTTGGAATTTATTAATCAAACGGTTTTCCTGGGAATCACGCTAGACGAGAAATTACAATGGGGACCTCATATAACATCTCTTGCGGGGCGGTTAAGCTCGGCCGCTTATGCTGTTAGAAAGATAAGACAGTTAACAGATGTAGAAACCGCGCGTTTGGTCTATTTTAGCTACTTCCACAGCATTATGTCATATGGCATTTTACTGTGGGGTCGGGCTGCTGACATTGAATCCATCTTTATTTTGCAAAAGAGAGCTGTCAGAGCCATTTATAATCTACGTCGCCGCGAATCTCTCAGGGAACTTTTTAAAAGGATTAATATTATGACGGTACCTTGCCAATTCATTTATGAAAATATTATGTATGTAAGGAAAAATCCACATCTCTTTAATAAAATAAGTGATAGACATAATTTTAATACTAGAAATAAAGATAAACTAGATCAACCATTTTTCAGGTTATCTAAAGTACATACATCTTTTATGGGGTACTGTGTTAAATGTTACAACAAAATACCTTGTGACATATTGCAATTAAATGAAAGAAAATTTAAAACTCATATAAAAAGTACACTTTGTAAACAAGCATATTACAAATTAGAGGATTATATCCAAGATAAGAGTGCTTGGAAACATGCTGGTCCTGCTCCATAGGACAATTTAGAATCAAGACAAAATCAAACTGGTTGCTAATTTAATTGTAAAATTTATTACTTTGTGTTTTAAGTATGACATTGATTTTACATTCTGTGATTACTTCCTTACACACTGACTTATTAATTGTAACATTTTAGGAAAATCGTCTACTTTTACAATGTTTGTAAATATGTGAGAACCATGTATCTGTCACAAATTAAATTATCTATCGTTGCTTCATTTTTAATTTTTTTACCTATTGTGGTATAGTAATTTTATTCTAGGTGCATCGTCTTCACATATAATAATTATTTAACAAATGTTCGTACATATACAAACAATATTGTAAAACATTTTAAAAGAGTAACGGTGGAGTTTCTTGCCCATTCTTCTCCATACGAAAACTACCTTTTGGAAGGGGCGACTAGAATCAATTTTATTATTTTGTAATTTTTGACGTTCAAAAGTGCCATACATGGGCCTATTTGAAATAAATGATTTGACTTTGACTTTGATTTGACGGCGATAACCTATTTTTTTTTTCGTCAAAAACATGACATCGTTCAATACGTCAAATTTAAATTTAAAAACCGGCCAAGCGCATGGGCCACGCACAATTAAAGGTTCCGTAGTTGGGATCAATTTATCCCAAGAACAAACTTTACTTGTAAAGCATACTTAGTTGTGATAGTTTTCCTTTTAACTTCGTTATACATATATTATAGGTACTGCCGTGATTTTTTTCACATATCCAAAAACAACCATATCGCTGGTATGGGGGACAATAGTTGTCTGCCGGGGTTACGAAGAAATACTAAAGGGAGATCGTGGCTCCGACAACGTGGCAACTGTTGGAACACGGGTGGGTTTTAGTCGGTAAGAGTCTGACACGCCCTCCCGCTCCGCCCAGAGCGGGAGAAGTTATTTGAAAATTTCCCACCCAAAAAAAAAGGGGGGACACATTTGACTATGACAAAAATTAGCACTTTAAAGCTTAATATTTCGCAAAAGGATCGTTGAGTAAAAAAAATAATTTTCACACACCCACACGATACCCAATAACATAGAAAATCATCCCCACTTTACGTGTAGGAAGGAGAGTTACCCTAAAAATATATTTATCATGATATTATTTTACCACTTTGTCGGCCGGCGTGTTTAATGTTGTACCGGTACCCATGCCAAATTACAGCTTTCTGGTACTCATATTCTCTGAGCTAAGCCGCAGATAGACAAACAGACAGTCAAATGGACATAGTGAAACTATATCGTTTCCTTGTTGACTACAGGAACCCTAACAGCCAGAAAAATTATGAGTAAAAATTTGTAGGCCAGCTAGAAAAATTAACTAATAGGTTTTAATCAATAGTGAGCAATTTACTGCATTTTGAGAAGATATTCTGCTCATCATGCCAAAGATCCTCATCAGATCTTCACCAATTTTTTTTTGAGACCAACATAGAAATACTACCTTTCAAATAAAAAAAGAACCATCGTAATCGGGTCTCATAAGGCGGAGATATCCAGTAGCCCCCTTTTTGCCCCATTTTGGAGGAAGTAGCCCTCCAATCAAAAATCCCCGACGACTAAAAATTACAAAAAATTCGTTAAACCTGTACACCAAATTTCGTCCAGATCGGTTGTAAAACACGACCTGTAGACGAGTGCGTACAAACTGACACACGAAAGCAAATTTTGCCAGACCTGTTCGCTCGCTACGCTCGCTTGGTCAAATATTTACAGTCTTACCACAAAAAACATAGACACGTCTTAGACACGAGTTTAGCAGTTGTTTAGCAAAAGTGATACCACAAAACCATGTTTAGCTGTTGTTTAGGGTTAGACATGCTTTAGACATTGTTTAAATTTAAACAGCAACAACCCCCTGTTTAACACGCGTTTAACCCTCGCCGGTCGCCATATTGCTTTATCTCAGTATATAAATTGCAATGAATGTCTTCAATTATGCTGATTTTAATGATTTTAACGACATGGAATTTATGGATGACTATCGTGATCAAGTGTACCGAATGCGAGTGAATCTTTGCGAACATTAAAATGAATTTATCTTTAAAAAAGGGTACAGGTTCAACAAAGCTTTTGGAAAAAAAATTGTTGATCTAGTAAAAAATAATATTCCACATTATTTTCGTGGTAGGTGCTTAGATTCTCAAATTCAAGTTGCCTGTTCCTTACGGAACTGGGCCTGCCATCAGGTAAACGCCCTTTTGTTATTGTCTTTAGTTTTTGTCATCATTACCGGTTGTCACTGTACAGCTGTGTGCCTTTTGCATTTTCGGTTTCGTTCCGTTCCGTTATTAGTGCACAAAAATATTTTTACAATCATGCCTACACCAGACGCATGGGCAACCAGTGGCAGACTTATTTAATTAAATAGTACTTATTTTAAATTTTCCAACTTAGTTATTCCGTATTAACAACTGAAATAAATAAATTTCGATAGGAAAGAGAAAGGTTCAACAAATGAAATCTGCTTCAACTGAAACGTTTCTTAGGGTTGCCAAGTAAAAACAAGGATACGTAAATTTAGGCAGCGTTTTGCTAAATACATGTTAAACATGTATTTGTGGTAAGAAATTTTAAACACTTGTTTAGCCAGTGTTTATCCCTTAGACATTGTTTAAGTAAACACGTGTTTAAACGTTGTTTTATTTCATTTTTGTGGTAAGACTGTTAATGTTTACAAATACGTTTTATCTATTAGTTTCGTTTTTAAGGTTCCGTAGTAAACAAGGAACCCTTATAGTTTCGTCATGTCCGTCTGTCTGTCTGTCTGTCTGTCCGCGGTCTAGCTCCGAGACCCTTAGTACTAGAAAGCTGTAATTTGACATAGGTATACATATTAATTACGCCGACAAAACGGTAAAACAAAATTATGAAAAACATTTTTTTAGGGTACCTCCCATACACGTAAAGTGGTGATGTTTTGTTTTTTATTTTTTTATCGCATATTGTGGGGTATCATTGGAAAAGTCTTACAAAAACATTATGAGTTTGTAAAAGCCATTTTTAGATTCAGGGATCTGTTTGCAAAATATTAAGCTTTAAATTGCTAACTTTTGTTAGAGTCAAGTGTCCCCCCCCCCCTGCCAGCTAAATGGTTGGTTTTGGATATGTGAAAAAAATCACAGCAGTAGCTTATATAACGAAATTAAAAGGAAAACTATCACAGCTAAGTAGGCTTTACTAGTTATCGAGTAATAATCGACCAACTTAACTTTGCAGTTGCAACTTAACAAACTTAACTTTGTATCAACTACAAAGTTAAGTTTGTTTTTGGGATAAATTCATCCCAACTACGGAACCCTTCATTGTGCGTGGTCCAACACGCACTTGGCCGGTTTTATTGCTAAACCACGTGGTTTGTTGGTGATTCGCCCGAATTAACTCACCCAGAACGGGCGAATCGACACTTTTAAATAATTCACCGATTTAGTAAAACAGAAATTACTTAAAGACTGTGAAAGGACAAAAAAATATTTAATAGCGCAAGTGGTCATTATCTTATTCAGCTGTTGTCGGTAAGACTGTTAGCCAACCCCAACAAAGTTGAGAAAAGGCAAGGCAAATGATGATGATAATTAAAATAAATAAAAAAAAACTTACAACCGAGCTTTCTTGATTTCTTGAAGAGTGAGCCGTTTGATTTCAAGTCCTCAGGTGCAACAGTGATTACCAGCGTCATGAAAATGAACAACACATCTGTTAAATACCTCATTATCGAGTAAAACAACAATTTAAATAAAATAAACATTTCTCAACAATTTACAACGTAAAATTAGATTATATAAATGACTTGTTACAGAAAAACATAACATACTAAATTGATAATATCAACACACTACAAATAACATAGAACACGTCATTTGGCATCATTAAGGTGCAACCAGGGCCCTATTTATTACAATTGACATATTTAATTTTGTCAAAACATGACATAATTTCCACGAAATCGAAATCTCAAACTATAACAATCAACAAAAAAAGCCCAGGTCTTGACAAAACCAGTGTAGGGGGATATTACACTATCATATCTATTATTCATAGATATAATTAAATTGTAAAATAGATATATTATAGGAAATTTGTGGGCTTCGTATATAACTCTATGAGCTTGAAAAAGCTCAATCATCGGACTGATACGCCATATTGTAGGATGGACTGACAAATTACGAAAAATCGTTCGCAGAATGTCTTTCGGAGTATGGTCCCATAATTTCTTTCGTTTTGTATAAGAAGAACTTTTAAATATAGAAGTCAAATAAACAAAAATCTCCTTAATATAATTGCCTTGGCTAACACATCCACTTGGAATTATTTCTATTCAAGATTTGCATACAATTTCATAGTTATCATTGACGTGTAAACGGTTGCTTACAATTTTATTATTTGAAGCCAATTATAGTCCATTTTTCTTGTAAACAAAATTTGCATCGGATAAAATGGAACTTAAGTAATCTTGTTATATAAATCATTTAGTATGGACCCAAATCAATTTGTTAGGAACTTGCTATAAATAGCTGTTACATGCAAGACATATTTATAAGATTTCTCTACTTCAGCAGTGTTAGATAGTGTTTATCATCATGCAGTGGTTGCAATTCGCGCTGTTATTCACGTTCGTGATGCTGGTGACTCATGTATCTGCATACAACCTGAGATCATCAAACGACCTAAGTAATTTCACTTATATTAATAATTATCTTTCTAAGAAATCTTTCTTTGTATCAAGTTTAACGTAGTTATATTGTACAGCCGCACAGCGACGTCGACGATCGACGTTCCTCTTGGTGTAAACATACCCCTCGGTGTGAACATACCTGCACGGCTGGTTCTTGTTGAGTGTCGGGATTGGAACCGACAATCACTCCAACACCCGATAAGTGGGAACGGCCTGAAACGGTTCGCACTTTGACTACGGACTAAATTAACCGAACCTTAAGAGTCTATAATGGGTACCTCAAATTGATTAGCATGTTCCTCAGTTATATCGAAAATACTGCAGCATTAATTAATTTTTTTTATATATGATATGGTAAAGTTGAGGATTAATGTTAAGTACTATGTTTGACGAAAACACAATGCCCTAAAAAAATCTTGATAAAAAGAAACCAGAGTTAGCTCCAAACCGAACAATAAACCGGTGGCATTTAAAAAATACTTCCAGTTAGATCATGAAACTTTGCATAATAAGAATAACTGAACTAACTATAAAGCAGATACTTAGTTTTATTTTATTTTTTATTACCATTATTTTCGCCGTAAAAAGAAATTACCTAAACTATTGGTGCCTTGGAACCTTCCCCCTGCCGCTCAATTTCGCTCTCACTCAGTCCGCGAACAGTATCGTGCAAGCGAGATACAGAATGAATTTGAGCTGAGGTATTATGGACTCTTAACGGATTTTTTAAGGGTACGTTTACGCTAATTAGTAAAGAATAATATTTTTTCAGATGGTGGATACCCCTGTAAGACTGACAGCGACTGCCAAAGCCAAGGTATGGCATGCGTACCTGGCCAAGATGGGCGCATGCAGTGCTCGCTGCTTTTTTATCTAAGAGGAGGCGGAGGATTTATAAGATATGGACGTTAGAATGTGCTCACGCCGTCTCTGAATTTTAATTTTGTAATATTTTGGTTTATATAAACGAAATTATACAAAATTATATCCGACGAAATAAATGAGAAAAACACTGTTCACTAAATATTTGAGTATTTTTTTTTTTTCATAATTCTCAGGGTGATAAATAAATTTCTTTTTGTGTGTCGGGCATTTCGTACCTGACCTCTGAGGTCAAGACAAGTTAACCGGGCTATTCTGTGGCTGCTATAAGCTACTATATTTAAAGCCTCCAGCTAATTTATGTCTCTAATTTTTATGGAGTACATAATAAAGAATATCTTATCTATCTAGGGGCATAAACTAAACTTATTATACACTAGCTGCGCCACGCGGTTTCACCCGCGTAAGTCTCGATCCTGTAATATCGGGATGAAAAGTATCCTATGTGTTAATCCAAGTTATAAACTATCTGTGTGCCAAATTTCATCCAAATTGGTCCAGCCATTTGAGCGTGAAGAAGAGACAAACATACACACTCACAAACTTGCGTGCGGCGACGTATAGATACTATGGCCCCACACATACAAGCCGCGCGCGGTACGTTTCTATGAAGATAGCTTACTACCTCTCTTTATACTATGGTGCCACTTATAACAAAAGTCACGCCTTTTTCCACAGGAAGTAGGCAAAAACTACAGAACGCCACCTACTACGATCCATATACTCCTTTTGCCTCGTTTACGTTCATACATTTGGTCATACACGCACGCCGGTTGCGAGAACTACACACCTGACGTTTCTGAAGAAGAACCTCACCAATAAAATCACTATAGTTATGTCCTCCTAGGGCGTTTCTACTCACATCTACTTTGTAAATACTTGTGATAAAAAATAATTGTGGTCCACCTGTGTCGAGAGTTGGGTTCAAGCTACCAGTGGTGGTTAGGGCACCTCGTTAACCTCTTTATTATTGCTATTATTAATCTTATTTATTCTGGCTTAATGCGAATGTTAGGGTTGCCGCACTTGCACTGTTTAGGGCCGACGTTTATGACTGCACATTGACATCTATCTAATAATTGATTGCAATCAAAGTTAGTAACACAGTTATCTGGAAAAAACAACCCACGTTCATTTTGTTTTCCAGTGGATAGGTATATAATCATATCAGGCAAGTTATTTAAAAGCCACATTGTCCAGCAGTTCATGAAACGCCTCTCAAAGCGTTTTTTCAACTCTGCTATAAATCACCCCAATCCCCTGATTGCCGCAGCCACCCGTTATACCCCTGCCAAACACTCGTAGAGTGGCATGAGAAGTAGCGAGGAAAGTAGGCGCAGAGACGTAGTGTGACAATGTTACTCGTCATGCCGCACGTCATGCTCCTCGCCATGCCCACTGCTCCTACTTTTATCGGTTTTTGGGCGCGAGTCAAATGATGTATTTTAGTGCAAAGCATCGCGATTAATTGCGAAGTGCAGTCAAGTGGGCAGAGAGTGCAATATCGCGGCAGCGCGAGGAGCATAGTGTGGCAGGGGCATAACACCCTCTCCCGCATAAGTAAGTTTCGTCGACCAAGGCATACTCTCACTATCCCAGACGACTCCACAACCCTCCTCCAGGAGATAAGTAAGAAAACCAGTACTTTAGCACACAAAATCAAAAACTATCCTTCCGTCCTCGCCGCTGAGGCCCGCCGCGACGTCCTCTTCCATCCCCGCTTCGACTCTTGCTTGAGCCAACCCGCACCGCTGAGCCTGTAGCTTTAAATTCCCCTAATAATAATATTAATCCGATTTGCTGTACTCCCCAGCGACGCCCTAAGCCGTGGTCCGTATCCCACAGGGGATGCCATTAGCGAGTCGCTTAGTTTCTAAGTTTTATGTCCTGGCTGGAGGCCTTAATTTATTAAAGCAGCCACAGGAAAGTCCGGTTAAGCAGCTGACAACCTCCTAGATTGACTTGCGAAATGCTCAAAAAAACAAAATTAAATTAATAGCTATACCTATATAGAGCTACTACTTAATACTTACGTGGGTAAGTTTTGTAGTTAGGTTTAGACCTAACTACAAAACTTACCCACGTAAGCTTATGGCTTATGTTGCTGCTTACCTTAGGGTAAGCAGCAACATAAGCCACTATCATCACAAAAGTAAACATTGAGATTGTTAAAAACTTCATGATTACGATTACGCAATGTTTACTGACAACGATGACCCTTGTGACAGCTTACAAAAAATAAACTTATGTACGTCACTACTTCGCAATCCACAATAATTTTAAGTACGATATTCGTTTCCGAACACTATAATATTCATACCAAGGAAACGTGCAAACATAATGTTGTTTGTGCCTCTCAGAAATAATAAAAATATGTCGGAGACGGGTATGTGACTCTCGTTATTTTCAGCGATATTTTAACTACTGTGGGCATAGTGTGGGTAGTGTTGGTTAATGCGCAATAGAAAAACAGTTTGCAGTTCAGATCACATTATAATTTACTATCAAATGAATCACACTAGCTAAATTATACACACACTGGGTGCAACGGCGTTTATTAAAATCACCAATTAACAAAATGTTCACACAATCTAACACAATAACTGAGCACCACGAATCGAGAACAATTCCACGACGTCTTGACTCCAATGCGACCAAAGGCTGAATGCCCTCCTCACCTTGGCTTTAAAACATCACGACTCTGTAGAAGCGCGCCTTTTTTGGTGTCGATAGAACTCTGTTGATGTCGCTAGTGGCGCGCTTGCGATTCGTTTCGTGTCAATACTAATGACCGGATTCGACAAATATATAAAACAATAATGTTATAAAAATATTAATATACGAATATAATAAGATTGTACAACAAATTTACATGATTGTTTATTTTCTAGCTGGTTTGTATCTAAATAGAAAATATGTTTATTTATAACATACATGATCAATTTAATTTGATTCTGTATTTCACCTGAAAAACATATTAGTATTATCTATAAAAAAATCTAATTCGGCAAAAAAAAAAAATTGTCTGATATTTACATTACTGGACTGTACAGGTACAGACGCCAGCACATCAAGCTACCCGAAACTGTCAAATTTTTCCAATCAACTTTGAATCTTATACTTCAGCGATAAAGTTGAAAATCTATTAAATAAATGTGACAGATTGTAGTAGCTTGAAGTGCTGGCGTCTGTACCTACGATCAGCCGCAAGCCAGTAGCACGTAAAACGTAAACTACGAAAACAATCTACAAAAAATGTCAAAAACTGTGACTAAGGACGTGTATTGATTGAATCAAAAATACTGGAATCTACTTAATTTAACTGACAATGCGACATAATTTGTGAAACAATGACAATAAAATTTTGTCACATTTTCAGGACAGGTGGAAAATTCTGACAGATACTTGTAAAATTGTCAGATTGTCGCCTGTCACTTGTCGGTGAAATTTAATAGTCCCCTAGTGAGAAATAAAACGAAAAACATTGATAAAAAAAAAAAACTCATAACAACAGTTTTACTCTAAACATACTGTAATAAACTACTAAGTAATTCAGTTAATTAATGAACTCCTGAAGTATTTTAAATACTGTTTATCTGTTATCTTCCTTCATAGTTTTCTCCTTATCCATTCTGGCTGAATGCGAATGTTAGGGCTGACGCACTTGCATTGTTTTGGGCCGATATTCATGACTGCACATCGACATCCTTCCGAACGATTGCATTCGTTGTCATAAATGCAGTATTCTGGAAAAAAGTATTCCAAGTTAACTCATCATCTGTTACGACGCTTCATTGAGGTAGATAACAATTAAAATTCTATTGTGTCTCGTTAATGACAGTTGAAAGGTTAATTGTGTAGGGAGTGAAAGAATGCAACTTAGGCTGTGCGGGTAAAAAAACAACCTATTATACAATCGCAGCAAAAATATTCATGTTTCCACTACTGCCAATATTGATTTTGATTGTGTACGCAATTACTGTTTAATCTTCAACCATAAGTATAGGTAGTCGACCTCGCAAATGCATTATCACCCTAAGGTTGAATGGCGTCATAATGTACGTTAAAACTACAAGACCTATTGTTACAGTCAGATAATTTCAGCTTCAGTAAAATTTAAATTTACTACAAATTGTTGTCAAAAAATGCCCGGTGCCCGGTTGATGGCAGTAGGCTCGCCCCTTATTACATGGGACTTAAACATAACTGACGAAATGTGGGTGTACTACAGGTATACCTCTGCCCAGTTCTTCGGGGAAACTAGCCGTGACATCATGTGTTGTCAAAAATTTTAGTAAAGCAATTAGAAGGTCGACTAATAGTAAGAGATTGATGTAATAGAATTGACTACTCAGCACACTCACAACATTGTTTAAAAGTAGGTGCCTGTATACTAAATAGCTTGTTTGTCTGTGCATCGATCAAAATATTGTTTGTCCACTGTTGTAAAGGAATTTGTGTTTTCTCAATGAGTTTCATAGTTTTTTTTTTTACGGTGGGTAGAATTACCCCTTTGACGTATACAGGTGACTAAATATGTTTATTTATTTATAACAGCTTAAACTATCATTACAGGGTTTACCCTAATGCGACAGCTAAGAACTTAAACTAATAAACTAAACTATAAAACTAACCGCACTATTAAAATGAAAAAATACAAAATCATAGCATTACTTATTACATAATTACTAACATGAACATAGCACTTAAAAAAAACGAAGTAACAGTTAAGTATTATTTTGCTTGTAGCATAATATAAATAGTAATACCCTTGCGAATTCCCTAAAACAACATGTAAACACATCGATCTGATTTTGAAGGTCGTTGATGATACGGATAGCTCTGATAAGGGGTGCCTTGGCAAGCAGGTTAGTTCTGGCTATAGGTACCAGTAGCAGTGGCGGGCTGCGCCGCCTCCACACGTAGCGGTCCGGCACACATAGACTCAAGCGCTGCAATACTCCCGGGTGGCTCTCCACTCCACGAAACACCTTCACCAAATAGGCGACCGGCGTAAACTCCCGTCGGACATACAGTTGATTATAGCCAACCATACCCAGGACAAACAGAGTGGGATACATCAGTGGGTAAAACGGATATACCCCATATAATTTCCTATTCAAATGGCGTGTGAACTTGTTCTGAACACGCTCCAACATTACAGAGTACTTAGCTTCATGTGGAGCCCATATGACGGCACTATGTTCCAGATGACTCCTGACTAGTGCATCATACAGGACTCTAACTGCTGTGATGTTTGTGAAGCTTTGTGTCTGTCTCAGAACAAATCCTAAGTTTCTGTATGCCTTCTTACAGATTTTGGTTACATGCCCACGGAATGTCAGATCGGGAGTCATGAAAACACCCAAGTCTCGCACCTCCGTGACTCGCTGCAGTGGCGCCGCGTCCACCATGTACTTATGGAGCAGAGGTTCATGAGCACGGGTGAAACTCATCAATGAGTACTTGGATACGTTGAAGTACAGTTTGTTTTCATGGCTCCATTGTACTATTCGATCGATATCTTCCTGTAGGCGCCTTCAATCAGACTCAGACCCAATCTCAAGCAGCAACTTGAGGTCATCAGCAAATAATAAATAAACGCCATGTCTAACGACTTCTGGCAAATTGTTAATCATAATAATGAATTCCAGAGGCCCCAAGTTGGTGCCCTGACTTACGCCCGACCAAGTGTAATATAAGTCGGATTCACATCCGTTGCAGTCCACATACTGCTGTCTGCCTTGCATGTAACTGGCGAAACACCGTAATAGATGCTGGATGCATCCAATCTCTGCTAACTTCCGCAATAAGATATCATTGTCGACGGTGTCAAAAGCTTTTCTAAAGTCAAAATAAGCTGCGTCCACCTGCACCCCAGTATCTACCGCCGGCACCACGCGTCCCATGAAATCAAGAAGATTGGTAGAAAATTGCCAGCGTATAGAAAATAGGGTCAGAATTATTTATTTATTTATTCACTCCAAACATACAAATATCCTTACAGGCTAGACTTAATGCGATATTGCAGTATACTTAAAAATTAGATAGTTCCACTGCTTGTACCATAACAAATTCTAAAGGTAGTTATTCTTTCAAATTCACGCAAAGTGCAACACAATATATCGACGTCATCAGCAATGAGGTTGAGAGTGCGGAGCGCGCTCTTCAGCGGCGCCTCACACAGCAAGTTAGTTCACGCGCGCGGTACCGCCAGCAACCGCGGCTGACGACGACGACCCACATACCCGTCTAGCACGACTAGTTCCACCCTTCGCAATATATCCGCATTGTGTATCTTCCCTCTAATTACCTTAAAGATATAGGTAAGTAACAAGTGTGAGTTGCCTCCTGACCCTCAGTTCATTATATCCGACCATACCTAATACAAGTAGTGTTGGATACATCAACGAATAAAATGGATACACATTATAAGGCCCCCGGTACACGGCCTCGAGTGATGCGACTCAAGCGCGTGTTAGTTTCCTTCCGTCGTGGCTCGTGGTGACTCGTGGCATGCTCTTTCTTCCAGGGGGCTTACCACCAGCTCATAAAGCAGTATTATTTTAATATTACTTCAGTGTGGGAAAGAGACGGAGCTCTACAAGTCGTAGCTCCATCTCTTTCTCCCACTGAAGTAATATGAAAATAATACTGTTTATGAGCTGGTGGTAGGCCCCCTGTTCTTTCTTTCTTTCTGTTCTTTTATTTGTTTTCGCCGTAGTCCCTGTCGTAACACGCTTGTCGCTTGAGCGTGTAGCTCTTGCCCGGGGAGCAACTGTAGGATCGATCCTGTGACGACCCAGGAATTTATCCGTCATCTATACCTATATAGAACTAAAACAGTACTTACGTACGTGACTGATGTCATTTGATATACGATAATAAGCAGCAGCATAAGTCACTGACATTAAAAAGATAAACATTGGGAATATCAAAAACTTCATGATTTGGTAACTCCTATATGTACTAACGGCACTGTTTCATGGCACTTAACACTTTACAAATAAGTCTCATTAGTGAAAACTTTACACATACTCAGATTTCATTTGCACTACGAAAACCGCCCTAATTGATTCGACATAAAGGCGCTGTTAATGTTATCGTTATCACCAATATTTTGTTCTCGATTGGTTACATATTAGCCATTAATAGTTGTATTTCGTGAAAATGTACAAACACTGTGCCTCTAGTAAGTACTCGTACACACTGCAGCTAAAGGATAACAAAAGAACAATATTAGTGTTCAAACCAATCGATTATTGTAACACGAATTTACAAGATTGGTTTAAATTTTTTTCGTAGAAGAGGTTTGTGCTTTGAAAATGAAAGTATTTTTTTATATATTTTCAGCATCAGGGGTGATCTTGAAATCGTTCAAGTTCATTGTCAAGCGGAACGGATCGAGGTTACAGAGTGTGAGCGAGGAAACGAGATACCTACTTAATTACAAATGATCTGGAAATTAACTCGGACTAATACTCGTAAGAGTGATGTTAAAGATAACATCTATATTTACATTTTTTAAATTTTTTGCTTGTGTGATCGCGTTGTTCTTCCAAACTACGAAACAGATTTTGATGCGGTTTCCATCATAATTTTTAGTGAATTTATTCCGGAAGGTTTATGGCTAAGGAACAACAGCTGCACGGGTCGATCGATCAGGTTAAGCTACGCTTGCCGCGGTTGGTCTGTGGATAAGTGACCATCTTTACATACCAAGACCCCTCCGTGCCTCGGAAAGCACGTTAAGCCGTTGGTCCCGGCTGTCATTTGTAGATTTTTGACAGTCGTTACGGGTAGTTAGAAGCCCAAAAAAGTCTAACAACCAGTCTTACCAAGGGTATCGTGTTACCTAGTAACTAGGTTGTGGAAGTCAGATAGGCAGTCGCTCCATGTAAAATACTGGTATTCAGCTACATCCGGTTAGACTGGAAGCCGACCCCAACATACTTGGGAAAAGGTTAGGCAGATGATGAGTCTGGAAAATTTATGTTCATAATATTATAGTCCGCAAAATATGCGCATTGTCGTGGAATTGTAAAGACCAGTACCCTAATTGCGTAACTTAATTTCGTAAGCAATTATTATTATTTTAACGTCTTTGACATTTCTTGGAACCCTAGGGTCCCGGACCTTTGGAAGGCGTACGAGGTGCCGAAGCCAACTCGCAGAGGCCCCTTAGACGTTTTTAATTAAATGAGGTACCAGCCGACGATTGTCCCTGTTCGCACTATTCAAGTGCACCCAAGGACAATCCTCGGTTGGTACAGGACTATTGCAAAAAATGGAAACAAAACATATTGGGCTATGGGTTTAGGTGGCTATAGTGGATTGGTTACCTAGTACTATGGAAGGCCTATGTCCCCTGCCTGATCAATGTTATGGTATACACGGATAAAATGGCAGGGGGTGACTTGCACACTTAATAATGGGTCACCGAAAACGATCGCTAGCACAAAGTGTCGTAGCGATAAGGGGGCAACATGTCCTGAGGTGCTTATGAGGAGTGGAGAGGTATTCCACGGTTATCAGGACAATCCCGGAAGTACGATCAAGATCCCTACCAGCATCTTACTGGAATACTTCCTTCCTCCGAGCACGTTTGCTCTTGCGAATCTCCACTCAAGCCGGCCAATAAAGGCAAGAATGAGGTGGGAGCTATGTTCCTCGTCAGTGTTCACTCTAGCCGGCCAATAAAGGCAAGCCAGAGGTGCGAAACAAGACTTCTTCCGGAAGATAGGGTCCATGGGGTCGCTACACTCGCTACTGCCGCCCTGCGAGTTTTTGTATCTCTCTTGGTCTAGCTCTTCATTCCAGACCCGTTCCGGCAAATTAAACTCTACTGGCTCAGGCTTAGAGTTCAGAGCGCGCAAGCCCCACCACAACGTCAACATAGAGATACGGCGGTGGGGTTGTTATTATTAATAATTTATTTTCAGAATAAAACATTCCATACATTTTTAGTAAATAGTACTTAGAACTATGTTAGTAAATTATTAATTATTATTTACAAATCCGCTATTTAATCCATACTAATATTATAAATTCGTAAGTAACTCTGTCTGTCTGTCTGTATGTTACCTTTTCACGCCTAAACCACTGAACGGATTTCGATGAAATTTGGCAAGAAGAGAGATGGCATCACGAGAAAGGACATATGCTACTTTTGTTTCAAAAATAACCCTTAGCGGGGGGATATAGGGGATGAAAGTTTGTATGGGAAAACTTTCATTTCTTAAGTTAGGACTATGATAATATAAATTTAAACTTTTGGTAATAAGTAAAGAATGACGTATTTCAGCGTTTTTCAAAAATCATCCCTCAAGAGGGAAAAATAGGGGATGATTTTAAAATTCACATGTATTATTGTTTTTGTTTGTGTCTTCTTTTCAAGAGATTTAACAGTTTGAAAATATGGTCATAGTCCGTATCTTGAATTAACATTTAGTCTTTATTTCATTAAAATCGGCCTACTCGGTCAAAAGTTATTACAATTTAAATTCATAAACTTACCTTTCTTATTTACATAGGACCCACGTCCTGTATAAATGAGTTCAATGGCGGCAAGAGTAGGTATTTCAAATCAATGGTGACAATTATAGTAAAACGAATAATTAGTATTTTAAAAAAGGCATTTAGAATCACATTGGGCAACAGTCTCCACACGGTGGGTGCCTGAGGATGGACGGCGGTGCCGAAGCCGGCCCAGGAAGAGGTGGTGAGACGATCTAGGGAGCGTATCGCAAGGGTTGAATAGAGATGGCCCTGGAAAAGGATGCTTGGAAGGATTTGGGGGAGTCCTTTGCTCAGCAGTGGGACAGTATGGTTAAAATAAAAAAGTAAAAAAATTTGAATCATATAAACCAGTTTTATTTATCTAAAAAACCGGTCAAGTGTGAGTAGAACTTGCGCCCTGAGGGTTCCATCTCAAAGCTGTGCTTGCTCGGCTGCCCGAATTTTCAAATCTGGGTTGAAGGACAAACTTAACTTTTCAATTGAAATTTTTTTTTTAATAGAGTAATGAAATGCAGACTAAATGATACTGCAAGACACAGCCTATGAATTTTTGATCTTAGAAAAAAACTTAACTTTGCAGTTCATTATCTTCTTTATATATATAATTCTTCTGTGAGTGTGTATGTCACTGAACTCCTCCTAAACGGCTGAACCGATTTTGATGAAATTTTTGGTGTGTGTTTGAATGAGTCCCTGGGTGGTTTAGATTCACAATTGGACCCGGTAGGTGGCGCTGCGATCGAGTTATAGGAAACAGGACAACGTCTGTTCGGTCAGCTAGTATAACTATAAATGATCATTTTTTCTTTACTTGAACTTACTTCTCGCCAAACTTCATGCTCCTGGGCCAACGGGAAGTATAAATTGGTTTATTTGCAAGTGTCAAAATATGCGGCATAAATGGCCGTATTTTTTATTGCGTTGACTTTTTTGAAGTGAAAACTTCTTTAGGCGCGTTGGGCACTTTTGAGATGGGACTAAACCATTGATTTCGCGACACTGTTACGACACCAGATTTTGACCATTAAAAAGACATCAACGCGTTGATATCTTTTTAGCGATGCTGATTTTTTTCAAGTTTTCACTTCTGTCGGCACTCCTGGAGTATCACTGTATTTTTTTTGGGTGGGAAATTATCAAATAACTTCTCCCGCTCTGGGCAGAGCGAGAGGGCTTGTCAGACTTATACTGACACCCGTGTTCCTTCAATTGCCTGTGTGTTGCTAGGGGCCACGGTAACCCTTTCGGAATTTCTCGCGACCCTGGCAGGCATCGGCCCTAGCGGACCCTGTTAATTGTGCTGACATCTCTTTGAGGCGCACGTGGAACATAACGTGCCGTCGACCCGGGCCTGGTCCTTATCCGACGGCGGGCTACCCATTGTTCACCGTCCGCAAGCCCGTGCCTACGGTGGCCGGGAATCGGCCTAGGATTCTCAACGCCCAGAGCGTCTCCTGCGGCGACTATTGGGGCGTGAGGGCGTGAAATTTGCCTATCCCTGACGCGTTCCGTTTCCTCGTTCGCGAGCATTAATGATTCATAGAAGGAGGTGACAGCTTTCCATGTCCTCTCGCTCCATACTATGGCCTGGACCAGGGCCGGACGCGAGAGATAACCGCAACCAATTACCTCCGCGAGGACACGGTGGTGCCCCGGGCGATCCGCACAATGGTGACACCCAGGCGTTTCCTCCCGCCTTATCCGGAACAGGAATTTCCCGTATCAACCGTGTCCGGTGAGAAACTGCGTCAGGTCGAAGGTGAGGATGCCGTGGCGCCTCTCTAGCCACTCCTCAAAGAGGGGACTTATCGCCGCAATTGTGGCGTGGCCATCATTGCATTGACTTGGAAGTTTGATTTTCGTTACAGTTCCAAGAGACCGTAGATCTAAGTTTTTGATATCTATTTCTACTTGATGCCTGACAGACAAAGTCATCCTTTAAGGGTTTCAAAGTTTCATTTTGAAGTACGGAACCCGAAAACAGATTTACTATCAGCCTGTTACCTTTTCATGCCGTAACAGCTGAACGGATTTAGATGAAAGGAATACGGATAGGCCATGAGCTGGGTTAGGACATAGGATACTCTGAATCCCGGTAACACATTTCTGTGAGATATTTTCCGACATCTACGCGGGCGAAGCCGCGGGCAAAAGCTAGTATTATATAAGGCACCTCCAGATCCGTGAATGGTGTTCCAGTGCCTCACAACCGATAAATAACATTACAATAACCCTAGGCAAGTGTATTCTCGCATGTTTCAGATGATCGATGCGATGTAGAGACTGTAGTGTCCTTGAGACTTTCCCCTCGATATTCTTTTAATCACAGACGCAACTTCCTAAGTCAAAAATCGAATTTTAACGTTCCCCGTGAAACTCTCTGGCATCGAACACCTATGTTGCCTGTGTGAGTGGAGATTGTACCCTGATTTGGCGCTGGAAAGCATTAACAATATGTACGGGCTCATGCGCATCCCCTATACTCACAGGTAGACTCAGTTCAGGGTTCAGTTTATTCGTATTTTTCCCGAACTTGCTGAAGTCCTTTGCGGCGTGACTTTTTCGAATTATATACATTTTTGTTTGTGCTTCATTATTCTGGCAATATTTCAATTGCGCCTTAATTTTTTTTAAATAATTATCTAAGAGTTTCCCAACTTACCATGTTTTTTTTACATTCTTCCTTGACATTATCATCCTATTATTTGACTTTTATTATTATTTTCTATTTTGTGAATGTGAAAACACTGTAGGCTTAGTGGACTGTAGAATTGTTGACAGTTTTCTATTTTGTTAAGTAGCTGGTACTTGTTAAAAGATCTACACTGGCCTTCCATACCTAATAAAACTGTTATTTGAAAATATTGTAATAACCAAATATTTTTAAAAGAGTAACCGTGGAGTTTCTTGCCGGCTCTTCTCTATAGAAAACGACCAATTGGAACCATGCACCAGGTAGGATATGTGAAATAAAATATTTTTATTTTGAATTTATTAATTATAAGTTGAATCATTTATTATCAAATCCAGATAGGTACGGCGAGAACATATAATCATGATTAAGGAATTTTGTCATTCTTACGTCCAAAATCTTATCCAAATCTTAAATATACACCATCTCTTCGATTTAAAAGAAGCTGCCTGCACTCCAGGTGCCCATCTAGTCCAGGTACACATACCATACCTTGGCCTGGGCAGTCACTGTCAGTCCTACAGGTATCTCCACCATCTGAAAATAATAATATTATTAAGTAATTAGCGCAATAATCAATTAAAATGAAATCCCTTAAAAAATCCGTTAAGAGTACATAATACTTCAGCTCAAATTCAATCTTTATCTCGCATGCACGATACTGCTCGCGGACTGAGTGAGAGTGAAACTGTGTGGCGAGAAGAAGGAAGAAAAAAAAATTACCCAAACTATTGGCGCCTTGGATAGGCGCTAATAGTTTGGGTAATTTATTTTTACGGCGAAAATAATCGTAATTTAAAAAAAAACTTGGTAACTTTGGTTTTTTTCTATGGAGAAAATTTTATGGAACCGTGTTTTCGTCAAACGTAGTACTTAATATTAATCCTTAACCTTACCATATATTTATTTCAAAATCAATGCTGCAGCATTTTCGATTCGAGTAACAGAGGATCATTCTAAGCAATTTGAGGTATTATTTGACTCCTAAGAATCGGCTACTGAATCGGTTAAATGCAATTTAGGGTTCTATTAAATAAATACTGCGTAAGCACAGAAGGGTTTGTTTCAGCCTTTTCCAGTAGTTGGGTAACCGCTCCGTTTTTTTAACGGATGTCATATCTAATGACATTGGGTTGGAGAGACTGTCGGGGCCGACATTCGACAAAAATTGGGAACGAGCCGTATGGATGGGTAAATTCACAAATACCTACTTTGAGAAGCGACACGTCCCTGCGCGCACTTTAAAAGTGCTATGCTGTATAGAAATTATGATACCTACATTTCAGTGAGATATTAATATATGACAAAATGCTTACGTCATGTACACCATACAAATCAGTTAGAGTCTGACACGCCCTCCCGCTCCACCCAGAGCGGGAGAAGTTATTTGATAATTTCCGACCCAAAAAAAAATGTACACCATACAATGCGTGACACTGGGTCGCGACACGCCTTGCTATGAACCTACCTATATAGTTTTAGAAAGATCATAATTAAAATATTCATAATTACTTTCGTAGTATGAAGACCCCAGGTTGTAAGTAGCTACCTGAGCCACCAGCATCACGAAAGTGAACATCAGCGCGACTTGCAAAAACTTCATGATGACAAACAGTACGTAACACTGATGAGCTTGTGAAATGTTCTAAATATTTCTTGCGATTCACAGGTATTTATAGTTAAACTAATTATCCTAGAAAAATTGATTTGATTTGTGTCCATAGTAAATGCTTTATTTTAATAAAGCATAAACTATGAACACAAATCAATTAACTAATTAGAAAACTATAAGGGTAGGTTCACACCAAGACACAGCGCGACGCAACGCGATTTACCAAGTTCTATAAAATACCGCCCCATGCATGTGACTGCCTTTATTTTTCTGAATATTCATGAAAAATTACCGAAAATAAACTTTAAAAAGAGGGGTCAATCTTTAGTTTGTTTTTTTTCCTTTCTCTTCTAACTAAATGTGCATAAAACGCCTGACACAAAATGATTAGCAATAATTGTTTTTTGAAGTGTAACGAATGAGCTGTTTGGCAAGAAAAGTATTTGTTGTGTTACGAAATATACAAAAACCTGGACATTAAATTAAAATAGAGGAATTCTTTCAAAACCTAGGTCTAATGTGCTTTTAAATGCACCATATGGTGCTTTTGGACATGATCGTTTTGATTAGGGTACGCATATATAAAACATTGATCATGGTTCTTTATCCGTCATCTATACCTACATAGAATTAAAACAGTGCTTACGTGAAAGACTGATGTCATGATCTGAGATAATAAGCAGCAACATAAGTCACTGACATCTTGTAGATAAACATTGGGTTTCAGTATTTTGTTACAATTATAAGCTATTAATAGTTAAGTTTCTTGAAAATGTGCAAACACTGTTCCTCCAGTAAGTTCTAGTACACTATTGCTGTTAAAACATTCACTTTTTCATTTCGTTATTTGTATTTTGTGTTTCACGAACTGTGTCCAAATAAATATTTTTCTTTCTTTCTTTTCTTTTACACACTGTGGCTAAAGAAAACAACAAATACAATATGTATTAATGTTCAACAAACCAATCGATTTTTGTAAAACGGATTTACAAGACTGGCTTTCACTTTTTTAGGGTTCCGTAGTAAACAAGGAACCCTTATAGTTTCGTCATGTCCATCTGTCTGTTTGTCTGTCTGTCTGTCCGTCTGTCTGTCTGTCTGTCTGTCTGTCTGTCTGTCCGCGGTCTAGCTCCGAGACCCTTAGTACTAGAAAGTTGTAATTTGGCACAGGTATACATATTAATTACGCCAACAAAGTGGTAAAACAAAATTATGAAAAACACTTTTTTTTAGGGTACCTCTCATACACGTAAAGTGGTAATGATTATTATTTTATTTTTTTACCCCATGGTGAGGGGTATCATTGGAAAGGTCCTTCAAAAATATTGCGAGTTTGTACAAACCATTTTTGGATTCAGGGATTCGTTTGCGAAATATTAAGCTTTAAAGTGCTAATTTTTGTTAGAGTCAAGTGTCCCCCCCCCCCCCTGCCGGCTAAATGGTTCGTTTTGGGTGTGTGAAAAAAATCACAACAGTAGCTTATATAACGAAATTACAAGGAAAACTATCACAGCTAAGTAGGCTCTACAGGTTAATGAGTAATAATCGACCAACTTAACTTTGCAGTTGCAAAAACATGTTTTCCCATACATTCCGTATGGGAGAACATATTTTTCAACTACAAAGTTTAGTTTGTTTTTAGGATAAATTCATCCCAACTACGGAACCCTTCATTGTGCGTGGTCCGACACGCACTTGGCCGGTTTTTTCGTAGCAGAGGTTAGTTTCAGTATGTTTTATAAATTAAAATATATTTTTCATTAATTTTCAGCATCAGTATTGTCAATCTTGAGATCGTTCAAGTCCATTGTAGAGCGGAGCGGAGCGAGGTTACAGAGCGTGAGCGAGGAAGCGAGGTATCTATTTAATTACAAATGATCGTGAAGAGCGCTGTTAAAGACACCACCGATGTCTATATTTATGTTATCTGTCTGTGTAACCCCGTTGTTCTTCCAAAGTACATTAATAACACTGTTAAACGAATTAAATACGAGTATGCCAAGGTCAGCTTTGCTGCGATTGTTCGCCCCTTATCGCACTGATAACAGTGACACTATATAAGTGGGTTTGACGGGCGATAAGGCTCAGTTTACACTCAGCGCTCGGTGTGGCAACACGCCGTGTTCGAGTTCGCAACAAGTCCATCGTCATCCTGAGGATGCCTCATTGAGAGGTGATACACGTGTCGATTTCATTTAGGAGTTTTATATGGCTCTTTGGAAATAGCTAAGAGGAACAGGTTACTAAATATATCCACGTCTATTGTATTTTATAATGGATTTTCGCAAGGTCACGCCTGAATCAATTAACTATCTACTAGCAGGAGTGTAACAATAAAACAGTTGCAGAAAGAAGGCAAAACAAATTTTTCGATCGCCGAGCACTCTCTAATGCTTCGCAATATGAGTCGTGCCAGAGGGTTTATTTCAATTACATAGGGCATTTAGATATACAGGGTTACTGGTAACTCGACGTATTCCTTGCAGGACGTCATAGTAGGGTTAAAATGCAACAAATTAAGCCACCAAATGTTCTACCGAAATTCAGTAGTTTTTGAATTAGTTAAGAGTTTTAGTTTTTTTATGAAAAATCCCAGATTAAATCATTTGAAACCAATTTAAAAATGATTTACGGCGCGACTGTACTGAAATTTAAGTTATTATCATAGTTGACGACGTAGCAGACCTTTGTTAATAATTAAAAGTTCAATAATGCCTAAAACTTTGGCAAATATCACTAACCAAACATTTAATTTTTTGTAATTTTTGCTATTACTTCATAAAAAATGTAGTCTAGTGCAAAAAAAAATGCTACACCTGGTGTACAAATTACTAAGAAAATATCCTTGTCTTATCAGCTATCCAAAAAGGTATGAAAGTTAATACATAATCATGGACTACATTATGAAAATCGTTTTTGATTTAGTACAGGCATGCGTTTCACAAAAAGGTGATTATTCGAAAAATCAAAAACAAAATCGTGAACATTATTATTCTTTTTAATCAATATTAAAAACTTTAATTACACACATTTCACACGTCTTGTTCGATGTGCTGCCCTCGGTTTCGAATACATGTTCTTATTCGCTTCCTTACTTCGGTTTTTGTTATTCTTGATGTGATTGTTGCCCTCATCTGGTCCGCCGCATTTGTAATTCTCTCCCTTAGTTCTTCAATTGAATTTACTGGGGTCACATAAACTAGATCTTTCATATGACCCCAGACGTAAAAGTCTAGCGGCGTCAGATCAGGGCTTCGTGCTGGCCACGGAATCGGCCCACCGCGCCCTATCCATCGGTTTGGATAGTTTTCATCCAGCAATTGTCGAATTGTGATTCGGAAGTGGGCTGGACATCCGTCATGTTGGTAAATCATGTTTGCTCTTCTTTCTTCCGGTACATCCGTGAGCAATGCTGATAAATGATTTCTGAGGAAATCTTCATAAAGTTCCCCATTTAGTGTTCGGGGTAAAAAATGTAGGCCAATTAATTTGTCGTCAATAATACCCATCCAAACATTAAGCGAGAACCTTCGCTGGGATGCGGTTGGTTTCAATGTTTTAGGGTTTGCTTCTGCTTTCGGTGCCCAGTAATATAAGTTGTGGTAATTTGTGATACCATCACGATCAAAACATGACTCATCGGTCCACAGAATGTTTTTTAAAAAGTTTTCGCTGTCGGCGTCGACACTTAGTAAACGACAAAATTCAAGCCGTCTCGGCGGATCTCCTTCTTCTAATGACTGGACTGGTTGGTAATGGTATGGATGTCGGCCTGACAAGTGAACTACAGACCAGACTTTCCACTGTGACATACCAAGCTCATGCGCTACGATGTTTGTCGATGTGTTAGGATCGTCAATAAAACGTTGAAGAATAAGCTCTTCGTCCTCAGCCGTGTATCTCCGGGAACGACCAGTGTCAACTTGCCTGCTTCTTTGGACGCTGCCAGTTTCAGATATTCGCCGATAAGTCGATCCGAAGACACTAACGTGGGGGAGTCGGCGGTTGGGAAAGCGAAGTTGATATTCTCGCCGCGCCTCAGCAGCGTTACCGTCACAAAGTCCGTAACAGTACATTATGTCAGCGTATTCAGGATTAGAATATGCAGCCATAGTCAGTGCTTATGAAGGCACAGCACAGCACAAGAGCAAGATACGCAGCAACAGTTAGGGAAATAGCCAGTAACAAAACACGAGCTTGCGCGACGTAGAGTTGAAACTAACTAACGCTGACGACCAAATTTTGCAAAATCGAACCCCTTGTCATGCCGAGAGAACAATAGCGACCAATCACAAAGCTCCCCGAGTGTTTGGAGTTCAAGCGCAGGTAAAAACTACGAATAATACGAATACGAAACAATAGGTTGACCGTCTCGCAATTTTACCTGCCCCCCATAAAACTCTTCTCTTCCCTGGCACACATGCAAAAGTATTGACAATCATACCTTTCTGAATAACTGATAAGACAAGGATATTTTCCTAGTAATTTGTACACCAGGTGTAGTATTTTTTTTTTTTGCACTAGACTACATTTTTTATGAAGTAATAGCAAAAATTACAAAAAATTAAATGTTTGGTTAGTGATATTTGCCAAAGTTTTAGGCATTATTGAACTTTTAATTATTAACAAAGGTCTGCTACGGCGTCAACTATGATAATAACTTAAATTTCAGTACAGTCGCGCCGTAAATCATTTTTAAATTGGTTTCAAATGATTTAATCTGAGATTTTTCATAAAAAAACTAAAACACTTAACTAATTCAAAAACTACTGAATTTCGGTAGAACATTTGGTGGCTTAACTCTTTCTGGTTTAGTGGTTAGTGTCACTAACCACCTCTTTCAGATTTTTTTTATTAAGACCCTGTGCCATCTAGTAATGGATGGTTGAAGTATCATAAACAAGCGCAATTTGCTTGACCTATTACAACCGATTGACGATATTTTGAATGAATGACAGTTCATTTGACTTGAAGCTAAAACGGTGCAACGCGTACTTTTACTAGGTGCTTGCGAAAAAAACTGTTTACCGGGTAATTAAAGCCTTTTTGTAAATGTTTTTGACTCAATTTATTCCTATAGATGTATTTTATACATTTTTACTGTAATGCAGTTTTATTTTCGTATTTTCATTGTAATATCATAGAGAAAATACAGTGGTTAGTAAACTAACCACCATGACTGTTGTGGATTTATGGATGAAAGGTAAATAAGTAAGTATTCTATAATGTATTTCGTAATTTTTACTGTATGTTACGTGAAAATGAAATTTTAGAGTACTTGTTAGAAGATAAACCTTCAGGTGGCGAGATTATCTGTAGTTACGAAGAGGACCACCAAGAGATTGAAGTCCAGTGAGATCCTATCATATTTGGAGATTTGATTGGGGAAGTTCAAGTAGCCGATTGTGATCATTTTAATTCAGGTGATCATCTACTTTTGTCCAGCTTAGCTACTACGCGTGAAAATCCTGATTGTATTGAACCGAGCACCTCAAGTTCAAACCAGACAAATCACAAGAGACCCATAATGGAAGAAAAATAAATAGAATGGACATACCTGTTGGGTTTTCTGAAAGTGTTGTCTACACAGTAATTTTACGCCAGTGTATCTTGTAAATGACTTAATTATAACTGGTTTTAACTAATAAAGAATGTACATTTTGTCAAACTTTCGTTTGTATCAATAGCCATGGTGGTTAGTGTAAGTAACCACCTCATTCCTCGAAAGCCTTAGGTCTAAGATTTTTTTTTTCGACTTTTCTATGCTACATAAATGATAATTAATACGAGAATAATAATAAAATTTCAAATTATTGTTTATCTAAAAGTGTGACTCAAAGAGTTAATTTGTTGCATTTTAACCCTACTATGACGTCCTGCAAGGAATACGTCGAGTTACCAGTAACCCTGTATGTTTTAGAAATCACCTTTTAAGCAAGAATTGCTTGTGTTAGAAGTGATAAAAATACACGCATGTTCGTGGAGTTGCGGACACCAGCACGTTTTACCAACACCAAAACATAAATTTTCAAATTACATAACATAGGTTTAGGACATAGGATACTTTTTATTAAGTAGTAGTTTAATTTTTTTTTTGTAAGTTAAGTGACAGGCATAATTTTAACACAGCAAATTAGATCAACCACGTTTCAAATTGTCTAGTCTAAAGTATGTCGTACTCACTTAAATGTCTCGCTGATGGTGGCGAGTGTGTTGGATCACTCAGATCCCTACAAAATGGTTGAGCTGGATAGTGCTGATCCACGCGTCATTTTCGTTCGGTCATCTCTTATATACCAGGGCTTATTTGTGATCTTATACTAAGAATTGTTTTGATTATTTTTGTACATTGTTCTCACATCATGTAGAAGCAACAGGAATAATGTACCTAGGATTTTGTAATATCTATATTTAAAAGAGTGTCCTTGGAATTTCATGCCCGTTCTTCTCCATAGAGAACTACGATTCGGAATGGGCAACGAGCTTCAACTTTCTGCCTAACTGACTGACTCTTTGACATTTCAAAAGTGCCTGTAAATGGTTAATAAAATTAAATTCTTTGAGTTTGAGTTTATTCCGATATTCCCAAGGGATCGAGACTTATGCAGTTAGTAAAGAATATATTAACATCACACCTATTTTCCCCAAAGGGCAGAGGTGGAGGTGCGATGTACAAGAACTTTAACGAGAAAACGGAATACGACTTGGTTCATATAGGATCAAATTAAACTAGCTAGCGACACTTCATAGACATGATGGTGTGTGGTAAGTTTCGAAAATAATACTATTTTCTTGTTTTATCATGATTTGATATCAATGTCCGTCATATTTGTGAAGTTTCGTTAATTTAGTTTAATCCAGTGATTCTACGAAAACTAAATGACAAGCAAGCTTAGTATTATTATGATTAACTGAGATTAGCTTATGTGACCAAACAGTATTATCTAGTACTTCTAATAGTACTCTAATAGATTAACTTTTAAAATCGACAAAAGAGAAGCATAATAAGAGTATTTTACTATATCACCAAAATTTAAATCACTTCTCTGGCAAAATCTTAGACGTGGAAATGTTAATAGATAAATATCATATGGATAACTTATGTTTTTGTAAAACCTGGTAAAGACTGAATAGGATGCTATTCAATGTAGGTAAATAATTTTTCAGTTGCCAGTGCGTACAACAGGTCCTCAATAGGGGGTGGTACCTTGACATTATGTAATAGTTGTTTCAGATATATGGAAATGAAGAATATCAATCACTACTTGCTCTGTTGATCGCTTATGTGAGGTAGCATGTGCAGAAGTTGAAGGGCATAATTTCTTAAGAGTTTATAGACCACCAGCCTCAAATATCAGTCACATTTTGGAGTCTTGGGAGAATTCCCAGGATGCAATTGGCATCTTCTGTGACATCTCAAAATCGTTTGACTGCGTTAACCATAATACACTGATCTGTAAATTACACCACTATGGAATTCGTGGACAAGCTGCTGATCTTGTTCTTTCCTATCCATCAAACAGGCAGCAAAAAGTAATCGTTAATGAGGCGATGTCCTCGGGGTCTCTAGTTAAAATGGGCGTGCCTCAAGGTTCAATTCTCAGCCGTTTCTTATTTCTAGTTTATATAAATGACCTTCCTTACATAACGGCTAACTTATCGGATATAATTCTATTTGCTGACGAAACTTTTCTTATTGGACTGCCTCGTTGGTCTAGTGGTCGCAAGCGCTACTGCTGAGCATGAGGTCCTGGGTTCGATTCCCGGGTCGGGCAAAGTGTTATTGGGTTTTTCTATCTGAAATTTCTCAGTAGCAGCTCGGAGTTTGGATTTGTGCCCGGTTGATAGCAATAGGCTCGCCCCTATTACATGGGACTTAAACATAACTGGCGAAATGTGGGTGTACCTGCTATAGGGACACCTCAGCCCAACCCTTCGAGGAAACAAGGCGTGATGATGTTATGTGTTGTTTATGTTACTTCTCTTATTTTAAAATAGATAGAAAAGATACAGATGTCTTATATGTCAACGATAGTCTGGCTGTTCTTTCGAAATGGTTCGCAGCTATTAAACTTAATGCGAACAAAACTAAACGTATTGTTATATTAGGTATATTCTCATTAAAGTAAAGTAAATGTACCTCAAGTTGGTCTAAATCTGAAACTTGATGGCAAAAAACTAGATATACCCATGTTAAGGCTTTGTTCAATGTAGACTGTATTACACAAAGATCATCCATTTCTTGGTCCCTAATACTGCTAATTTAATTTAAGCATGCGCCGGACTGAGCGCCCATCGCATGAAAACTTATCCACTGCTTCAAAAGTGGAGAATCCCACCTGTTTGCCAACGCGTCCAGGATGCCGTTTGCAATTCAAGCGTCATGCAAATTCAGACGTATTCTCAGATGTTGGTCTAGCAGACTGTTCAGCACTTACTACAATAGTGACCAGTAATATTGGCCTTTTATTGGACATATCAGAGGCATCATTCGTTTTATTCTTAATTATTGGTACAACAACCGTATACTGATCAGTTCCTCCGGTAAATAAGAATGACTTACACAAAAATTCAATGACATTGTAATAACCCTAGGCAAGTGTATTCTCGCATGTTTCAGGTGATCGATGCGATGTAGAGACTGTCATGTCCTGGAGACTCTCCCCTCGATGTTTTTTTAATCACAGACGCAACTTTCTTAGTCGAAAATCGAATTTTAACGTCCCCGTGAAACCAGGGAGTTTCATGGGGACGTTAAAATTCGATTTTCATTCGAATTCATCGAATACCTGTGTTGTATGTGTGAGTGGGGATTGTATCCTGAAATGGCGCTGAAAAGCATTAGCAATGTGTACGGGCTCATGCGCATCCCCCACTCTCACAGGTAGACTCGGGTCAGGGTTCAGTTTATTCGTATTTTTCAAGAACTTGCTGAAGTCCTTAACGGCGTGACTTTTTGCGATTATATTATTTTTAGTTTGTGCTTCATTATTCTGGCAATATTTCAATTTCGCCTTAATTTTTTCTAATTAATTTTGTTCTCACATAATTAATTTTAAAAATAAGGCGAAATTAAAATTAATAGACACTTGTCTATTAACTGCTTCCAAATTACCATGTTTATTAATTTTTATATTCTTCCTTGACTTATTCATCCTATTATTTGACATTTACCATATTTTTTTGGCTTTTGTGGTCATGATAATTGTTAATAGCAATCATGTCATTTCGTTAAAAGTTGGTTTAATTTTATAATTTTTTATCATTTATATAGATTCTTTTCTATTTTTTTAATGTGAAAACACTGTAGGCTTAGTGGACTGTAGATTAATTGACAGTTTTCTATTTTGTTAAGTATCTGGTACTTGTTGAAACACCTACACTGTCCTTCCATACCTAATAAAACTATTATTTGAAAATATTGTAAAAACCAATTATTTTTAAAAGAGTAACCGTGGAGTTTCTTGCCGGCTCTTCTCTATAGAAAACGACCAAATGGAACCGTGCACCAGGTACGATAAGTGAAATAAAATATTTTGAATTTTGATTTTATTAATTAAAAGTTGAATCATTTACTATCAAATCCAGATAGGTACGGGGAAAACATGTAATGATGATTTGGGAATTTTGTCATCCTTATGTCCAAAATCTTATCCAAATCTTACCATTTATCTCTTCGATTTAAAAGAAGCTGCCTGCACTCCAGGTACCCATCTAGTCCAGGTACGCATACCATACCTTGGCCTGGGCAGTCGCTGTCAGTCCTACAGGTATCTCCACCATCTGAAAATAATAATATAATTAATTAATTAGCGCAAACATACCCTTAAACTGCGCTTGCACAATCCCTTTTACTTCCCATCCTTGACTACGCTGATGTCAGTTATCTTGATCTCACTGAGGCACAGCTAGATAAGCTTGAGCGACTTCAAAACTTTTGCATAAGATTTATATTTGGCCTGCGCAAATATGATCACATTTCTGAATTTCGTACAAAGCTCAAGTGGCTTCCCATACGTCTTCGCCGGAATGCTCATATCTTATTTCAGCTCTACAGTATTCTGTTCAATCCTAAAACCCCCTCTTATCTTAAAGAACGTTTCAAGTTCCTTCATGACACACATAACACTGGCCTACAAAAAAAAATTTTTGGTTTGGTGCAGCTCTGTTTACATCTGTAGTCGGTAAGGTAGGTAGTATGAACTACATTGCTGCTACTAGATGTCAGCTGACAGCTCTGGTTTACCTACGATTCTTATTTTAACTTTTTTCCGGTTTTATTCGAAATCAGTCAATATTATAACGACTTTTATGACAATAATCGTATAAATTTAGTATGGCAAGTAAGTCGAGATGTTGCATTAACGATCCTGATATGTTTTGTTACATATGTGGTGAGTATATAATGAAAGATCAACGGAAACCGATTAACGACACGGTAATTCGCTTGTATTCAGCATACTTTGGTATTGAAATTGGCAATCAAGATAAAATGTGGGTGCCTCACATTGTTTGTAAGATTTGCATTGAACATTTGCGGCAATGGGAAAAAGGAACTCGAAAATCTTTGAAGTTTGGGATACCAATGATTTGGCGAGAACAAAAAAATCATCATGACGACTGTTATTTTTGTATGACAAGTGTAACGGGTATTAACAAAAACAATCGTAGCAAGTGGAAGTACCCCAGTATTCCTTCAGCTATAAGACCCACTTCCCATTTGGATATTGTTCTAATACCTGTTTTTCATCGGGAAGTTCAAGAATGTGAGGATGTCGAAATGGAAATTTCTGAAGAAGAAGATTTCTTCTTTCTTATAAACAAGAGCTGATATGAAAAATGTGACTAGTTTTCTCGTATCAGCTCACAAAATATACCCAAAATCAGGTCTAAAATCTTAGGCACCAAAATGAGTGTAGGCCAGTGTAATAGATATCTGAGATCATCGGAAAATTTGAGACTAGAGATGCCGATGCATTCCACCGGCTTTTATGACAAATCTTTTAAGGTTCAAGCAGTACGGTTATGGAATGCCTTGGCCGTGTCTATAAGGCGTGCTCAATCTTTGTCCACTTTTAAAATTCTGGTAAAAAATCACTTTCTCTCTCCTTAAACATCGTCATTACATATAGTTCCTTGCTCTTGTTTCATATTTATAATTTTATGTATATCTATCTATCTAATATCTTTATATATATAATTCTTCTGTGAGTGTGTATGTCACTGAACTTCTCTCAAACGACTGGACCGATTTTGATGAAATTTTTTGTGTGTGTTCAAGGGGATCTGGGAATGGTTTAGATTCACAATTGGACCCGGTAGGTGGCGCTGCGATTGAGTTATAGGAAACAGGACAACGTCTGTTCGGACAGCTAGTCTTTATATATATAATTCTTCTGTGAGTGTGTATGTCACTGAACTTCTCTCAAACGACTGGACCGATTTTGATGAAATTTGTTGTGTGTGTTCAAGGGGATCTGGGAATGGTTTAGATTCACAATCGGACCCGATAGGTGGCGGTATTCGGTCAGGACAACGTCTGTCAGGTCCGCTAGTATATATATATATTAATATAGGTAATTATATGCTTTATGTATCTGTGTATTCTGTTGTATATGTAAATGGTACACCACTGACTACCTGCAGTATTGTTGGGTAGTAAGGTTGTCTGTAAAAGATCGCATTTAGCGATAAGACCGCCCATTGTGTCACCCAATGTAAAATTTCTATATTAATGTCTGTAATTTTTATGGTGTACATAATAAAGAATATTCTATCTATCTATGTTAAAAAATCCGTTAAGAGTCCATAATACTTCAGCTCAAATTCAATCTTTATCTCGCTTGCACGATACTGCTCGCGGACTGAGTGAGAGTGAGACTGAGTGGCGGGAAGAAGGAAGAAAAAAATATTACCCAAACTATTGGCGCCTTGGATAGGCACCAATAGTTTGGATAAATTTTTTTTACGGGGAAAATAATGGTAATTTAAAAAAAAAACTTGGTAACTTTGGTTTTTTTTTTTCTATCGAGAATTTTTTATAGAATCGTGTTTTCGTCAAACGTAGTACTTAACGTTAATCCTCAACCTTACCATATATTTATTTCAAAATCAATGCTGCAGCATTTTCGATTCGAGTAACAGAGGATCATTCGAAGCAATTTGAGGTGTTATTTGACTCCTAAGAATCGGCTTCTGAATCGATTGAATGAAATTTAGGGTTCTATTAAATAAATACTGCGTAAGCACAGAAGGGTTTGTTTCAGCCCTTTCCAGTAGTTGGGTAACCGCTCCGTTTTTTTAACGGATGTCATATCTAATGACATTGGTTTGGAAAGATTGTCGGGGCCGACATTCGACAAAAATTGGGAACGAGCCGTATGGATGGGTAAATTCACAAATACCTACTATGAGAAGCGACACGTCCCTGCGCGCACTTTAAAAGTGCTATGCTGTATAGAACTTATGATACCTACATTTCAGTGAGATATTAATATGTGACAAAATGCTTACGTCATGTACACCATACAATGCGTGACGCTGGGTCGCGACACGCCTTGCTATGAACCTACCTTTATAGTTTTAGAAAGATAATAATTAAAATATTCATAATTACTTTCGTAGTATGAAGACCCCAGGTTATAAGCAGCTACCTGTGCCACCAGCATCACGAAAGTGAACAACAGCGCGACTTGCAAAAACTTCATGATGACAAACAGTACGTAACACTGATGAGCTTGTGAAATTAATGTTCTAAATATTTCTTGCGATTCACAGGTATTTATAGTTAAGTAATTAATTATCCTATGAAAAATTGATTTGATTTGTGTCCATAGTAAATGCTTTATTTTAATAAAGCATAAACTATGAACACAAATCAATTAACTAATTAGAAAACTATTAAGGTAGGTTCACACCAAGACACAGCGCGACGCAATGCTATTTATCATCGCGTGCCCATGCATGTGACCGCCCGTATTTTTCTGAATATTCATGAAAAACTTCCGAAAATTAACTTTAAAAAGTCTATCTTTAGTTTTTTCTTTTCCTTTTTCTTCCGAAATCCTATGATATTATGGATTTACACTTATTTTTTAAATAAATACAGTTTTTTTTAGAAATAAATGTCTTCACCTCCGTTTTTTTTTTTTTCATAGTAAACAAATTTTAATGAAAATTTTAGTTAGTCGGATAAAATAACTCATAAGCTTTTAGAAATAATAAATAGAATCGAAATCGAGTCAATAACATCGGAGATATGGCAAACGCTACTCAAAAACAAAAAAAATAATAATATGAAAAATATTAAAGATATACCTCCCTTTTAAAGTTAATTTTCGATATTTTTTCATGAATATTCAGAAAAATATGGACAGTCACATGTCCATGGGTGACATTGTATTTATACAAGGCGTGTTTTATCGTGTTAAGATATCGAAACCAACACGTCTGTGGAATTTCGCTAGCTAATTTAATTTGACCCTATAAATTGAATAGCCCTTATGATGGCCGCGCAGCAACGTAGTGCTGCTTCCCAGTGTGAGCAAACCCATACGGCTAGTTCTTGTTGGGTGTCGGGGCCGACAATCTCTCCAACAAAATTTCATTTAATTTTTCATCCGATTAAAATATGGATCCAACATCCAATAACTGAGAACAATTGATTTGACATAAACAAATAACAAATATCGGATAAAAAAAAAAGTTTTTTCTGGCTTCGTATCTATATATTTTTTAAGTTTTTTAAGATCTTAAAAATAACGGAGTTTTTCATTTTAATAGCTTACTGGGACACCACCGCCACCGCCTCATCGTCAGGTACGATTTTGCCATCCTCCTTTTACATGTTGGTTCAGTTTTACAGACAATGCTTTTTAATATATGACTTGATTCTACATCCAGGATTTGCTCTAGACGAAGGAACGTTAACAGTACTCACATGAAATGTAACCTACCCATTTAATGATTAAATGATAATCCATTCTACAGTCCACCATAACCTGGCTGCTGCACCCAGAATTGGCTCCAGACTAGGAAAATTTATACAAGCATTCAATTATGATAGCCCGTTCTAAATAAGTATGGCATGACTTGAATAGTGCAAATTGGTTGGCTGTTTGAGTTCGTTGGATTTGTCTTTACAAGTATAGATAGAACAGATATTTAAACAAATTGTAGTGCTAAAAAGTAAAATTTGCTATAAAACTTAGCAAAATCAGCCCATAATGTTCCCACTGCTGGGACACAGGCCTCCTCACGGTGAGAGGGAGTGGACCGTAATTCACCACTCGGGCACAGTGCGGGTTGGTACATGTCGCATGTCTTCGAATTTTTGGTTCTAGGTCATGCCGATTTCTTGACGATGGTTTCCTTCACCGTTTTGGGAGCAGATTATTAACTTAAATTATATTATTTGATGTGTAAACTTTCTATGTATACTCCGTTTGAAATAAGATTAGACATTTAACTAAACCTTTTTTACAGTCCGTTCAACCGATTTTGACTTCTATTGCGTTGGTGGCATGACTAATGGCAGCTGCAGTAAACAGTTGGTTTGTAACCACTTTTTTTGCTTTTAATGCCATCCTTGTGCCTACGGTATAGAAATCAAAATCGGTTGAACAGACTGTAAAAAAGGTTTGTTTAAATGTCTATTCTTATTTCAAACGGAGTATAGATTAGTTTAAAGTTAAACTATAAATTTCAATAAACTGTTATCATTCCACACCATTTTTATTATAATATTATATCATTTATTCATTTTCTTTCACAACAGATACATTTTTAAATATTTCTTAAAATAAAAATTATATAAACTACATTTAAAAATATAAAAAGGGTGGTTCACCAGTGTCGGAAGCAGGGTCCAAGCTACCGGTGGTTAGGGCTCCAGAGACAAGAACCTCCTTATTATTGCCATTATTAATCTTATCCATTCTGGTTTAATGCGAATGTTAGGGCTGTCGCACTTTGGGCACGCCACAATTGCGGCAATAAGTTCCCTCTTTGAGGAGTGGCTAGAGAGGCGCCACGACATCTTCACCTTCCACCTGACGCGGGTCCTCACCGGAAATGGTTATTTCGGGAGATTCCTGTTCCAGATAAGGCGAGAGGGAACGCCCGGGTGTCACCTTTGTGTGGATCGCCCAGAGGATACGGTGGAGCATACGGTGGAGGTCTGCCCAGCTTGGGCGGAGGACCGCCGTGTCCTCGTGGAGGCATATCATAGTTTGGTTTAATTCTGTTTGAAAAGGGTTAAATGAAACGAATTACCTAAGTTTCGTAGCTTAGCTTATCCTCTTAACAACCTCACACATTCCTGGTAGAAAGACTGCCTAATTCTTGGGTTTCAAGAATATAGGTAGGTACATAGTTCTCACCACAGTCTTGGTACATTTTAAGCTGGTTTCAGCCGCTGCCAGACTTAATGGCAAGTTGTGTAACAACATTTAATCATTTATGTGGCTAAATCTAGTCAAGCCCTACTAGATTCCACCAATTGTTATTTAAAACGAAACTCGATACTGAACTGTGTATAAAAACGTCTGACAGAAAATGATTAGCAATTAATCGTTTTTTGAAGTGTAACGAATGAGCTGTTTGGCAGGAAAACTATTTGTTGTGTTAAAAAATATACAAAAAACTGGACATTAAATTAAAATAGAGGAATTCTTTCAAAACCTAGGTCTAATGTGCTTTTAAATGCACCATATGCTTTGCTTTCTTTATGTGCTTTTGGACATGATCGTTTTGATTAGGGTATGCATATATAAAACTTTGATCATGGTCCTTTATCCGTCATCTATACCTACATAGAACTAAAACAGTGCTTACGTGAAAGACTGATGTCATGATCTGAGATAATAAGCAGCAACATAAGTCACTGACATCTTGTAGATAAACATTGGGTTTCAGTATTTTGTTCATCAGTTACATAAAGCTATTAAGGGGGAAGCGCCAGGATAGCCCGCGAAATTCATTTTTTTAATGCTTTTTGCATTTTGCAGGTCAGGTTTTATGTTAATTAAAATATGATTCGCGGCCGTAACAAATATGGCTTTACTCAATTATAATCATAACAATCAGTAAAACAACACCATAAGTTAGCAAAGGTGTCAAATGTCATGATTACATGATGATTAATGCTCACTTAAATGTCTCGCTGACGGTGGCGAGTGTATTGGATCATTCGGTTACCTACAAAATGGTTGAGCTGGATGGTGCTGAACCACGTGACATGTTCGTGAACGGGCGCCGTCCGTTGACACTGGTCATCTCTTATCTGCCAGGGCTTATTTTTAATCTTATATAAGAATTGTTTTGATTATTTTTGTACATTGTTCTCACATTTAGAAGCAACAGGAATAATGTACCTAAGATTTTATAATATCTATATTTAAAAGAGTGTCCTTGGAGTTTCATGCCCATTCTTCTCCATAGAGAATTACGTTTCGGAATGGGCAACTAGCTTCAACTTTCTGCCTGTTGATTGGATTATTTGAATTAAATTCGTTGAGTTTGAGTTTATCCCGATATTCCCAAGGGATCGAGACTTATGCAGTTATTAAAAAATATAGTAACGTCACACTTATTTTCCCCAAAGGGCAGAGGTGGAAGTGCGATGTACAAGAACTTTAACGAGAAAAAGGAATACGACTTGGTTCATATAGGATCAAATGGATCGATCGATGGTGTGATGGAACGAACGAACTATGAGAAAAAATAGGTACATTTCGAAAATAATACACTTTTTTGTTTTATCATGACTTGATATCAATGTCCATCATATTTGTGAAGTGTCATTAATTTAGTTTAATCCAGTAATTATACGAAAACTAAATGACAAGCACCCTTAATATTATTATGATTAACTGAAATTAGCTTATTAAACAGTATTATCTATTAGAATATTAGAATTATCTAGTACTCTAATAATACTGTAACAGACTAACTTTTAGAATCGACAAAAGAGAAGCATAATAAGGGTATTTTACTATATCACCAAAATTTAAATCACTTCTCTGGCAAAATCCTAGACGTGGAAATGTTAATAGATAAATATCATATGGATAACTTATGTTTTTGTGAAACCTGGTAAAGACTGGATAAAATGCTATTTAATGTAAATAATTTTTCAACTGCCAGTGCGTACAATAGGTCTTCAATAGGGAGTGGTACCTTGATATTATGAGATAGTTCAAATTCAAATTGTTTATTTGCAAGAAAATACACGGTTTACACGGGAAGATCTTACAGCCTTAAAGTCATTGTATTCTGCCTGCGAGCAAGCTTGCAAATTATGAAAGTTAAAATGTCACAATTATTGTGCAGGTTCTATTATTAGTACATATACATTATCATTACATTATCATTCATTATCATTACATTATCATTCATTATCATTACATTATCATTCATTATCATTACATTACACTATCATTACATTATTATCACATTATTATCACGCATTATTATTATATACAAATGTTAGCAGTTATAGCAGTGTATAGTTGTTTCAGATATAAGGAAATGAAGGATATTACTACTTGCTCTTTTGATCGCTTATGTGAGGTAGCATGTGCAGAAGTTGAAGGCCATAATTTCTTAAGTAGTTTATAGACCCAGCCTCAAACTTGTCATCGTTTTTAATAATAATGGAAGAAATACTAACTAAACTTACAGAACTAAACAAACAGAGACAACAAAATAGTTTTTGTTTGTGGTGACCTAAATATTGATCTATTAGTAAATTTGCCGGAAAAATGTAAGCTTGTCTCAATATTCAAATCTTTCAATTTAAAATGTATACTGAATGCAGCAACTAGAATAACAGCAACCTCAGCTACATGCATTGACAGTGTATTTACTAATTGTAAAAATAATACAAGCCAAGTTTTGCATTCAAGTCTATTTCTATTGCCACAATGAAAAAAGCATTCAAAAGTCTTAACTCAAAACACACTGAAGACTGGGGCATCTCCGTTAAGGTTCTAAGAGGTATCATTGACACAATTGCCCCTGTCCTAACAGGCATATTTAATCAATGTTTGGACAACGGTACGTTTCCTGATTTTATGAAACAGTAAAGTTATACCAATTTTCAAATCGGGTAGTAAAAGTGATCCCTCTAATGATAGACCAATATCTGTACTACCAGCATTGAGCAAAATCTATGAAAAATCATGCTAGACCAGATGTTGTCACATATTAACTCAAATGGGATTTTACATAGTCACCAGTTTGGTTTCACGAAAAGTAGTCGACGACTGACGCGAGAGTAAAACTCAACAGTCACATTTTGGAGTCCTGGGAGAAGTCTCAGGATGCAATTGGCATATTCTGTGTAAAACGTTCTTCTCAAAGTGTTTAACTGCGTTGACCACAACACACTGATCTGTAAATTACACCGCTATGGAATTCGTGGACAAGCTGCTGATTTTGTTCTTTCCTATCCATCAAACAGGCAGCAAAAAGTAATCGTTAACGGGGCGACGTCCTCGGGGTCTCTAGTTAAAAAGGGCGTGCCTCAAGGTTCAATTCTCAGCCCTTTCTTATTTCTAGCTTTATATATATGACCTTCCTTACATGATGACTAACTTATCGGATGTAATTCTGTTTGCTGACAATACTTCTCTTAATTTTTAAATAGATAAAAATGATACAGATGTCTTACATGTCAACGATAGTCTGGCTGTTCTTTCGAAATGGATCTTTAAATTAATACGTAATTAATGAGTATTTTGTAATTACAAAAACTTTGCAGTTTTCAAAATAAGAAGCGATTTCAATGATTATAAATACACGTAGTAGACATGAAATTATGATACACAAAGGTAAGTTTACTAAAACAAGCAAGTCATTTCTTATAAACAGTATCCACATTTATAACAAAATCGGTTACAGAACTTAGCGATGGGAAGTTCAAAACTCACATCAAACGCATCTTTATCAAGAAAGCATTTAATAAAATTAAAGACTACGTTAAATACAAGGAAGTTTGGCAATAATTCCTTCTGCACATTTGGCTTCCCTGGTACCTCATATATACGGCATAATTATCAATCAATCAATCAAATATATTTATTTTAGATTCAAAAATTACATCCATAGGTGTTAGTAGTATGTATCTGGGACTCGTCCTCGACAGCCGGTGGAACTTCGTAGAACATTTCCGACGTTTGGCTCCCAGACTTGAGCAGGCCGGGACTGCATTGAAGCGGCTCCTGCCCAATCTAGGGGATCCAAACGCCTCCTGCCGGAGGCTCTATGCGGGGATCGTGCGGTCCATGGCCCTTTACGGGGCACCGGTGTGGGCGCGTTCATTGAGGCTGCGGCCAGCCCGCCGGTTGAACGCGTCCCAGAGGGTCATGGCCATCCGGCTGGCCCGAGGATACCGCACGGTCTCCTGCGAGGCGGCGAGCCTCCTTGACGGATTACCGCCATGGGATCTGGAGGCAAAGGTCCTCGCGCACGTCTGGGAGTGTCGCAAGGAGGCGAAACGCCGGGGCTTAACTCCGATGCCACAAGAAATTGCGGCACAGCAGACAGAGCTCCGGCGGGATCTCATGGCGTCATGGAGGGTGCGATTGTCGCAACCCCGCGCTGGGCACGCCACAATCGCGGCGATAAGACCCGTCTTTGAGGAGTGGCTGGAGAGACGCCACGGCGTTCTCACCTTCCGCCTGACGCAGGTCCTCACCAGACACGGCTGCTTCGGGAGGTTCCTGTTCAGGATAAGACGGGAGGAAACACCCGGGTGTCACCATTGTGTGGATCGGCCTGAGGACACGGTGGAGCATACGGTGGAGGTCTTCCCAGCTTGGGCGGAGCAACGCCGTGTTCTCGTAGAGGCGATCGGCGGCGGTGATCTCTCGCGTCCGGCCCTGGTTCAGGCCATGGTACGGAGCGAGAGGAAATGGCAGGCCGTCACCTCCTTCTGCGAAGCGGTAATGCTCGCGAAGGAGGAGGCGGAACGCGTGAGGGAGAGGCAAATTTCGCGCCCTCACGCCCCTAACCGCCGCAGGAGGAGACGCCCGGGGCGGGAATCGCGAGCCGATTTCCGGCCACCGTAGGCGCGGGCTTGCGGACGGTGAGCAAGGGGTAGCTCGCCGTCCGATAAGGACCAAGCCTGGGTCGACGGCGCGTTGTGTTCCACGTGCGCCTCAAACCGATGTCAGCAGAATTGACGGGGTCCGCTAGGGCCAATGCCTGCCGGGGGTTCGAAGAAAACCGATCGGGAAATCGTGGCCCCCGGCAACAGGGCAACCGAAGGAACACGGGTGGGTTTTAGTCAGTTTTCCCACCCAAAAAAAAAGGTGTTAGTAGTATAAAACTTAACCTAGTGTTAGTAGTACAGTTTATCCTTCTAATTTAATTTAAGCATGCGATGGGTGCTCAGCCCAGCTAACTTATCCACTGGTTCAACAATGGAGAATCCCACCTGTTTCAACACGTCCAGAATGCCGTTCGCAATTCCACGCACGCGTCTGAGCAGCGAGGCGCTTCGCTTACGGATGATTGCTAAACAATCAGTGTGCGTCTCAGCAAACATAGTCAACGCACTGCAAATACGAGGCAGCCCAAACAACACCCTTAACGCGTTATTATATTGTACACGCAGAGTCTCGCACACTCGCTACGTGTAGTTGACCCAAAGACCGCAAGTATAGAAGGATTGACAATACGCTTTAAAAAAGGTCAGCTTTACTTGCTAAAACGTGCAAGTCTACGGGCCAACATGTTGCAGCATACACACAAAGCCCTCCGCTCCCTCTCAGTATCGTTCAATTTGTCTGTGACTCAGTGTCCCAAGTATTTAAACTGCTGAACAAGCCTCAGTGGTATCCCTTCTAGTGTTAGTGAAGTGAGACAATTTATTACCTTTCTTACCGGCTTTAAATATCATCAGCTCGGTTTTGGATGCATTGTACTCGAGTCCAAGGACCGCAGCATATATCTCACATATTTTTAACAGCTTCCTTAGTGCACCAATCGATGAGCTCAGCAGTACCATATCGTCAACATAATTTATTTGTTTACACAAACACCATCCACGTGACAACCGATATTAGTACTGCTGAGCTCACCAATCAGTCGGTTCATGTACAAGCTGAAAAGTTTAGGAGAGCTCAACTCCCCCTGAATTTTTGCCACAGAAAATCATAAGATACGTGATCAAATGCCTTCGAAAGATCCAAAATGCAGGTGTAAATCGCTGTTTTCCTCGCTGTGAAGCACCGGACAGTTTGCTTCAGACAGAATTGCAGAGTCACTTCACAAATCCGGCCTGAAATCAAACTGAGCGTCATGCAAATTCAGATGTACACTCAGATGTTGGTCTAGCAGACCGTCCAGCACCTTAATTACAATAGTGACCAGCGATATTGGCCTATAATTGGACATATCAGTGGCATCACCCGTTCTATTATTAATTATTGGTACAACGACCGTATACATCACTTCATCCGGTAAATAAGAATGACGTACATAAAAATTAAATAACATTGCAATAACCCTAGGCAAGTGTATTCCCGCATATTTCAGGTGATCGATGTTGAGACTGTCATGTCCTGGAGACTCCCCTCGATGTTTTCTTAATCACAGACGCAACTTTCTTAGTCGAAAATCGAATTTTAACGTCCCCGTGAAACTCCCTGGCATCGAATAGCTGTGTTGTCTGTGTGAGTGGGGATTATATCCTGAAATGGCGCTGAAAAGCATTAGCAATGTGTACGAGCTCATGCGCATCCCCCACTCTCACAGGTAGACTCGGTTCAGTTTATTCGTATTTTTTAAGAATTTGCTGAAGTCCTTAACGGCGTGACTTTTTGCAATTATATTTATTTTAATTTGTGTTTCAATATTCTGGCAACATTTCTATTTCGCCCTAATTTTTAAAAATTAATTTTGCTCATTCATAATTAATTTTAAAAAAATAAGGCGAAATTAAAGTTAATAAATAGACTCTTGTCTATTAACTGCTTCCAAATTACCATGTTTATTAATTTTTATATTCTTCCTTGACTTATTCATCCTATTATTTGACATTAACCATAATTTTTTGGCTTTTGTGGACATGATAATTATTAATAGCAATCATGTCATTTCGTTTAAAATTGGTTTTTATTTTTATATTTTTTATTTTTTGTATAGATTCTTTTCTACTTTGTGAATGTGAAAACACTGTAAGCTTAGTGGACTGTAGATTTGTTAGCAGTTTTCTATTTTGTTAAGTAGCTGGTACTTGTTGAAAGACCTACACTGTCCTGCTTGTTATTTGAAAATATTGTAAAAACCAATTATTTTTAAAATAGTAACCGTGGAGTTTCTTGCCGGCTCTTCTTTATAGAAAACGACCAGTTGGAACCGTGCACCAGGTAGGATATGTGAAATAAAATATTTTTGTTTTGAATTTTGAATTTTTATTTTATTAATTATAAGTTGAATCATTTATTATCAAATCCAGATAGGTACGGCGAGAACATGTAATGACGATTAAGGAATTTTGTCAGCCTTATGTCCAAAATCTTATCCAAATCTTAAATATACACCATCTCTTCGATTTAAAAGAAGCTGCTTGCACTTCAGGTGCCCATCTAGTCCAGGTACGCATACCATACCTTGGCCTTGGCAGTCGCTGTCAATCCTACAGGTATCTCCACCACCTAAAAAAACACCTAATTAGCGCAAACGTACCCTTAAAAAATCCGTTAAGAGCCCATCATAATACTTCAGCTCAAATTCAATCTTTATCTCGCTTGCACGACACTGCTCGCGGACTTAGTGAGAGTGAGACTGAGTGGCGGGAAGAAGGATCCAAGGCGCCAATAATTTGGGTAATTTTTTTACGGCGAAAATATCGGTAATTTAAAAAAAAAACATTGTATCTGCTATAATTATTTCAGTTATTACGCAAACATGATTTAATTTAAAGTACTTTGAATACGATTTTTACGATCTGGTTATTGTTCGGTTTGGAGGTAACTTTGGTTTTTAATTCTATTTATAAAATTTAATAGAGTCGTGTTTTCGGCAAACATAGTACTTAACATTAATCCTCAACCTAACGGAGTAACCGAGGATCATTCTTAGCAATTTGAGGTATTTTGACTCTTAAGAATCGGCTACTGAATCGGTTGAATGCAGTTTAGGTTCTATTAAATAAATATTGCGTATGCACAAAAGGGTTCGTTTCAGCCCTTTCCAGTAGTTGGATGTCCGATCCGTTTTTTAACGGATGTCGAATTTAATGACATTGGGTTGGAGAGAATGTAGGGGCCAACATCCGACAAAAAGTGGGAATGACCCGTATGGGTGGGTCAGTTCATAACTCGGGTGATCCCTCACTCGTCCGCGTACGTGTAGTGAGTGACCCTCCCGCAAACACAAGTTGAAAACGTGCAACAAGGGCTCCGCAAAAACCACATGACAATCACTAATACACTTGAATGCACTTATTGCTGGGTTTGATTGCCTATTGCTAGTTTGCGGGAGTTTCGAAATCACATCCATTAGCTGAATTGCGCATTTAATGGTCAACTATCCACATTAATCAGTTTATCAAAAACGGATTCTGGAACTTCAATCATAAATGACGCAACTTGCAATTTTCGGAAAAAAAAAAACAACTTTAATATCTGCAGATCCACAGATTCCCTCCACATGTTCACATATTTCCTTCTCCGTTGTGTCTGGATGTAGTGACCAAACATGCATAAACTTCTTCCTCTGAATTGCTTGAAGCGAAGCAATTTGAGTGTTTTCTCCTTTTTGTATGGCAGTAACCTTTTTTGTTCGTTTTTTATTATCAGCTACTACTTTCCATTCTTCGAAAACAACGTTATCCTCCAATACTGTCTCAGCGGTATCCGATAAACTCTCCGTTCCAAACCGTTAATCGGAATAAAATCACGGAGACAAAGTTTGCGAGTCAAGGTAGTACCCGTATGAACCTACCTTTATAGTTTTAGAAAGATAATAATTAAAATATCCATAATTACTTTCGTAGTATGAAGACCCCAGGTTGTAAGCAGCTACCTGAGCCACCAGCATCACGAAAGTGAACAACAGCGCGACTTGCAAAAACTTCATGATGACAAACAGTACGTAACTCTGATGAGCTTGTGAAATGTTCTAAATATTTCTTGTGTTTGACAGATATTTATAGTTAAAGTAATTATCCTATGGAAAATTGATTTGATTTGTCTCCATAATTAATACTTTATTTTAATGAACACAAATCAATTACATATTTTAATGAATTTTAATGAACAAAAATCAATTACTTCACACTAAAATCATTATAATAATTGTATTTGGTATGGTGGATTAGCAATATTGCATTAAGTCCGTATTCCTCAACAATTACCGTGAGATTTAGGTAAATAGACGACATTTTAAGGGTTCCGTACGTCCGAATGTAAAAGTTTTATAGGATCACCCATATCTGTCTTGCAGCCAGCAAGACAGATATGGGTGATCCTATAAAACTTTCTGTCTGTCTGGCTGTCTCTCCAACTGTCACAGCCAATTTGCTCCGAATTTACTGGACCAATCTAGTTGAAATTTGGTACACATAATATGAATTTCTGTAACCCAAACACGGACGTGTAACGTAAATAAATAAATTTAAACTAATAATTATGGGGGTCACTTTTCGGGGGCAAATTATAAAATTAAAAAAAAAAGTTTTGCAAACTGTACCGTGTGAGTCCGTGTGACATATCAAATGAAAGGGCTTGTTCTGAGGATCTCAAATATATATCTAGACTAATATCATAAAGAGAAAAGATTTGATTTTTTGTATGTTTGTTTGTAATAAATAAACTCAAAAACTACTAGACCAATTTAAAAAAATCTGTACACAGGCTATAATTTATAAAAATATCACGCCAGCGAAGGCAGAAGCAAGTTTTTTTTATTTTTATTAGGTATTTAATACTTTCGAAGATAATCAAGAAAATCTATGAAAATCATCCCTTAACTCCGACACTAAAATTTTGAAAAAAATACTGGGAATGGTTCTTTACTTATAGATTACAGGAAAACCTATAAGAAGTCTATGGTCTTAAAATAACATGGTAAAGCTCTCAATATCGTGCCTGCAAACTTACATTTGCTATTGGAAAGTATGGGAGAACATGTTTTCAACAACAATGTCAAGTTTGTTCTTGGAATAAAAACATGGTAGATAACGTATTTATCGTACGGAACCCTCATCACGCGAGTTCAACTCGCACTTGTCCATTTTTTTTCCAACTACCAAACGAAATTGATAAACTCTTTTTGCATTTGATAGCCCAATTGGCGAAGAAGGGCGTTGTTAGCTGCGCTACAGTTTATACTTTTGCAGCTACCATCGTTTTTACTTGTAATTAGTCTTGTGTTTTTGTTTCAAAATAAACTTTTTATTATTATTTATTATTAATTCTTGAGGAAGGTAATATCACGCTACGACGCTAAAAAGTAAACGTTAACGGGGCGGTTTGGTTTCACAAAAGTTAGGTCGACGACTGACGCAGGAGTAAAACTCATCAGTCACATTTTGGAGGCCTGAGAGAAGTCCCAGGATGCAATTGGCATCTTCTGTGAAAAGCGTTCTTCTCAAAGCGTTTAACTGCGTTTACCACAATACACTGATCTGTAAATTACACCACTATGGAATTCGTGGACAAGCTGCTGATATTGATCTTTCCTATCCATCAAACAGGCAGCAAAAATTAATCGTTAACTGAGCGACGTCCTTAAGGTCTCTAGTTAAAATGGGCGTGCCTCAAGGTTCAATTCTCGGCCCTTTCTTATTTCTAGTTTATATAAATGACCTTCCTTACATGATGGCTAACTTATCGGATATAATTCTATTTGCTGACGACACTTCTCTTATTTTTTAATAGACAGAAAAGATACAGATGTCTTTCATGTCAACTATAGTCTGGCTGTTCTTTCGAAATGGTTCGCAGCTAATAATATTTTACATAATGCGAACAAAACTAAAGGTTCTCATTACTAAATGTACCTCAAGTGGGTCTAAATCTAAAACTTGATGGCAAAAACTAGATGCAATAACGGAAACTATATTTTTAGGAATTTCTTTAGATTCAAAATTACAATGGGACCACATTAGAACTCTTACAGGTAGATAAAGTTAAGCTGCATTTGCAGTAAGAAAAATAAGGCATTTGACTGATATAAACACAGCTAGGTTAGTATACTTTGCTTATTTCCAAATTATCATGTCTTATGACGTTCTGCTGTGGGGATCGGCAGCTGACGTATATTCAATTTTCATTTTACAAAAGAAGATTAAATCATTCCGCACAATCTCAGTATCTGCCTAGCCTTTTCCCAACTATGTTGTTGTCGGCTTCCAGTCTAACCGGATGTAGCTGAATACCAGTATTTATTCCGCACAATCTATAAAATGTTTTTAAATATTTTAATCTGGGCTTTAGTCGGAATAATGTAACCATGATAAATTAAATCTTTATTTTAAATCTTTGTGTAAAAACTGTATCCTGTATATTTTCCCGACTTCGAAGGTAGGAACAGGTCCTTTCATCAAAATCCGTTCAGCCGCTTTAGCGTGACAGCGTAACAAACAAACAAACTCACTTACGCATTTGCAATACTAGCAGCGCCCCGCGGTTTCACCCGCATAAGTCTCGATCTCGTGGGAATATCGGGATAAATAGTATCCTATGTGATAATCCAGGTTATAAACTATCTGTGTGTTAGATTTCATCCAAATCCATTCAGTAGTTTTTACGTGAAAGAGTAACAAGCAATCATCCATCCATCCTCACAAACTTTCGTAATTATAGGATCAAAATAAGTAGGAAGTAGGATAAGTATGATTACTAGCTGCGCCCCGCGGATTCACCCGCATAAGTCTCGATCCCGTGGGAATGTCGAGATAAAAATTATCCTATGTCCTAATCCAGGTCATGGTCTACCCATTTGCCAAATTTCATCTAAATCTGTTCAGCCGTTTAAGCGTGAAAGCGTAACAAACAAAAAAACTCGCTTTCGCATTTATAATATTAGTTAGGATAAATATATTTTGTTCATTCGCGAACTATTAGAAATAATAGGTAAGTTTCGATTTTTTAACCGACTTCCAAAAAGGAGGAGGTTATATGTTCGTCGCGTATGTTTGTTTTTTTTTATGTATGTCCACCGATTTCTCCGTCAATTGTGGATCGATTTTGAAAATTATTTTTTTGTTTGAAAGGGTATGCTCTCGAGGTAGTCTCATATAAATTTTATTAGCTTTGCTTCGATAGTTTTTGAGTTAGCTTCAATAATACGTGCTTTTTCCCACTTAGTATGTGGATGATATGATAAGTTCCTGTCACTGTTATTTACATAGCAGGTAGTGGTATTCTAATTTGTGTGGGGTAGGAACCACAACTAAAAAGTGAAAAATAAAAACTTTTTACAAAAAAAAAACAACCGACTTCCAAAAACACTACAAAGTGAAAAATAACTTTAATTTCGGAAGTCGGTGACAAAAACGAAAATTCAAAACCAAAGACACCGACTTCCGAAATTAAAGTTATTTTTCACTTTGTAGTGTTTTTGGAAGTCGGTTGTTTTTTTTTTTTTTGTAAAAAGTTTTTTTGTTTTATCATTATTTGATATCAATGTCCGTCATATCTGTGAAGTTTCGTTCCAGTGATTCTACGAAAACTACATGACAAGCACGCATATTATTATTATTACTAGCTTCTGGCCGCGACTTCGTTCGCGTGGAAGTCGTCAGACACCACAATATACCTACTACAATAACAGCCACTTTTTGTAAAACTTCCCTCGTTTGTAGTTTTATTCTCAGCAGCCAAAATATACAGAGAGTCAATGGTGACTCGGGAGCAAGCAACGTAGGTAATAGTTGTCCGTGTGAGAAGCAGCTTGTCCTGAGGTCGACACCCACAGCCTTCAGCCATCGGTGTCGGCCCCTGAGACTTGTTGATCGCAAAGCATACGCTCCCAGAGAACTGCACGCGCTTAAACTGGTAATGTTGGGGAATTAGTGGTATACGCGCTATAAACACTGTCTCGCCATCGCCACAACCTGTTACAATTTCCGTCTCGATGACGTTTCTCTGCAAAGACATGACTTTGAGCCAGGTTCCGTTACACAGATATACAACCGGAAGTCCACTTGCCATTTGCGAATTGAGAAATTCTACGGGGTAATGTATGGCATCATCTTCCTCCATATCAGTATTAATGGAGGTGTATATTATCACTTCACTCCCTTCGCTTTTTGGGGCTTGTGGCTAAGTAATAACAGCTGCACGGGTCGATCGATCAGGTTAAGCTACGCTTGCCGCGGTTGGTCCGTGGATGGGTGACCATCTTTACATACCAAGTCCCCTCCGTGCCTCGGAAAGCACGTTAAGCTGTTGGTCCCGGCTGTCTTTTGTAGATCTTTGACAGTCGTTACGGGTAGTTAGAAGCCCAAAAAGTCTGACAACCAGTCTTACCAAGGGGTATCGTGTTACCTAGTTACTAGGTTGAGGAGGTCAAAATACTGGTATTCAGCTGCATCCGGTTAGACTGGAAGCCGACCCCAACATAGTTGGGAAAAGGTAGGCAGATGATGACTCCCTTCGCTTTTTGAAAAAGATGAAAAGGCTATGTCAAAGAGGAAAATAGTACAAAAGCCACTAGTAGTCCCACGTAATAGACTAAAAGTATGCAACACAAATTGTTATACCATGGCGGTGAAAATATATAACCACTTAGCCGAAGAATTTAGAAGTGCTAATAGAAAACTGTATAACTGGTTATGTGAGCGATGTTTTTATTCCATCAATTATTATTTTGAGTGTAAAATGTAAAACTTATTTATTAAAATTATTATGACAGATACACATTGACATTACTTATATAATATTGAAACATTTTCATTATTCTTTCTATTTTTTATTGACATGACATCATTATGAAGTGACAACGAAGCCGAAAACAAAAATGATTTAGATATTGAAAAATATTAATATTTCCGCTGTACACTGAAATATTGTTCCTTTGTTTTTGTTTACACCTAGGGAGAGAAAGAACAAAAATATAGGCTTTAAAAGAAATAACACACGATAATTCCATTACAGGATAACTTGTTGTATTGATTCACTTGATATTGCCGAGCTTTACGAAATAGGCCGAATGACGCGCAATAATTTATTTATTTATTTATCTTTAAATCAGGCACATTACCCATAATTTGTTAGTATTACTTACAACTATGTTAGTATAATTAATTAAGACAAACTTTTACAAACAATAACAATAATACAACACACTTACAGAACACTATATCTATTAAGCCACCTTCTGGAGACTCCTGGCAACAGTACATGTACTGCGCACAGGTGCCCCATCAGGTGGCCTTCAGTCTTACTAGCAACAATGCTCAGGAGACTGCTGTCGCTGTGTCGCATCCGACGCAGCAGTGACGCGGATCTTTTACGGATGATCGCAAAAAAGTCATCTGTACGCGCTGCTGCGAACATCCCTGACGCGCTACAGAAACGTGGCAGCGACAGCAGTATCCTAAAAGCATTGTTGTATTGCACACGCAGGGCATTAAACGTTTTTTGCGTGTATCTGGTCCACAGACTGCAGGTATAAAAAGCCTGGCAGTATGCCCTAAACAGTGTTATCTTAACGTTATTGTCACACTTTGCAAATCTGCGGGCCAGCATGTTGCATCGAACGGCCAATGCCCTGCGCTCTCTCTCCATATCACAGTTATCAGTGCCATCCTCTGTAACCCAGTGACCAAGGTATTTAAACTGTTTTACTCGGTTTAGAGTTGCACCACATAGCGAGACTGGTGGTACTACTTCATAGGTCTTGTTTTGTGCTATAAAAACTAACAGCTCGCTTTTCTTGGCATTATAACTTAGTCCATGGGCTCCAGCATAGCACTCACATATATTTAATAGCTTCCTGAGGGCACTGATCGACGGACTCAGCAGCACCATATCGTCAGCATAGCTGATGTTGTTAAAAGACACACCATCTATCGAGCATCCGATGCCAGTGCTGCTGAGTTCCTCGATCAGCTTATTCATATAGATATTAAATAATTTAAGTGAGGTCAGACCCCCCTGCCTCACTCCGCACTCTAGCCTGTACACATCTGAATAAGCGCCTGCCCACCTTACAGTGTTATATTGGTTACCGTACCAGAACTTAAACATATTAATTATTTCTGGCGGCATTTTAGCTTCATTCGACAGTTTATTCCATAAGATGTCATATGAGACAAGGTCAAACGCCCTCGATAAATCCAAGAAGCATGCATACACAGGTGTCCTTCTCCCAGTGTAATATTGCACTGTACTCTTTAGAGTCATTATCGCAGTCTCGGTCGATAACCCATTTCTAAAACCAAACTGTCTGTCATTAATGTTTAATTGTTTACCTAGATAACTGTCAAGTAAACTATCCAAAATTTTAGCTACAACTGTTGCTAAAGAAATCGGTCTGTAATTGCCTATATCTGACATATCACCTGTTTTATTCTTAGGAACGGGCACCACAACTGTTTTCACTAGATCAGCCGGCAGATAAGAATGACTGACACACAGGTTGAACAATAAGGCAAGAATCCTTGGGAGATGAACACCTGCGTTCTGCAGATGCTCAATACTTAAGCTGTCGTGACCTGGCGACTTACCCCTAGACATGTTTTTGATGACGGAAGACACGTCACGGGCAGTGAAACGCACACTTAGGTCATTACAGCTTACATTTGGTGTTTGGTCTGCTGCACCTAGAGGTGGATCAATTTTAAAACGCTGACGAAATAAGTTCGCAATATCGATTGACTCACTTTTACCCTCTACACTCGAGGGGAGACTCGACTCAGGGTTCAGCCTTTTCGTTTCTCTCCAAAAGCTTCCAAAATTCCTCGCCGAGTGGTGAGAAGCAATAATGTCCATTTTAATTTGATGCTGGTTGTTTTGACACCACTTTAGCTTTGTTTTAAAAGCTTTTCGCGAGTCACGCATTTGGTTGTAAATGGGCCCCGCACCGGGTCTACCATACTGCATCCAAAGCTCAAACCTTAGTCGAGCCTCCGCATGAGTCTCTTTAACATGCCTGTTCCAACCCGTGACATACCTCCGCTTCCGTTCAGTCCGACACACACAAGTCGACGCTGCTGACTCACTCAAAATACTAATCACAGTGTTGTACAAACTATCTATATGTGGTCTATGCTCCAGGTTATGGCACATATTATCACAGCATTTATGAAAAACAACAGGAAAGCCAACGTCTTTCATCTTATCATGACACAATTCTTGGTACCTTTTTATCTGACTAACTTCTCTAATCCCCCACTTAACTTTGTTACATAAGATATTACTGCTAACAAGTTTTGGCTGCAATACTTTAAAGTTACATGTCAGTTTCAAGGGTAAGTGGTCCGACCAGAAAACATCACACACAATCTCAACATCAACAACAGTTTGAAAAGCGGCCTGAGTGACCAGACCGTGGTCGAGCCACCTATGACAGTTATCATGAGCATCACTAACGTAGGTGTATGTATCAGAATTCAGTCCGAGTCTCTCAATATCTGCACATAACCATTTTTGCTCATTACAGAAACTAAGTAACTCAATACCAAAACGCTCACCTGGGTGTGAATTAAAATCTCCCAACACAAATACACTTTCAACGTTCTCGATCTCAACAATTGCACTTACTTCGCTTAAACATTCCGTAAACTCAATAAGGTTGTCCACTGAGTCCGTAGGCATGTAAACGGAAAAAACTATAAACACTCGCTCCGCCACTACAAATTTAGCTGCAACTAGCCGCACACTTTTACACTCAATGACGGACACCGATGTAAACAAACTCCTTCTCCAGATAAGCGCCACTCCACCATACGGCCGCCCGCGTAGTATCTCGGTCGACGTATCCACAGCTGACTTGCCCGCAAATGCGAACTCTTTATGGATAGTTCCTAGGTAGGCTATGTCGTGCGGCAACAGCCACGTCTCCTGAAGTGCAATGATATCAGCCGACTGGCAAAGTGATCTCACACCGTCAATAGATCTATGAATAGATTTACAGTTGAAGCTTACGAATTTAACTAGACTTTGTTCCATTATGGCTACTAGATGTGGGCACTCGTAATATTTCAGTAGATTTACCTCTAAAATTAATAAATCTTCTGAAATTAACACCTTCGGGCCACAGATTGTCGTCCATGAAGACCGGTAACTTATGTCTCGGAACAAAAACTTTATAGACATTGTAGTCCCTTTCCTGTTTCATAGTAACGCTTTCCAACTGCACGGTCACCTGAGTTTTACTAAAAATATAGCTCGATATATCGCTGACTGATGCACCTTTGTCTACGTTATTGATAAACTTTAATATCTGCCGCTTTGAACTTCATATCAAACTCATTCTTTGCCGTACCTTTTTGACCAATAAAACGATTTTTGTATCGTTTTTTCCTAATTTCTATCCATTCTTCCTCTTGCTTATTTCCTTTCCAAATACCTGGTTCCTGTACAACATCCGCTAAGGTCCTTTGCTTTGGTTTCCCGTTAGCATCGCGATTTATTTTTTATAATACACGAGCTTCTAATTTTCGGCTTGGCCGAATCTTCGGCTGGTTCATAGCCGAAAATGAAAATATGGCCGAATTATGATTTATTGGCCGAAAATGGCCAAAAAGGTTTTATCATGATTTGATGTCAATATCCGTCATATTTGTCAAGTTTCGTTGATTTAGTTTAATCCAGTAATTCTGCGAAAAAAGAGGATTAAATGACAAGCACACATAATGTGATTCATTACTATTTATAATGTCATTAATAAACAATCATGATTATATAATTTTGACATATTTATGTCCAAATCATCCATATCTCATCGGTCTATGTTTAGCACCGTCATCGTCTCTTCGATTCAAAATGATTGCGCATTTACGGTGCCCGTCTACCAAACTAGGTATGCATCCTATATTGCCTGGGCAGTCGCTGTCAGTCTCACAGTCTTCTCCATAACCTGAACAAATAATGTTATTTATTAATAAGCGCAAAAATCTGTTAAGAAACGGCTACTAAATCGGTTGAATGCAATTGACGGCCGAACCCGATAACCTATTTTCAGTAAAGACAGATAAGATTTCCTTTTCTCTGAACAGATTATTGGGACGTCAAAACCATAGATAGTTAGTTTTTTCTATCTCCAGTATGCTAAAACTGGTGATAGATAGGTTATTGGGTTTGGCCATTAGGGTTCGAGTAAATAAATGTGAGTAAACTTATGTAACCTACATTTCAGTGAAGTTATAATAACCCAACTAGCAAAACAGTCGAATAATGAATGAGTTATTCAGCTACAGATATAATAAATGTTGAGTAGTTGCTACGTAGTAACCACAATGTAGTGTAAAAGCGTTTATTACAACTTTTTAGCATTTTTCGCTTTTAAGTGCTTTAACCGTGTCGTATAAACGTTTACTCGATATTCTTATAGTGCATTTATTCAATAGTCATATAGTAACTACCATTTCTCGTTTATACGACATGTGGTGCAGTAATTGCGCTATTAGAATAATCGATTCCCAAGTTTCATGTTTAAAAAGCTGATATATGGCTGCTACTTGACATTACTGTATTGGAGCGAATTCGCCGAATAAAAGCTGTCTATTTACTGAAAAGTATCTTAATATCTATAATAGCATGCTAAATCGATTAGACGCATGTAAGTGTTTATATTGCAGTTACTGAACTTGAATCGTTATGAATGCTGGTTTAACACATTTATTGAATTAGGTGTTCTATAACTGATTTTTAATTACTTTACAAGCTATATAATATCTCATCCAGCGCAACAGTATTTTATTGAAAAATATTAACAATTTAGGTGATGGATTACGAAAGGAAAAAAAAATATGGAAAAGAAATAAATATATTTAATGAAGGAATACCAAAATTGTCTACATATGGCGGCATTATGTCCTATAAATGAGATAAAATCATACAATTATTCGACTAACAACCGATATATTGTGATGTAATAGCAATATATTTATTTAAATTTGTTTAATGGATCTTGCATAGATATGCAAAATTCTAAAGACAGTATTCTATAACATTCTACATTAAGTTCCTAGGTATATTCAATAATTCAATTTTTGTAGATATTTAATATAATAAGTCACACACAAAGTTCTGTTTCATAAAGTAATATAAAAATTGTGATGAAATAACTGATATTCAACGAAATTGTGGAATAATAGCAAATTATTTACTTTTAACTAACAAAACTGTCGATTTATGGCTAATCGCCAACATTTACTCCATGATTTTGTTGATTAATAGTAACGAAAAAGCTTTAACTCCATCAATGGTCATGGAAAGGCAGCAATATTGCTATTGCTACTCTAAATTTGGTCCAGTTTTGCTTTTACTCGATAATTATATCACAATTATGTTCCTTATTCACCAGTAACACGACTTTCATAGCACTACTAGCTGAATAATTTGCGCCCAAATTGCGTTGAGTAAACGTTTACTCCCTTTTTACTCGACTGCCCCAGAAGGAGGGTAATGTTTTTCGAGAGTATGTATGTATGTTTGTATGTATGTATGTATGTCTATTTCTTTGGCACGCTCTGTAGACTAAACAGCTTGATGGATTTTAACATATGAGGTGTCGTTAGATTTGTATTAATTGTGGGAGTGTCATAGGCTATATAATATTTATATATTGCATCTGCAAATAGAAAAAAAGGGAGGGGTAGGTTTAAAAAAAACATTATTGGTATCAAATAAAAGCTAATATTTAATCTAAATATATAAAAACGAAAGGTCACTCACTCACTCACTCACTCACTCATTCACTCACTCACTCACTCATTCACTCGCTCAGTCATCAAGAAAAATCGAAAACCGCTTGATGTGTGAAGATGAAATTTGGTAGGAGGGTAGTTTATAGTTAGTAGACGTCCGCTAAGAACGGATTTTTGGAAATTCGACCTTTAAGAGGGTGAAAAGGGGGGATTTTGTTTGTATGAAAAATCTTATTCCTTGAGTTAATAAACTTGAAACTTGGCCGAATACTTATCTATGTAAATTATAAAGTTTGCCACTTTTAGTTTTTCTAAAGCACCCCCTAAAGGAGGATTGGGGGGTATCAAAGTTCGTATGGCAGGATTTTAACAAGCGGTCTAATTAACTCGAAACTCAGTATTTATAATTAAAACTGAAAATAAATAAAAACGTATATCAGGGTTTTTTGAAAATCTACCCCTAATGGGGTGAAATGGGGTATTAATTTTTACAATGGAGGATTTTACTGTGTAGCTTAATTAACTTAAAAATTGGTATAAATAAACTTTAAAGTCAAATAATGGAAACGTCACAATAGATTTTTCAAAAATTATTATCACGCTATTTGCTATGGGGGATGAGGAATATAGCATTATGTTCGTATTCTTATATAGTTTACCGCAAATTGTAAAAAGACTAGCCAAAAGGTTAGAATATTGCAGATAGTTACGTATTTAACCTTTTGTACCTTTATGGAGCTAAGCAGTCAATCATAGCATATACAGGATGGATTTTGAGATGGAGCAATAAGAACCTTAACCGTTGTCGCTACAAGAAAACGGTCTTAGGAGACTGTCCTTAACATTTTGAAACATTTTGATCTGCATTCACAGATTTTGAAAAAAATTACAGTCATTAAGAAAATGGCGAATTTTCACAAAAACTTTTTTGATGCCAGTCGATCCTATTTCTTATTCTTTATTATTAGGATCAAAAAATTATATTGGGCCAACTGAGGTTTGAGTACGAGAAAAGTCAGAAATTGAAAAATAACTCCCATACATTTCGTAGGAAATGAGAGGAGATAGAACACAATACAAGTATACCTTTGTATGTTGAAAAATATTTTTAATGAGGTACTTACTATTATTCAAATGAACACAATATACAAAGAAGTTGAATTATTCCAATACTTCACTGGGCTGAATAAGGACCGAATGTAGCAGATAGTTACAGATTTAACTTTTAAATGATTATCAATCCGCTATGCTTTTATGCAGCTAAGCAGTCAATCATCAATTCATCCATCTATACTAATATTATAAATTCGAAAGTAACTCTGTCTGTCTATCTGTCTGTATGTTACCTTTTCACGCCTAAACCACTGACCGGTACCCTAATTGAACACAATCACAATTTGTTTCGATTTGAAACAGATTTCTAATCCACTGCTTCATAAGTTGGAAAAAAAATCTGTTCAACAACGTAAATAACGCAATGAATGTTGTTGAAATGTCAAAATGAAACAAATTTCACGAAATTGCTTACGAAAATGAGTTACGCAATTAGGGTACGGGTTTCGATAAAATTTGGCAAGGAGATAGATGGCATCCTGGAGAAGGACATAAGCAACTTTTTGTCTCAAAAATAAACCTAAGGGGATGAAAGTTTGTATGGGAAACCTATCATTTCTTAAGTTAGGGCAATGAAAATTTAAATTTGTGCTTTTGGTAACAAATCAAGAATGACGTATTTCAGCGTTTTTCAAAAATTATCCCTCAAGAGGATAAAATAGGGGATGATATTAAAATTCACATGTAATATTGTTTTTTTGTCTTCTTTTCAAGAGATTTTTGGGATTGGAAATATAGTCATAGTCCGTATCTTGGATTAACATTTAGTCTTTATTAAAAGATATTAGAATTTAAATTCATAAACTAACTTTTCAAACATGCAGGTCGTGTATTAATATGTTCAATGGCGGCAAGAGTAGGTACTACAAATCAATGGTGACAATAATAGTAAAACGAACAATTTGTATTTTAAGAAAGGCATTTAGAATCATGTAAACTTAATTAGAATCATATAAAATTTGTTAAAAAAACCGGTCAAGTGTGAGTAGGACTTGTGCCCTGAGGGTCCCGTTTCAAAGCTGTGCCTGCTCGGCTGCCCAAATTTCCAAATCTGGATTGAAGGACAAACTTAAAATGAATAACAACATATTATGTTGTAATGTATTAATGTTAATGTTGTTCTTTTTCAATTGAAAAAGAACTTTTATTAGAGTAATTAAATACAGACTAAATGTTACTTCAAGACACAGCCTATGAATTTAAATCTCAGATTGCAGAAAAAACTTAACTTTGCCGTTCATTATAGAACTATAAATTACCAATTTTCGGATTATCCGAAACAGGAATCTCCCGAAACAACCGTGTCCGGTGAGAACCTGCGTCAGGTGGAAGGTATGGACGCCGTGGCGCCTCTCTAGCCACTCTTCAATGAGGGAACTTATTGCCACAGTTGTGGCGTGCCCATTATTGCGTTGACTAGGAAATTTGATTTTCGTTACACTTCCAAGAGACCGTAGATCTAAGTTTTTAATATCTATTTCAACTTGATTCCTCCACGCATTCCTGAGAAAAAGAGTCTTGACAGACACTGAAGTCATCCTTTAAGGGCTTTAATGTTTCATTTTGAGGTACGGAACCCTAAAACAGATTTATTATCAGCCTGTTACCTTTTCATGCCGTAACGGCTAAACGGATTTAGATGATAGGCATACGGATAGGCCATGACCTGGGTTAGGACATAGGATACTCTGAATCCCGGTAGCACGTTCCTGTGGGATATTTTCCGACATCCACGCGGGCGAAGCCGCGGGCAAAAGCTAGTTATTTTAATAAAACTAAAAAGCTTGAAATAAAAAAAGTTATTTAAAAAACAAAAAACCCGACTGCAAAAACACATAACTGAAAAGAGAAAAACAAGCATTATAATCTATAGAATTTTGGTATTGCAGGCGGGACAAACCAATAACCTGAAATGATGGTGTAAATTTTGTTTGTCCCGCCTGCAATACCAAAATTCTATAGATTATAATGCTTGTTTTTCTCTTTTCAGTTATGTGATTTTGCAGTCGGGTTTTTTGTTTTTTAAATAACTTTTTATACGCCTTGTTACATCTACATTATTGAACTATGAGCTGAAACAGAAACGTGGCCTCGACTATTATAGCACATATTTTTGCCAGTTGGGAAGTAACAAAATGCGTTTGTCATATTAGTACGTCACACAATGTGTAATGCTGCGCCTTGTTGTGAATCTACCTTTATAGTTTACTAGCTGCGCCCCGCAGTTTCACCCGCATAAGTCACGATTCCATGGGAATATCAGGATAAAAAGTATCCTAACCTAGGTTATGAATTCATGATCTATTCATATACCAAATTTCATCTAAATCAGTTCAGCCGTTTCAGCGTGAAACCGTAACAAACAAGCAAACAAACTCACTTTCGCATTTTTATTATTAGTTAGGATAGAAAAGGTAAAATAAATAAGATAATTAAAATATCCATACTTACTTTTGTAGTATGAAGCAGCTACCTGAGCCACCAGCATCACGAAAGTGAACAACAGCGCGACTTGCAAAAACTTCATGATGACAAACAGTTAAGAAATGTTCTAAATATTTGTTGCGTTTCGCAGATATTTATAGTTAAGTTATTATCCCATGAAAAATTGAATTGATTTGTGTCACAAATCAATTAAATTAAAAAGAAAATTGCATCGTATAAATTAGATTAACTATTTGAATAAATTTAACTGACTTGGGTCCATAGTAAATTCTTTATTTTAATAAGGCATAAACTAAGAACACAAATCAATTAAATTAAAAAGAAAATTGCATCCTATAAATTAGCTTACCTAATCTGATTTATAGATTAGTTAACTAGTAAGAAAACTATAAAGGTGGGTCTACACCAAGTCACAGCGTGACGAACGAAATGTGTCAAGTTCTTTATTTATACAGACAAGCAATGTTCTTAATTTCCCTCGGCAAACCTTGTGCTTCGTCAGTCATCGGATTTCAATCAGTTGTGCACTAGGTGCAGACCGGACGCTCTCAATCGACTTGGAAGTATATAGAGTTCTTAGTACTATTTTAACTTAATGTAATTTATTTAAAAAATGGGAGGAAAGCCTCTAAAGTTGCAGGCACGACATACAGAAAAATAGTTTTACAGTTCTATATAGTTCCCACGGAAATCAAAACAAAACAACAATAAAGTACTTAGTTCTGAATACACGATAAATCTAATAATTGATGGACATGAAAATTAGCATTCGTTTGTATTCGGAAATCCGATGATACCCGAGGGTCATTAAGAAAATATAAATACTGTACAAGGTGTGTTTTATCGTATTTAGATAACGATACTCATCACATTTGACACTGTATATGGATAGCCATTATGACGGCTTCGCAGTGACGTAGTATTGCTTCTCAGTATTAACAAACCCACATGGCTCATTCTTATCGGGTCTCGGGACCGCCAATCTCTCCAACAAACTTTCATAAATTTGACATCCGATTAGAATACAGATCCGATACTCGATAGGGGACGGACGGGCAAGAAGGAGATGTCGGGCAAGAAGAATAAAACCATCAAATCGCTGCTTGATCGATAAAAAGGACAGCGCTAGTACTGCTCAATGCGTCCCACAGACGCGCTAACCGACAGTGGTCCGCCGACCACTTGGAAGTGTAACTTTAAATTCTGTGCGATAAATTACAATTTCGAAGAAAAAATTTGTAAAAAACAGCTGTAAGAACATCGTGTTTGTTTTATTACATTCTTGGATGTCTAAATTACGATATTTTCACTAAAGTCTGTTAATATTAGACGTGTCAATGCCGTACTTTCCTTTTGTTGGTTGCGTCATCTTTTCTAATTATACCTATAATAAGTAAATATATAATAGGTAAATATGTAACCATTTTGCCCGCCCTGGTCGGGCAAAACGGATTATGACAGTTTTTTTTTTTAAATGATCTGAGTTGGAGAAGGCTTATTTTTTTCTTATGTTTGATGTCAAATAACAAAGCTAAATGTCCAAAGATTATAATAATAAGTTACTGATAAATATAAATTATGTTACACTAGTTTTTCTTTTTATCCAAAGTTAGAATATCCTTCTTGCCCGTCCGTCCCCTAAGTGGGAACAGCGTGAAACAGTTCGTACTTTGACTACGGAAAATAAACCGAACCCTAAAGCTAAGCACATTACAGCCGCATCAGGCCATGCAAACATTTTAAATAAATACTTGTCAATTTATCACTTAATTTATGTTATAGTATTGTGGCGGCATCTACAACGCCACATGTGAACTACACACATCAAAAACCTGACGTCACACAAATCCTGCATCCCGCAAGCAGTGTTTACCGCGAGATCAGCATGTATATAACTTGCCGACATCAATCGTCTAGTCGGAGGATCCTCCATTTTCTATAGAGGATGAGAGTGAACTTTACACCCTGTTCCTCATAGGTACCTCTAAAGTAGAATTCTGTATTTGCATTATGTATGTTATGTTATGATCATCCCCTACATTAATTTGTATTCTGTTGTATTTTATTTTGTTAAAGTTAATTACCTATTAATTAACTTTGTTTAAAGGAACATGACCAAAGTCATAAGACTTTATCTTTGTATAGACATGCATACCCTAACCAAAATGACCATATCTAAATAACACATGGTGCATTTAAAAGAACATTAGACCTAGATTTTGAAAGAATTCCTCTATTTTAATGTCTAGTTTTCCTGCCAAACAGCTCATTCGTCACACTTCAAAAAACTATTGATTGCAAATCATTTTCTGTCAGGCGTTTTATACACAATTAATTCAGAATCGAATTTTGGTAACAGTTAGTGTAACCTAGTAGGGGTAGGGCTTGACTAGATTTAGCAATATAAATAACTAAATGTTGTGGCACAACTCGCCACTAGGTCCGGCGGCTGAAACCAGCTTAAAATGTACCAAAACCGTGGTCAGAACTATGTACCAGAATGTATCTATAGGCAATCTTTCCATCAGGACTGTGTGAGGTCGCTAAGCGGAGAAGCTAAACTACGAAACTATGTGTAGGTACTTCATTTCATTTAACCCTTTTCGAGCAGAATAAAACCAAACTAAGCTATGAAAATCAAACGATCCTATTGGATATACATTCATCGCTAAGCAGCTTAACACATCTCTGTTGGAAAGGTGGCGTTAGGATAGTTATAACACAATGGGCCTACCAAATGCTTAGAATTCCATATACTAATAAAGCGATCAAACAGTGTAAAGGAAAATAAAACAAATATTATCTCACAAACAACGTAGGTAGGTACCCCTTTTTTATTTAATCTTTAAGCATTTATTTCAAAATCTAAATAAATATAAGCCATGGCAGTGAAGAGCCGGCCAGTCCCAACAATTTAGTCCCAGTAACATTTACTTTATCCACTTTGACGGGAACTGAATGCTTCAACACGTCCATGTTGTTTTGTTCCCCATCAAGATGTTTTGAAATTGCACGGATAATTCACTGGCTGCACGTCTCTAAATACGTTGCGTGCGCAAAACACATTTGATGCACCGAAACATTGAAGCATGATTTCAATCAACTCAGCACCGCAATACCGTATTTCACCTCTATGCTGACACGTATCGTAAGTACAGCAAAAAAACCAAAATCGACAATGAGATGTCGCTTTCAAGAATATTATGTATAACGAGCTAAAATGTGCAAAAAAGGTACGGGTTAAGGCTTGTGCAGACCAGCGCGACACGCGACGCGACACAAAGGCACCGCTCGTCGCGCGACGAGCGGTCTTTTGTGTCGCGTCGCGTGTCGCGTTGGTCTGCACAAGCCTATAGCGTTTAGTAAACAATAAAAATCAAACAAACAATAACACACGCTCAGAGCACAAGTTTAAGGCTCCTGGCTGTGAATTCACTCGACAGAGTTTAGGTAAATTCTTGCGATGCTATGTTTGTGTGCACCGTTCACGCACACACGCCTAAACATCGAGCGTAGTGATCGCTTAAACAGTTTTGATCCTATAGACGGTATTTTGTTAAGTTACGTAGGTACGCTTATGAAATAAGTCTGGAATGTTTGTGTATATTCGTTTAGTATATTTATAACAATTCTGTTTTATATGGAATTTTATACTTTTTGTATGGAAAACATGAAAAATTATTACCTACATGTTGAGTTTTATGGGTTTATGGGTTTCATAAAGGGGGTCGAAATTTTCATTATTTTTGCGATAAGACACAATTTTCGAGATATAAGCAAAAGAACAGAAAAAAGATAAAGTACAGTTTTTGCAACTGAATGAGTTATTAATTTAGTGAAAATGAAAAATTCGCTATTCTGAATTTGACTTTTTTCACCTAAAATTTTGATTGGTGCCGATTCTCTTGTACACCGAACTAAACTAACTAAACTAGCACTAAAATTTCTTACTTTTGACTATGAGAATCTCAAAGCTATGGGTCCGATTCCCTTGATCACAAACTAAACTAAATTTAAGTTCAGTGCATCTTTTTCTTATAATTTCATTAAGAAAAGGACAGAAGATAAATTTTAGTTTAGTCCTGTCAAATTAATCACCGCCTATCACTCTCTATACAAGTTTAGACGTGATTAAAAACTTGCCGACTAAAATTACGTCAATTAACGTCAAGCGCTGATTAATTTGACAGGACTAAACTAAAATTTATCTTCTGTCCTTTTCTTAATGAAATAGAAAGAAAAAGATGCACTTAAATTTAGTTTAGTTTGTGAACAAGGGAATCAGCACAATTATGCAAAATAAATTCTCTAAGTTTAAGAAAATTTTTGACACATCTAAATCAAATTTGACAATCGATATTCCACACGTGATACCTAACCATGTGAATCTTTTTAGAGCCGGAGGCGCGCACGCTCGACGTGTTTTATATGGAACTTTTCACTTTTTGTATGGAAAATAAGAAAAAATATTACCTACATGTAGAGTATAAGGGGTTTAAGGGTTTTATAAAGGGAGTCGAAATTTTCATTATTTTTGCGATTGGACACACCGTTTTCGAGATATAAGCAAAAGAAAAAAAAAGATTCAGTACTGTTTTTGCATGTGAAATCGAGGTGTTGGTGTGAATTTAAAGTTCATGACAATCAATTTTATTCCACATGTTTTTAATCGCGAAAAATAGTCAGATTCGGTTAGAAAATCTAAATTTTAAGTGAAAAACGTCAAATTCAGAATAGTAAAATTGCTATTTTCACTAAATGAAAATCTCAGTTCCATCTTAGTGCTGTCAAACTAAAATCTAGTTAAGTTGTGTCACTTTAGTCTATTTCAGAATGGGAAATCGTCGTTTGACAGGAATAAAACAAAATTTTGGTGATTTTTAGTCTAGTTTAGAGGCATTTGTGACAAGAGAATCGGCACCATGTCTAACTAAATCTGACTATTTTTAATCGCGATTAAAAAGGTGCGGAATAAAATTAGTTATCTTGAACTAAAATTCACACCAACACCTCGCTTCAGGTGCAAAAAACAGTACTGTATCTTTTTTTTTTCTTTTGCATATATCTCGAAAATGGTGCGTTCAATCGCAAAAATAATGAGAATTTCGATCCCCTTTATAGAACCCTTAAACCCCTGACACTCTACATGTAGGTAATATTTTTTCTTAGTTTCCTTACAAAAAGTAAAAATTCTATATAAAACGTCAAGGCTGCCCACTGTGCGCCTCCAGCTCTAAAAAAAATTCACGGGGTAGGGCAAACAAGTACCACGTGGACTCGCGATTGTCAAATATAATTTTAATGTGTCAAAATATATTTAAATTTAGAAATTTTTTGTTGCAGAATAGCTTCAAGATTTTCATAGCCAAAAGTAAGGAATTTTAGTGATAGTTTAGTAAGTTTAGTTCGGTATACAAGAGAATCGGCACCATATTGCCATCTTAGTGCTGTCAAAATAAAATATATTCTATAATTATTTCACGATGGGAAATCATCGTTTGACAGGAATTAACGAAACTTTGGTGATTTTTAGTCTAGTTTTGAGGCAATTTGTGACAAGAGAATTGGCACCAGTATCCATAAAGGGATCTGAGACACTTGCGCGAAAGACATTTTCGCGAAAGACACTTGCGCGAACCCACTTGCGCGAAAAAGTTGCGGAAACGAGATTTCTTCATAACATCACGCCATCAATTTCAAAGGGCCCAACACTTTGAAATTGATGGCGTGATGTTATGAATCCATCTTATATTTACGTTTTGACATCAAAATCTGCTTTAGAATCATCAAAAACTATGAAAAAGACACCCATGGCGAAAAATCTGAATATTGTCACAGCCGCCATCTTGGATTTATATTTTGACCTCACTATCAGCTTTAGCATCCTCGAAAACTATGAAAACGATACCCATGACGAAATATTTTTAAATGTTCGCAGCCGCCATCTTGGATCTTTATTTTGACTTAAAGTAGTCTTCAGTAGCGTTAAAGAAACTTCGTTCCAAAAATACTTCACTTATTGCTACAACAGCATATTGGCGCGGGCATATCGGTGACGCGAACCCATAACTTTTTCCCCTACCAAAAATCACTCAAAACTATGAAATCTAAAGTCAAAATATAACTAGTGAACCCAGCAGGCAGATGTTGTCCTGCGACAACAGCGCCACGCGAGTCCAACTATAGTTATGAACCATCCAAGTTACACAAAAAGAATTAAAAAAAAAAACATCTAAATCAGTCAAGCCGTTTAGGATAAGAAGAATTACGAACACACGTACACCGATATTTTATTTATTGCCAGGCATGCAAAATTTTAATGTTCTTCAAAAACAAGCAAAGTACTTTAAAATAAAATGCGGATCAAAATGTGGTAGTCGACGTACAATTTCTGGAATATGTTAACATCGGACACGTACGTGCGTGTGTGCGTGCTGCGACGCAAAGTGATACGTCCTCACGCTGGGAAGGCCCGTTCGCTACTGACGGAATAGATTTTCCGCGATCGTTTATATAGTTCACTTTGCCATTTATTTACGTAATGAAGTAATTGTTTATTTATAAAATAAAATTTAGATTCTATTAAACAATTAACTTAAAATTAATACATAATTTTTTAAATTTCTTAAAAGTGTTTCTAAGTATTAGAAAAAAATATTTATTTGGCTTGAAGTTTTGAGAAAGTTACGTTATTTCAACATTTTTTTCTGCTATATTTTGTATGAAAGTTGAAAAAAGTGGTTCCCCTATGTACAAGTAGACCATATAATGATGTTGATGATATTTTTTAATTTTCAACATCAAAAGCAGTTTCTTCTAACGAAACGATCAAACGTCAGTCTCGCGTCATTTTTTGGAAAACTTGTTGCGAATTTTAGTGATTTCCCACGAATCCTTAATTTATTTCAAAAATCCCTTTCCCCTATGTACAAGACGAAGAATTGGACTTTTCAAATCACAAATAATTTTGTTTAAATTCTCGTCCCCTTTCTCACAACGAATAAACAAAATTGATCAAAATCAGTGATTTCGTGCGGTGCGGCGGCACGGAGCCTTAAACGTTTTCTATGGTGACGGAATAAAATCAGATAGGAAACGCCGAACTCATCTAGCTTATTTTTTAATATTTTTTTTATATGACGTGTAAAAGTGATTCCGATATCCTATTTACAGAATAAACAATTTCATTTCATTTCATTTTACGAGTAAGAAGTGAGTGAATGAGCGAGTGACAACTACAATCAGTGTTTTCAAATGGTTACCCATTCGATATTTAGGTCAGGGCCATTTATAATCTACGTCGTCGCAAATCTCTCAGGGAACTATTTAAAAAGATTAATATTATGATGGTACCTTGCCAATGAATTTATGAAAATATTATTATTTGTATGTGAGAAAAAATCGACATCTAAAGTGAATCATTTGAAGTGATAGACATAATTTTAATACTAGAAATAAAGATAAAATAAATTAACAATTTTTCTGATTATCTAATGTAAATGCATCTTTTATGAGGTACTGTAATAAATGTTACAACAGAATACCTTGTGATATATTGCAATTAAATTAAAAAAAAAAAAAGTCATGTTAAAAGTATAATTTGTAAAAAAGCATGTTATTACAAATTAGAGTATTATATCCAAGATAAGAATGCTTGGAAACATGTTGGTCCTGCTCCATGGGATAATCTAGAATCTGAACAAAATTAAACTGGTTGCTAATTTAATGGTAATTTTTTAAACGACCTCATAAAAAGGAGGAGGTTCTCAATTCGACTGTATTTTTTTTAAATGTTTGTTACCTCAGAACTTTCGACTGGGTGAACCGATTTTGATGATTCTTTTTTTTATTTGAAAGCTGGTGCTTCCCGTGTGGTCCCATATAAATTTTATTAACTTTGCTTGGATGGTTTTTGAGTAGGGTTCAATAATACTTTTAATTTTCCCACTTAGTACATGGATGATATCTTAAGTTCATGTCACTGTTATCTACATAGCAGGTATTCGAATTTGAGTGGGGTAGCTACCACAACTAAAAAAGACTACCGAAATTAAAGTTAATTTTCGCTTTAAGTGATTTTTTTTGGAAGTCGGTTGATTTTTTTTTGTAAAAAGTTTTTTTTATTATATGACATTGATTTTACATTCTATGATTACTACCTCACGCACTGTCTTATTATTGCATTTTTTTTTTTTTTTTGGAAAATCGTCTCTATTTATAATGTTTGTAAAAATGTAGGCACCATCCGTCACATGACTTATTTAATTTTCTGTTGTAGCTTCATTAGGGTTCCGTACCTCAAAAGGAAAAAAAGGAACCCTTATAGGTGTAACGTAAATAAATGAATTTTGAATATAGCGGTCACTTTTAGGGGGAAAACAAGAAAATTAAAAAAACAAGTTTTACTAACAGTACCGTGTGACATATCAAATGAAAGGACTTGTTATGAGAATCTTAAATACATTTTTTATATTATTTTAAAATAAACACTTTTAAAGATATTTAAGAAATTCAATGAAAATTGACCATTCCCCCTTATCTCCGAAACTACTGGACTAAGAAGTCCATGGTCTTAAAATAACATGGTAAATCTCTCAATATTTGCGCGCAAACTTACATTTCGTCGCTCGGCATCCAATAGGCCCATCTCTCTAGCTATTATAATATCAACAACAAAATATCAAAAGTGTTTGACAGTCTGCTTAATACACAACTAAAAAATAAAACTATAAATGTTCATGACAACCAATTCGGGTTTCGGCGTGGTTTGTCAACAGAAAGTGCCATGTTGTGTCTTAAGCATACTGTCACATACTATACACAGCGTGGGACGCAGATTTATGTTAGCTTCCTCGACTTATTCAAGGCTTTCGATCTGGTTGCTTATGACGTATTGCAGAGAAAGATGGAGAAGGATAGATTGCCAACGGAGCTTATAAACATCTTTAAATATTGGTATGGTAACAAGATCAATAGTGTATGATGGGCTGGAACTTTTTCCAGGCCATACAGGTTGGAATGCGGGGTGAGGCAGGGAGGATTGAGCTCACCCTCGCTTTTCGAGCGAGCTGATTGGCGAGCTCAACAGCACCAGAGTAGGTAACTATATAGATGGTATTTGTGTAACTAATATTAGCTATGCAGACGATATGGTGCTTCTGAGCGCATCAATCTGTGGTCTCAGAAAGTTGGTCGCCAAATGTGAGCAGTATGCCAAAATACATGGTTTGATGTATAACTCCAATAAGTCGGAGATCATGGTCTTTGAGGCTTGGGGTAGACCAGTTTATGTACCACTTGTATTAATCAATGAGACTCCACTACAAATAGTATTTACGTTTAAATATCTTGGTCATATATTGACCCCTGACCTCAATGACGGACTCGATATTGGCGGGAATGAAGGGTGCTGTCGGTAAGGGCGAACATGCTGGCTCGCAGGTTTGCACGCTGCTCACTTAAAAAGTCAAAATTACTCTGTTTCGAGCTTATTGTACAACGTTTTACACGTGCAGCCTATGGGCTAGATATACCCAAAGGTCGTGCAACACCCTTCGTGTCCAATACAACAACGCTTTCAGGGTACCTATTGGTGGGGCTGCCCCGTTTTTGTTGCGCATCGGGAATGTTCGCAGACGCACATATTAATTGCTTTTACGCAACGATGCGAATGAGGTGTGCATCCCTGTTGCACAGAGTGCGGGCCAGCTCCAACAATATCCTAAAAATGATCACTAGCAGGCTGGATTGCATGTACATCAATCACTGCAGTGCCATCTCCCATGGGGTGAAATAAATTTAAACTAGATTACGTGGGGCACTCGGAAAGTTTTGCGATACTGAAAAAAATAAACTACAGGTTATATATTTTTAACCTTTTTTTTCTTTAATACATAGTTTCATACGTCTAAACCAATTGTCATAACACATTTTCCAGTCCACATCAAACACCTCTTCAATCTCCTTCTCAAATGCAGCCAGTGCAGCTTCCGGTGATGAAAACTGTTTTCCTTTGAGTTGGTTTTTTATTTTGGGGAACAAGAAATAGTCGCACGGAGCCAAATCTGGACTGTAAGGAGGATGATCTATAAATTTGACCGGTGTGCTGTCCAAAAATTCCCTTGGTTTGAGCGCTGAGTGAGTCAACGCCTTGTCGTGGTGAAGCAGTAGCCCACGGAGGCCAGTGTTCGGTCGCTTGCTGCTTGCAGCAGTAAAAACTTCTGGCAAACATTTGGTAACATACCATTTAGCATTGATGCTCCTTTGATCTCGTAAGGGTACTGACACCAGATAAAACGTCAAAGAAAAAAAACTTGCGATCAAAATTTTGCCTGCAGTTAATAATAATATATTTAATATATATATATATATTTTTTTTATATTTTTTTTTATTAACAATAAAGTTTGATACATCTTATCTATCCTAAACAAAAACACAATGTACAGAGTTAAGAGCATTTTAAAGATAGAGTTAACGACGATGTCTGTGCTAGTATTAACTGTGTGACAGACATCGGCGCCTTCCTCCTACACTCATGGTTTGCTATTCGTTACAATATAATGACACAAAAATAGTCCCTGTACAAATTAAGTTACGGTCATTTTAAGTATTAAAATAATAAAAAATTGAATTGAATGTAATTAGATTGAAAAATAATTTATTTAGTTTTATATTAAGGCGTGCAAGGAAATACGTGAATGTGTGTGTGAGTGTTGGGGTGTGTTTGCGTGTGTGTGTGCGTTGGGGTGCGTTTGCGTGTGTGTGTGTGTGTTGGGGTGCGTTTGCGTGTGGGGGTGTGTTTGTGTGCGTTTGTGTGAGTGTTTTAGTGCTTATTATTTATGAATTTCTAGTTGGTTGCACACTTGCTCGCTTCACTTAGGTAGGCGTTGGTTCATTTTGAAACAGCCACATGGTCGACTGACGCTTCATTTCTGGATTATTCTGATAAAACCAAGATTCGTCATCTGTAATGATATCTTAAACGTGCCGAGACGAGCCTGCTTCAAATTTTTTATCATGTCTCGGCACCATTCTATCCGAACCTCCTTCTGAGCCTGCGTTGGATTTTGCGTTACCAGCGTGAAACTATCTTCCTTACCCGAAGATATCCATGTAGAATTTCATGAACACTTCCCGGTCAAATCTGCAGTATATGGTGAACCATTTCATATGTAATTCGCATATTCTCTTGAATTAAATGTTCACAGCAAGCACGTTTTGTTATGTAACAGCCGTCATAGGGCGGCCACTTCTTTCTTCGTCCGCCAAAATTACTCGACCGTTTGTTTCGTTGAACCAGCGGAAAACAGTCGCTTTAGAAGGCCTTTTTTCTATGAACACCATTTGAAGTCTTTCAAACAATTCTTCTGGTTTTAGTCGACATTTGAAATCATACAAAATCATCGCGCGAAAATGTTCTCGTTGTAAATCCACTTTTCAGTAAGACAGAGTATTTTGATTTTGCTCGTAAAAAAATGTGGAGGGAATTTAGAACGTTATGTTTTTTTTTGCAATAAATAGTCATACTTTTTATCGATCAAAACCAGCCAGTATCCCATAGACACAAACTGTTAGTCACAAAACTTTCTGAGTTACCTGGTAAAATAAGCTAACATAGTTCATAAGTTTACTAACACAATGAGTCCTTGTTACTTGAATAAAGAAAAATATCGTGACCATTTTTCTTTTTCAACGACGTTTTCTAAAAATTAAACCTAGCTAGATCGATTTATCGCTCCCGAAACGCCCTGCGTACTAAAGTTCATAAAAAATTTTGAGCCGTTTCCGAGATTCAGATTATATATATACATATATACAAGAATTGCTCGTTTAAAGGTGTTTAAATTTATATTATTATTATATTAATACCGCGAATGTGAAATTTTTAACGAACATCAGATTTTTGTTTTATTTCATTCTACACGTTCAAATAAGTGATATTGCAATTAAAAAAAAAAAAAACGTATAAAAATGTCACATTCGCGGTATTGGATGCCGAGCGACGATTTGTAGTTGGAATGTATGGGAGAACATGTTTTTCAACAACAATGTTAAGTTTGTTCTTGGGATAAATAAATTCATCTCAACTACGGAACCCTTCATTGTGCGTAGTCCGACACGCACTTGGCCGGTTTTTTTTCTTTTTACCTATAGCAATTTTATTCTAGGTGCATCGTCTTCAATAATTATAAAACTAACGTACACATACAAAATATTGTAACACATTTTAAACGAGTAACGGTGGAGTTTATTGTACATTCTTCTCCATACGAAAACTACCTTGTGTCACCCAATGTAAAATTTCTATATTTATGTCTGTAATTTATATTGTGTACATAATAAAGAATATTCTATCTATCTATCAATCTACCTTTTAGAAGAGACGACTAGAATCAATTATATTTTTTTTGTAATATTTACATTCAAAAGTGCCTTAGAAGGGTTTAGTTGAAATAACTGATTAATTTAACTTTAACTTTGTGACCCCGGTTTTTTAATTTGTCTGTCTGTGATGTACCTATTGTTTATATCTTTCAGTTGGTGTTTTTGTCGTACTTGGGTTCTTTTATTTTTATTTAGAGTTCCCGGAAGGTTAAGGTGTTTATTACAAATTAATATTACTTATGTTACGCAAAATACGCGCATTGTCTTGGAGTTACGGACACAAGCCCGTCTTACCAATACAGTACATGAATTTTAAAATTACTTAATAACGAAGACGTTTTGTCAAATTGTGAAAACTTTGCGAGATAGGGCCGGGTCGCCAGTAATAAAAAAAAAAAATTAGTGTTTTGGATCACTTAAGACAAAATTAAAAAACATTATACAAGATAGCAGATAAAATTAAAAACATTGTTAATATATAAGTAGTAGGTATGTGCGTAAGGTGGTGCATTGTTATGTAAAAGAGCGCCTCTCGCCATCAAACGTAAAAGTTTGGCGAGTTTAGAATTAAATAACACCTCTGTATTATTATATCAATAAATAAATAAAAAAAAAAAAAAAAACAAAAGCATGACCTGATTGGTCATCCAGGATTGGCTCCAGACGAGGAAACTCCTAAACGGTCAACAGTACAGACACGAAATTTTCTAAACGCTATTATTATGATAGTCCGTTCTAAAGTCAACTATGATCTGGCTACTGCACCCAGGATTGGCTCTAGAAGGAAGAGCTTCTCAACGGTCAACAGCATAGACACAAAATTTTATATACGCTTTAATAATTATGATAGTCCATTCTAAAGTCTACCATGTTTTGGCTGCTGCACTCAAGATTGGTTCCAGACGATGGAACTCCTCAAAGGTCAATAGTACAGACACGAATTTGATATACGCATTCATACACTACGAACTGTCTGCTGCGCCCAGAATTGGCTCTATACGAGAGATTTCCTCAGTGTCAACAGCACGCGCGCCTAAAAGAGATGTCAACAGAACTGACGGGGTCCTCTGGGGCCGATGCCTGTGGGCGTTGCGGGAAAGTCCGAAAGGGATACCGTGGCCCCTGGCAACATACAGGCAACTGAAAGAACACGGGTGGGTTTTAGTCAGTAAGAGTCTGACACGCCCTCCCGCTCCATCCAGAGCGGGAGAAGTTATTTGATAATTTACCAACCAAAAAAAGGAACGAAATTCAAGTACATTAGAAAGCCCCGTCGTGTTTGGATTCAATGGATATGTGTTGATAAGTGCAATTACGCTAGATGGTGTTCCGAGTCTGATGATAAACCCGGAAGGTGGCCTTAGGAATTTCTCAAAAAAATGAGATAGCACCATCTAGTTTGGACTCGTTGGCTTTGTCATGACATGTACAGCCCAAAGTAGTATCCAGGGTGCCTGATATAGCCGTATGATAGAGCCTGAAGGTGACCATAGGAACTCCTCAACCAATCATAGTTAGTATCATTGTATTTGGACTCATTGAATATGTATTAATAAGTGATTTTAAACTAGGTGCTGTCCAGGGTCTGATGATGTAGCTGGAAGGTAGCCGTAGGAACTCCTTAACTTAACAAGATAGCCCTGTTAAGTTGGACTCGCTGGATTTGTCATGATAAGCACCTTACAAGAAGTAAAGGTGATAGAACAGATACCAAATTCTAACGCTAAAAACTACACAGTAAAATATTAGTAAAAATATTTTTAAACACAAGCTTTCAAAAAGTACTAAATAAAACTCACGTAAACATAGAACTTTAATGTTTTCTTAAAAGCTTGAGGCGTGAACGTCCTTCTGACACTTATAGATAAGCCTCAAGCTTTTCCAGACTTTTGTTTTGTCTATCTGTGATGACTTATTTATTAAGTCATACATGAGTCATTTGATCATTTGTTTAACATAGGTGTACAATAATAATCTTCTTATACATATATAAAATTCTCGTGTCACAATGTTAGTTACCTTACTCCTCCGAAACGGCTTTACTGATTTTTACCAAATTTTATATGCATATTCACTAGGTCTGAGAATCAGCTACTAGCTATTTTTCATACCCCTAAGTGATAAGGGTTGTCGACCCCAAACAAATAATTGGCAAAACAACGTTTGCCGGGGTCAGCTAGTGGTATATAAAGATAATCAAGAGTTCGCTATGTTATACCAGAGGGCGTACAAATGTTTGTAATTAAGTCATTACTGAATCACACATTTCATAATAAAAATTAATTAATAATAAATAGCAATAAAAATCAATGTCAATAAAAAATATACATATATATACAATCATGACAACACACAGATTGAAAAACAAATAATAAGGCTATGTCAATATACAATACAAAAGTTAATATACAAAAACTGATATCAATTGTAATAAAAACCACCCTTACTCTAAAATAACTGATTTAATTCCAAATATAATTATTTAACCTCAAAATGGATACTAATACCAAAATTAATCTTAAAGTCGCTACCCCAATATCATAATCTAAAACTGTATAATAAAACTACATATTCACAATATTTCAGGGATAAGGAAAATAATATGCCACACCAAGATATTTTGTCTGTCATTTATATTTCTTTGCCAACATCAAATTCAATATTCCACGCCATACCATCACATCTCCTATTCCCCACATAATATCACAATTCAATCCGTATTCTAATATTTACCATGAAACTAACAGGTTACCTTAATTTACAGTAGATTTCCAATCAATACCATTTTTCCCGACACAACCACCAAGTACATCTTACTGTCACGAGCGCCCAACCCAGCAGGCCGTTCCCGCGCTACGTTCTGATACATCGAATCTTTGGGTGTTGCCTGCACAAAATCCAACAATTACGTATTTATAAATTTAAATCTAACACAATAAACAATACTAATGTCAATAAATAGAAATTTATGTCAAGGACCACAATACATTAAACCCTTTAAACCCCTTTAGTTGATTTTTTTGTCGTAGTTGTGTTTTAGTTTTTATAACATTTTAAAAGTAAGTGGTTTACATAAAATATGCATTCTAGATTCACATCTAAGTAGTAGATGCCAATCAGAAATATTGCGCTGTAACTTCTTTTTTAACCGACTTCCAAAAAGGAGCAGGTTATATGTTCGTAGCGTGTTTGTTTTTATTTTTTATATATGTCCACCGATTTCTCCGTCATTTGTGGACCGATTTAGAAAATTCTTTTTTGTTTGAAAGGGTATGCTCTCAAATTGGTCCAATATAAATTTTATTAACTTTGCTTGGGCAGTTTTTAAGTTAGCTACAAAATACGTATTTTTTTCCCACTTAATATGTAGATGACATGATAAGTTCCTGTCACTGGTAGCAGGTAGTGGTATTCGAATGTGTGTGGGGTTAGGTACCACAACTAAAAAGTGAAAAATAAAAACTTTCTACCAAAAAAACAACCGACTTCAAAAAAAAAACACTACAAAGTGAAAAATAACTTTAATTTCGGAAGTCGGTGGCAAAAAACGAAAATACAAAACCCAAGACACCGACTTCCGAATTTTTTTTTATTAAAAAGTTTTTCATTATTGTGATTGTGCATCAGTTTTGTGATTCAAATAAAAATACATCATTATTAGGTATTTATATAAGTCATTAATATCTTGGAAAGTTCCGATAGGTAAAGCGAGAGCATATATATAGTCACGAATAAGTAATTTTGCCATCTTCACGTCCAAATCTTATACTAATCTTAAAAAACTTCCTGTACACACGGCTACACATCAAGCTTATTCATTTCCAGTATATGCTGATCTCGCATTGTATAGGATTTCAGTACAATAAGAGGTCAGCTTATTCTGAAAATGTATAGCTTGTTATGTAGCCGTGTATACAGTCAGCCCCAAAAGGTCCAACCATTTTATTGTCAACAACATTGTATAACCGTATTGGTACAAAACATAGTAAGTATACAATTTATTTTACCAAACCCATCTATACACCCTATGACCAAAGCAATGTCCACAGTGATAGTTCCAGAACGAGGTAACAAGGCTGACAACGTCCTACGACTTATATCGAATGACACGTATTTAGCTTCGTTTATTAAAAGAACAAGAATTTTATTTTTATCCTTTTCATTTCATGCATGACGTCACTGACGTGTCATTTGTTTTTATTTGAAATACAAGTAAAGTTGCTCTAACTTTTTAAGTTGGTCACTCACCGGGTATTCGCGTGTAATAAACATTAGGACATGATTTGATTTTGAGCATCGCGTTACAATACTGCGCCAGCTTGACGCACTGACTAAGGAGCATTCGCTTTCGTAACCGCTCGAACTGTAATTATTCGTAAGTGTAACATCGATTCAGTTGTAACGCTCGGTTGTCCGCACTCACTACTGCAATATTACGAATTCGTAACATTGCAGCAGTACGTAATGATGTATTACATCATTACAGGTACGCACTGTAATGGATAGATAGATAGATAGAATATTCTTTATTATGTACACCATAAAAATTACAGACATTAATATAGAAATTTTACATTGGGTGACACAATGGGCGGTCTTATCGCTAAAAGCGATCTTTTACAGACAACCTTTAATGTAATGATGACCTGGATGCATTCACTGATGAAATACTGGAATCTGAACTGTTACATTACACGCTAATGCTCCCGGCGAGTGACTACCTTAAGATGTGATCGTTGTATAATATGGCAGTGTGACTTGGTAGAGTTAATTCCAAATTTTTATGACATCTCATTTTCAACTAAATACTTATTTCTAACACCTCCTCTCGAGGTTGAACTTTTGAATTGAATGTTTACTGTATACATTATTCATTTGTGAGACTTATGTAGATTACGATATATTTTTTGGTCATAGGGTGTATAGATGTTTTGGGACAAAATGCTTACATTGTTTTGATAAAATAAATTGTATACTATGTTTTTTACCTTTAAGGTGGATAAAATGTTATGAGACATAGTTGTTGTAGACAATAAAATTATCCCTTGTCCGTGAATACACCTTTTTGGGGCTGACATGTACATGATGCCGGAGCCGCACCGCATTCGATGGCAATGCTTTACTGAACTGTGATTGTTGCTTTACTATTTAACTCGGCATCAATTATTTTTTACACGCGTTTCCGTACTTCTGGTGGGTTTAGAACCACCCGAATTTGTTCTTCGATAAAGCGGATGGCACACCAAAATCCCGTCAAATAATCCGGGTAAGCAAACGCCTTGGATGCAGTCGCTGCTAGTCTTGCACTTATCTCCGGCATCTGAACAAATAATATTAGTAATTAATTAGTGCAAACCCTTAAAAAAACTGTTAAGAATTGATAGATACATAGATAAATCGTTTATTTAGTGCACACAAAAGACAGCACAATTAAATAATAACTAATTAGCTATTAGGGAATAGCCGCAAGGTGACAATATATAAACAAATGAAAAAAGTAAAAGGAAGAAAACAAGACATTGTGATCGGCTACTGAATTGGTTGAATGCAATAATTTAGGGTACTATTAAATAAATGTTGCATAATCAAAGGGTTGTTTCCAGCCCTTTCCACTAGTTGGTTGTCGGATCCATTTTTTAAACGGATGTCAAATTTAACGAGATTGGGTTGGAGAGATCGTCAGTGCATAATCAGCCTATAATGTTTCCACTGCTGGGACCTGTGTCCCAGGCATGTGCCTTCTCTCGGTGAGAGGGAGTGAGCTAATCCACCACGTGGGCCCAGTGCGGGTAGATGATGTATGTAGATGTCACAATATGTCATCGAATTTTTGGTTCTAGGACATGCCGTTTTCCTCACAATGTCTTCCTTCACCGTTTTGAGAGCGGTGGTTATGAAATAATTTACTCAAAGTAAAGTTCTAAACTACGACCTTGACCTCGTAAATTGCGGCCGTTACCACTGGGCCACCACTGCTCCTACAATGATCAAGAATTAATACTTATACCTACCTACCTACTTTCGCGAAGCAACGTCTTTGCGCGCACCTTTTAACTGTCACTAATGAGTAGTGATCGGAATAGGCTGACTATATTTGCCTAAACTTCGGAGAACAGAGACAGAAAGTGGAGACTTCCTTACTATATATTTTTTTCCCGGGATTCGGGAAAAATCTTCAGTAAGTTGAAAATAAGCTTTAATATAATTTTTTTGTTGACTCAAAAAAATTGTGCACGTTGCATAAAAAAGTATTATTGACAAAACATAATGTATTCAATGATTTGATACGAATTAAAGTTAGATTATTTATTTCGGGATTTTACGTGAAAATCCCGAACATTTTATAATTGCAAGTTTAGTTAAAAATAGCCTTTACACATCCTTAATAAAGCTTATTTTAGAAGACCACAGGTTGTAAGCGGAGACAAAGTTTGCGAGTCAATGTAGTACCCGTATAAACCTACCGTTATAGTTTTAGAAAGATAATAATTAAAATATCCATAATTACTTCCGTAGTATGAAGACCCCAAGTTGTAAGCAGCTATATGAGCCACCAGCATCACGAACGTGAACAACAGCACGACTTGCAAGAATTTCATGATGACAAATAGTAACACTGCTGAGCTAGAGAAAATGTTCTAAATATTTCTTGCGTTTATCAGATATTTATAGGTGAAGTTATTACCCTATGAAAAATTTAATTGATTTGTGTCACAAATCAATTCAAGTAAACAGGAAATTGCATCGTGTAAATAAAGCTTAACTAATCAAATTTATACAAGGTGTCAGGGACATCGACGCGAAAACTGAAACCATGGATTCAGTACATGATTCTGAATCCCCCTGCGTTGAAATTTTTCGTTGGTTATAAAAAAAAATCAGCTGTTTCATAGAAAAGTACAATACCTACGTGGTCAAAATGAATGGAACAGCAGATTTTTTTTAAATAACCGACGGAAAATTTCAACGCAATGTTCAAAATCATGTACTGAATCCATGGTTTCAGTTTTCGCGTCGATATCCCTGCCACCCCGTAGATTAGTTAACTAACAAACAAACGTAAGGGTATGTATTAAGTTCTACTTATATACAAGGTTAACCTTAATTAGCTAGCGAAACTCAGCATTGATGCGATGATTTTGTGTAAAATGTTACAACAAAATACCTTGTGATATATTACAGTTAACTGAAAGAAAATTTAAAACTCATATTAAAAGTACTCTTTATAAACAAGCATATTACAAATTAGAGGATTATATTCTAGATAAGAATGCTTGGAAACATGCTGGTCTAGCTACATAGGACAATTTAGAGTATAGACAAAATCAAACTGGTTGCTAATTCAATTGTGTAATTAAATATTATAACATATTTTTTTTTTTTGCATTCTGTGATTACTCACACACTGACTAATTAGTATCACCTGTAATTTTTTTAAGAATATCGTAGCTACTTTTACAATGCTTGTAAATATGTGAACACCATGTATCCATTACATAATTATTTTTTCTGTCATTGCTTCATTTTTAATTATTTTTACCTATTGTGGTATAGTAATCTTATTCCAGGTGCATCGTCTTCACATATAATTAATGTATACAAAATATTGTAAAACATTTTAAAAGAGTAACGGTGGAGTTTCTTGCCCATTCTTCTCCATACGAAAACTACCTTTTGGAAGGGGCGACTAGAATCACTTTATTATTTTGTAATTTTTGACGTTCAAAAGTGCCATACATGGGCCTATTTGAAATAAATGATTTGACTTTGACTTTATTCATATTTTCTATTCCAATTTTTGCTATGTCAACAAAATAGGCAGACGGTTTCATCACAATATTATATTTGATATTAAAAGGTTATTATTTCATAGGTTTCGTAATTTTATAACGAAAAAGTTTGTTTTCAGACATTTTGCTTGTCAAATGTGGCCGAAAAGCATTTTCAAAAATGTCAAAAAATTTATCGATGTCTCATATAACAAACTGGTTCAATTTTTTTAAATCTCTTGTTTAATTACCGTGATTATTAATCTGCTATTTTCAAAAATTTTAAAAGTCACCTAGGATTCCAAAACCAAAAGTACGTTTCGGAGCCGCCCGACAAACGCGTGTTACCTATTTGTTACACTCCTGTCCATCATGACACCGATGATGAGTCAAAATGATTAAAAATGATGATTTTTTTTCATTAAACTCTTAATTTTAGTTCAATGTTTTCAGGTAAGCTATTAATCGTACGTAAAAACGCCGCAATATGATTTTATTAGTTGTCTGATTAGTAACGTGAGACACTAAATTTGTCTGGTATAATTTTTGTCTACATCTGGACAACCTTTTAGAAAGAAAAGAAAGAAAATTCGTTTATTTGCGGTAAACATGAGGCAAAGAAAGATTAAAAAAAAAACACGTATATAACAAATTGGGGGAAAATATGCGTCACATCCACGCAAAACGGCCATCGCTCAGCATAAAGCTGCGACCCCATGCGAGACAGAGCCCCAGCGCTGATTTTCAGCGATAGCCGGCGCTATCGTGATGACGTCAACCGGTGCAGCATATAGTGAAATAACAAATCAAAAATAAAATAAATACAATACTAGTCCTAAATGTTTATACAAATATAATATTTAAAATGGCAACATTTCTTGCCATTGGCGACTCAAGCGCCGCAGACTATTGTTAGGGTACTGTAGTCAACAAGGAAACGAAATAGTTTCGCCATGTCCGTCTGGCTGTCTGTCTGTATATCCGCGGCTTAGCTCAGAGAATCTTAGTACTAGAAAGCTGTAATTTGGCATGGGTACCCTATACATTAAACACGCCGGCCGACAAAGTAGTAAAATAATATCATGATAAATATGTTTTTAGGGTATCTTTCCTTCCTACATGTAAAGTGGGGATGATGTCCTATGTTATGGAGTATCGTGTGGGTGTGTCAAAACTATTTTTTTGACTCAACAATCCGTTTGCGAAATATTAAGCTTTAAAGTGCAAATTTTTGTCATAGTCAAGTGTTGTCTCCCCTTTTTTTTGGGTGGGAAATTATCAAATAACTTCTCCCGCTCTGGGCGGAGCGGGAGGGCGTGTCAGACTCTTATTGATTAAAACCCACCCGTGTTCCTTCAGTTGCCATGTTGCCGGAGCCACGATCTCCCTTTTGGATTTCTTCGCAACCCCGGCAGGCAAGTGTTGTCCCCCCTGCCAGCGAAATGGTTGTTTTTGGATATTTGAAAAAAATCACGGTAATAGTACACCTATTAATAAATACTTACTTACTTATAATATTTAACGAAGTTAAAAGGAAAACTATAACAACTAAGTATGCTTTACAAGTTAACGAGTAATAAATAACATGCCAACTTACATTTGCAGTTAGAATGTATGGGAGAATATGTTTTTCAAGTACAATGTTAAAGTTTGTTCTTGGGATAAATTGATCCCAACTACGGAACCTTTAATTGTGCGTGGCCCACGCGCTTGGCCAGTTTTTAAATTTGAATTTGACGTATTGACCGATGTCATGTTTTTTTGATAGAAAACAAAATAGGTCATCGCCGTCAAATCATAATCAAGTCCGTTGGTAGCATAAAATATTTTCGAACGCTAAAACTACGAACTATCGCAGGTCTACTCCCTAAATACGAAATCTGAAGATTCAGCGGAAGTTACGTGCGGATTATTTTGGAGCCCGTTCAACGACAACACAATTTGACAGTCTGTTGTCCTTACACCCAATGTTTTAGCCCGTTCAAAAAAGTTAATTATTCGGGTGTACTCGCTGGTTGAGGGCAAGAAAGGCCGATCGCGGCGCAGCCACAGCAAACACCGTACCACTCCTGCAAGCGAGGATTGTTGAGCTGCAGTGCTCACAATCCTCTTGCATATTTCCCGATTGGTCCCACAGACATCCAGAGAAAAGAAGTCTAATCAGTGCCGAAGGAAGAGCGTTGCAGTCGAGCAAGACTACGTATCGACATCTTCCAGGTTCCCGCGCTGCAAAAGGCCTCAGCCCAGAATTTTGTCCGGCTGGAGTTGTATTTAGATGTTAAGAAGCATGACCAAAACTAAACTCATGTGTGGTGTGATAATATGTTAAGGTATTTATGTAAATGTTCTTTTATCACTAGAAATAAAATATGATATTCTTACTCGCCTATTATTATTGTAGCCCCAACATGATGCAGTGTTTCCAAAGCATTAAAAAAACGAAAGATTTCAAAGGTTTGTATTTTTGTTTTGTTCAATGTAAACCTTATATAACAAAAAAAAAAACACTACATAAATAATACATAATATTCACAAGTTTACACGAATAGTCGGCGTCATGTACTGCGCGCTGTCCGCGAGCTTATGAATCACCATTTCACCTCTCGCCCAAAGTCTTCATGAATTTCGATAGATGTTTGTAAGTACAGCAGCGTTGGTGCAGTACCCAGTACCGCACTTTTACGAAAACCACACTTCTTATTTTTCTCGATCTTGATAACCCTTGATGTTATTGTGGTAGTCATCAGCTCACTTATTGCATTGTTATTTAAGTCATTCTGTTTTTGTATAATTACTTAATTTATGTAGATAGCCAAAGTAAACAAACAATAAAATTGACTTTAATTTGACGTGATAAATAAATCGTTGACATTGACAATTAATTGGTATCAGCCATGCATTCCGCTGTAGCAAAAATGTACCAAGGAGAACTTATTTCAATGTTAATAATAATATAATAAAATATAAATGGAGTTACGATCAATAATGATGATAATATTGATATCTACATGTTTATGAAATACATATAAAAAATGTTGCTCAAAACCTTTAATACTCTTAACAGTCATTTTTAATAGGTACACTTTTTAGGGTTCCGTAGTAAACAAGGAACCCATATAGTTTCGTCATGTCCGTCTGTCTGTCTGTTTGTCTGTCTGTCCGCGGTATAGCTCCGAGACCCTTAGTACTAGAAAGCTGTAATTTGGCATAGGTATACATATTAATTACGCCGACAAAGTGGTAAAACAAAATTATGAAAAATATTTTTTTTAGGGTAGCTCTCATACACGTAAAGTGGTGATGTTTTTTTTTTTTTTAACCCATAGTGAGGGATGGATATCATTGGAAAGGTCCTTCAAAAACATTGTGAGTTTGTCAAAACCACTTTTGGATTCAGGGATTCGTTTGCGAAATATTAAGCTTTAAAGTGCTCATTTTTGTTAGAGTCAAATGTCCCCCCCCCCTGCCGGCTAAATGGTTGGTTTTGGGTGTGTGAAAAAAATCACAACAGTAGTTTATATAACGAAATTAAAAGGAAAACTATCACAGCTAAGTTGGCTTTACAAGTTAACGAGTAATAATCGACCAACTTAACTTCGCAGTTGTAAAAACATATTTTTCAACTACAAAGTTAAGTTTGTTTTTGGGATAAATTCATCCGAACTACGGAACCCTTCATTGTGCGTGGTCCGACACGCACTTGGCCGGTTTTATCTTTGGTTGCATTTAAAAAATAGCATTTTTGTGTGGAATGGATTGTTTCGCGCGACGTAAATGGCAACATTTTTATGCTTTGACTCGTGATGTGTACGAACGACTTTCAAGGAGTGAGAATACAAGTAGGTATCTGGATAATACCACTGTTCTAAAAGTGACATAGGTAGACGAGCGATATTGACGAATGCGACAAGTACAAGTGTAAACGCGAGAATTGGTCTTCTGGGACCACCTTCTCATCACAAAACTAGAGAATTCTAAAAACAATTTTCAGAATTGCGTTTTACAATAAGGTCACCAGATGGCGCTACTGTACACCGCTAGATCGAGTTATCGTTGTCGCTTGCCAAATAGTTAGGTCCCGTCGAAGATTTTGTGTGACTGAGTTTTATTGGGTGTAAAGTAGCTTCAAAAGTAGTCTCGTGTTTAACAGATAGTAGTGGTTAGTTTATTTCTATTTCATTATCGTTGCTCGCGCAAGTTTTAGTAATAAGTTTTTTTATTATAATCCGAACGCAGTTTTGAGCTATATTCCTTCCTTCCCAATTCCCGTACAACGGAACGAAACGGACGCTCATCGCACGCACCAATCAGAGGCTACTGCGGCTGTAGCGAGAGCCGCACCGCAAAATGGCCGATACCATTGTGACATTTAAATACCCAATAAGTGCACCACAGTGAGTTGAATCAGTGAACACCAGGATAGCCAGAGCTGTCCTTGAGTCAACGTGTTTCGTCCAGAACACCAGATTCGCAAGTAAGTCCATCCATTCCTATTCCTTATTCATAAATGTGTGTAGCTCAATTCTGTGTCGGCTAATATTCCACCCCACGTAAATTATTTTCCCGCGTATGGTCCTTCGAGAACCGCTTCAACTTATACACAAATCGTCTTGCCACCACAGGCTTTTTAGTAACCTACAGCTGCAGTCGGTTTTTTTTTTAAATTGTATAGGTATGTTAATTACAGGATTTTAAACTGACATGGTTATTTTCACTACTAAAGTTCTTTAAAACGGGATATTTATCACGTTTTTTTTAAAATAAAATATCATATTTTGAATAAAAAACATGGTAAATATCCCGTTTTAAATAACTTTTGTGGAATAATAATTGTTGTAAAAAAGTTTGTGCTCGTGAGGTCTACTATTCGCAGAATTACTAGTTTTATAATATCCAAATCTATCGATTTAATACGGTTTTGTTCGTAAAACGTAAAGGCAAAAATGTTGGTCATGCGATCTCGCACCAATAGAATTCATTCGAAATGGAATTTTAAATGAAAGCAGTGCGGTATCATATCGAAACAATACCGCACCGAACACTGGAACCAATAGTACCTCATTAAAGGCAAATTATGTAAGAGTCTATTAACTGCTCCGAAATTACCATGTTTTTTTTTACATTCTTCCTTAACATAAACAACCAATTATTTAACATTATATACATACAATTTAATTTCAACTCTTTATCGCGCCAAGCTTTTCAACCTTTACGTCAATGAGCTGATCGCTGGACTCAGCAGTAAACGGATTGGATGTTGGATTGACAACGTTTGCGTCAATAACCTCAGTTACGCGGATGGATATGGTGCTGCTGGGTCCAACCGCCGGCTCCATAAGAGAGCTTTTAGAGTTTTGCGAAAGGTACGCTGCTAGCCACGGTCTAGTTTATAATTGTAAGAAGAGCCTATTCATGATCTTTAAGGCCCCCAGTTGGAAATAGTGTGTTGACGCTGTTGGCAGGCTCGTATGACCTACATACTGCATTGCGTAAATCTGCTACCTCGGTACGTAGATCACTGATGGTGGATTGCGATGCTTTCAACTTCAACTGCATCTCGGCCAGGCTTGATCTCAGGCTTGTGATGTCCCGTAAAAGCCTGAAAACGTCGACGTGGTCGAAAGTGACGAGGAGCAGCTTGCGCAAGTCCGTTGCCACGAAAGTCGGCACGTTGTCCGGGTCGGTCTCCTTCAACACATTAATAATGTCTTCGAGACTCCTCTCTCCCTTTTCATCCCTCCTGCGGGACGGCATTCAGTCGGCCATTTCTAGCGACTCATACAGCAGTGTTTTAGCTCTGCGTATCTCTTCTTCATTGAAGTTGGATTTGCAGATCTGGATCACACTGACCTCGTCCATGACATCCAGCTGGTACTGCAGGAATGCCAGGACCTCGTTAGCCACAAGTTCTTCCGACCACATGGTGGCAGCGGCATTTGCCACGCTCAGCGCAAAATAATTTCCGCCTACAGTGTAAGCGCGTCCGATTGCAACGGCGGATTGGCACTGCACTCAAATAATGCACAAGATAACGTTGTTTAAGGTTTACTGTCAGACCTTCCACACGAGCAGCCTATGGGCCAGCTACACGCGGAAAACAATGGACGCCCTGAGGGTCCAATATAATAATAGCTTCAGAATGCTTTTGGGACTTCCGCGCTTTTACAGTGCCTCTGGCATGTTCGCGCAGGCGTGTGTTCACGATTTCCACGCAATGGTGAGGAGAAAAACGGCATGGCTGCTAGAGAGAACGCGGTCAAGTCCTAACAACATTTTGAAGATGTTAGTGGACAAATTTGACTTACCGATAATGAATCACTTCATGCAGGTATTGGTTAGGCAAGAGTGATTCATTGCATTCGGTGAATGTATGTAAATATTGTTTTTTTTTTTTGTGAGTTTGTACTTAGTTATTATTGTAACACACTAACACAGCTTTTAAGTTTTCTTTTTGTATCTAACTAACATATGTATCATTGCTGTCTAAGTCAATAAATTAATTTAATTTAATTTAATTTCGTTTATTCATTTCAGTTCTTATTCGATTACATTTTTAAATATTTCTTAAAATAAAAAGGATAAAAAAACATTTAAAAATATAAAAAATATAGTTCCGCCGGTGTCGGGAGTAGGGTCCAAGCTACCGGTGGTTAGGGCTGCAGAGACAGGAACCTCCTCACAATGCGAGCCGTATCGAGGAGTACTGCCGTCTGAATCAGACGCTTGATCCAACCGCCTAACGAGAGCCTCGAGAGATGTTGGTCGATGCGTTCGGCCATCAGGCCATTTGCCGTTACGACAATCGGCACAATGATAGCTGAGCACACATTCCACATGTCAACAACCTCGTGTGCTAAGTCGAGATATTTCATTTGTTTCTCTTTCTCAGCTTTCACGAGGTTCTCGTCATGTGGAATGGTAACATCAACTATCATTGCGCGGCGCACTAATCGATCTATCACTACTATATCAGGCTTATTTGCTATAATAGTCCTGACAGTAATGATAGACCGATCCCAGTACAACGTGACATGGTCATTTTCGAGAACTGGGTCGGGCACATACTTGTACTACGGTACCTCAGAGTCCATTAGTTTATATTTCAAAGCAAGTTGCTGCTGAATAATCCTAGCCACTTGGTTATATCTGTAGTAAGTACTACAGGTTTGCGCCAGTTCTCTTTAGCCATGGAGAGCGGGGTGAGCCCGTTGTACACTGCGACCACATCACGGTGCATACCCACATCGGTTTAAAAAAAATATTCCCTGAGGCTGCACACCTCGCGGTTGTGGAGGGTCTTCGCATTTAAAAAGCCTCGACCTCCGCACTTCCGCGGGATGTACAGTCTCATCACCGATGAACGTGGGTGATGCATCCGGTTCGCGGTCAGGAGTGTTCGGACCCTTCTGTCCAGGGCGTCCAGTTCGGTCTGAGTCCATTTGTCTATAATTTAATTTATTATTGGCTTTTGTGGACATGATAATTATTCAGATTTGTTACAGTTGTAATAGCAATCATGTCATTTCGTTAAAAGGTTTTTATTTTTATTAATTAATTAATTTTTATATAAATTCTTTTCTATTTTGCGAATGTGAGAACGCTGTAGTCTTAGTGGGCTGTAGATTTGTTAACCATTTTCTATTTTGTTAAGTACCTGATACTTGTTGAAAGACCTACACTGTCCTCCCAATACCTATTAACACTGTTATTTAAAAATATTGTAAAAGCGAATTATTTTTAAAAGAGTAAAAAGTTTCTTGCCGGCTCTTCTCCATAGGAAACGACCAATTGGAACCATGCACCTAGCTTCTGACGTTTCATAAGTGCCCATGCAGGTATACGTAAAAAAAAAAAAAACATTTATTTCAGACAAAAAAGTCCATAGGCAAGGTAATTTGAGGTTGTTAGTGACAATAATTTCGCTTATGACTGATGTTAGTAACTAAAATAAAAAAAAAAAAAGTTTAAAAAACTGTAACCCGACTACGGGAAAATAAAAATGATCTAAAAAGTACGAAACAAGCAAATATTTCAGACAGAAATCAAGACATAGGTACAAAACTGGTCAAGGTAAAGCCGTGGTCGCATGCCTGTACACCATGTTGGTGCCAAGAACACCTACAAAATTATAATGGCATGCGACGACGGCTTTACCTTAACCAGTTTTGTACCTATGTCTTGATTTCTGTCTGAAATATTTGCTTGTTTCGTACTTTTTAGATCATTTTTATTTTCCCGTAGTCGGGTTACAGTTTTTTAAACTTTATTTTTTTATTTTATACTTTTCCGTTTTTACACTTGACAAACGTAAATAAGAATTGAGTAATACAATAGTTCAGTAATTAACCTATTTTAAATTCCAATAGCAGTGCATAGTGCTTTGGACGAAACCTTAGAGCGATTTATTTCGACGCCAACACCATATATCGATATCGAGCTTCGAAGAAATCCAAAATATAAATATTTCGTTGTACTTCTTTTTCTTCATAAGAGTGGAATTACAAATCGGTACTTCTTATTAAGATTTGATTAACCGCACGTTGGTAACATCTTGCGATACTACGTAGCGCAGTCTCACTTTTGCTTGTTTTTAACGATTTAAACATATTTGTTTACTTTGAAAATATAATATTATATACATATTTGTAATGTGCTCGTCAAGACCTTTCTTTTGATACCAAACATGTCATGATCATCCCATTTTATTTTTTTTCGAGGTTAGTAATTTACGTGTAAAGTCCACCAAATTAAATTTAGGGAAAAATTATATAGCCTATGTCACCCGGACCATTATTACGAATCTATTGATACCTCATTTATCAAAATCAGTTTAGTAGTTTAGGCGCTATGGTGGAACACACGTAAAAACAAACATACATACATACATACAAACATACATACATAGACTGTTAAAATCATAACCCTTCCTTTTGGCTTTGCCGTAGTCGGGTAAAAAGAAGAAGAAACTAGACACACCGTCTACCCCTGCACAGTAGGCTCATCGGTCTCGCAAAACATGGAGTTCAGTGAACCTACTGAGCAGAACAGTATCGGTTCTCTCGCCAATCATCCTCAGGACGCTATTCGGGCTCCCCCATACTCGTCGCACCACCGACGCAACTTTTTTACGCATTATTGCGTAGAAGTCATCTACGCTGGCTTACGGTAGCTAATAATAATATTCATTTATTTCAGATGACCTTTCCAACATCACTGTCGTTGATAGAAAGTCACTTTGTCTAAGCCCTCTGGTCACTATAGCTACTCTTGGTTTGTCACAATTCCACCTGCTGTGATGCCTGGTATTAAATAACTGTAACTATAAATTTCATGGTTTATTTACTGCGTAAATTGGAGGTTCTTTGCCACGTTCTTATTGGTTTTTTGCAGTTCAAGTTAATTAGAGCGTCTGTAAAATAGTGCGAATAACATAAAATTTATACCTACGTATAAAAATTAAACGCTTGTGCTTCAAACTACAACGAAGCATTGTCTACAATAAGAAAAGTAGTGATCGTATAACTTTGTCGTATTAAGAAGAGGACTGGACTTCATTGCTGATCTGCTGTTGCTAGTCATGAGCTAAATATACGAGGTGTCAGGGACATCGACGCGAAAACTTTTTCATTTTTTTTTTTTTTATTCTGAAATCCCTTGCGTTGAAATTTTTCGTCGTTTTTTTTTTTTTAATCGTCTGTTTCATAGAAAAGTGCAATATATTGCACTTTTCTATGAAACAGCTGATATACCTACGAGGTCAAAATGTATGGAACAGCTGTTTTTTTTTTTTTTTCAATAACTGACGAAAAATTTCAACGCAATACTGTTGCCGTGGGTTCAGAACCATGTACTGAACCCATGGTAACAGTATTCACGTCGATGTCCCTGCCACCCTGTATTATTCTTAGGTTGGGTAGTTATGAAATTTACTCTTTCTTTCATACATTTCAGATTTCATATACTCAATACTTTATTGCATTCCATAATGTGAGATAAAACAGTTGGCATGTTAGACATTGTATCAATCATGGACCCTGTCGGGCACAGCAAAGTTAATTAAATGATAATAGGAGAGAGGATGAAGGCGCTTTTTGTTTAGAAGAATTAAATGAGAACATATTACATTAAAATGTTATGCAGCTTCTTTGGTATTTATATTTTGTATCTTAATTATATTTAATTGCGTAATTATAATCCTATTTGTATGAGTCTTAATATTTGGGTTTAATTTATTGCATGGTTATACTAAAATTATAAAAATATTTAAATTATTAGTGTGAGTCTTTATTATTGAAATGAGATTTAATTAGCTATTTATTATAATTAATTTAAGTTTATAGTATTTACGCGTTTTTAAAATAAGTAAATTTATTCATTCTAATTAAAAATTCAAAGGAAATGTCGGTATTATGTCAAAATGTTTTTATTGTTGTTGAAATTTATCGTCAAAGTATTCGTCAATAGTGTAGTAGCTTTTAATTATTAGGAATTGTTTCAATTTATTGATAAATATATTATTGTTATTAGTATTTTTAATGTATTCCGGTAACTTATTGTATATTTTAATAGACATAACAAATGCACTGGAAGAATGCATTTTTAATCGTGAAGTGGGTATGTTAAGTCTATTTTCATGTCTGAGTGATATTTTAGTTTGAATATCACCTCTTTTAGTATAGAATTGAGGATATTTTCGTACAAATTTACAAATTTCAAGTATGTAGAGGGAAGGCAGGGTTAATATTTTAAGGTCTTTAAAGTGGGGTTTACAGGAGTCAGTTTCTTTGATATTCATTAAAATTCTAATAATTTTTTTCTGCAGAGTGAATAGTGTCGGTGCGTCTGTGCTATTTCCCCATAATATAACTCCATACTTTAGCCACGCGAATGCGTACGCATAATACGTAACCAGTGCTGTTTTAAGGTCGGACTACTCTGCGATGTTTTGCTAGTTAACTTAGTTTGACCCTGTACTATCAAAGAAACGCATATCTGTACACTGTAAGGACTATTCTTGCTTGCAGCGATCGGCCACTATAGTATCGCTTATCTACGAAAAAAAAAAGGTCGTGTGCACGGGATTTTGTTTTCAAAGTTTGTAAAGATATGCATTACCCCGATGGTACGTCTCTCTCGATCTCTTTTTAGCCAACTACATTTTGTCATGCTCGCTTGCTAGCCACATTAACAAACATAACAGATTAAACTTAGCGATTTGGTTAAAAAGTAGGACTAGTAGATAAACACCCATAAATTATTATTATAAGTCATTTATTTATTATGAAATTCAGTTAACGGCGAAAGCATAATTTTATAATAATAATTTCGCCGTTAACTGAATTTCAAAAAAAGTCTTTAATTAATCATGTTGTCAGTTGTCAAAATGTTATCCAAGCCGCCCTCTCTTCGATTTTAAATCGGTGTACAATGCTTTTGCCATAAAACTCCACGTATGCAATGTTCTTGTGGTCCGCAGTCACTGTCATCCTTGCAGGGAACTCCAGCACCTGAAAAATGTATATTATTTATTAAAAGCGAAAACTCTTAAAAAATCTGTTAAAAATCGGCTACTGAAGCGGTTGAATGTAAGTAAGGGTTCGATTACATAAATGATTATTATTTCTGTAAATTGGTTAAAAAAAACACTTTTGATGTCATAATTAAATTATGTTTTAAAACTAGACGAGTTCGGTGTTTCTGACTTTGAAGAAAAGCGCTGACTCTAAGAAGAAAGACCAAAACAAACTCAGAGGCCGCGTTCTCTTTTAAAGTGCAGAAATAATTATGCAACTTTATGTCTGAGATGGTATTTTCGGGAATAAAAAAAAATAAAAATTGTTTATTCGCATTTTTTTTTTTTTGCAATATTTATTACTTCTGCCAAACTGCACTAGTTATAACACTTTTTCATCTATAGGTACGCTAAACTATTCATGCAATTCTTAAATGAAACGGAAACAAACACACAAGTTTTTTTAAATATTACTACAATAAGGCTTTGAAAAAACAAGTTTAAGAGGTCCTTATTTATTTTGTTTTTAAAAGAGGTTTTTGTGATAGAACTATTTTTATAGACTGGAAGGTTATTAAAAATTGTTGGAACTAAAAAAAAACTACATCTTCGACCATAATAGTCATTACAAGTGGACATTACAAATCTTTTCATATTGTTGTTCCTTTGAGATCTTGTGCGAATAATATTGTTTTTAAATTAATCACTAAGTACAATACTTTTCCAAAGCTACTGACAACACTAATCTCTCATGAACCGACAGAATTTTACATTCTAAAAATAAGTCTTCGTAAACACTACTCTTACAACGTATTTTTGTGTTTTTATCTACTAAGTAATATTTTATGACTCTGATTTGTATTTTATTTTATTTCATCTTAATATGTTTTAAATGTTTTACCATAGCATGGCCAGCCCTTATGAAAACAGTGAGGAAGAAACTATACAGATTTGAATGGACTGGTCCAGTCAGTGCACGTACAGTCACTGCACGCATTTGTCAGTAATCGTGTAGCTCAACTCAGAACGAAAGGAGCTCAACAAAAAAAAAACTCAAACTGCCAAATTATTATAAAAACCAACTGACAAAAAAAAATATCACGTTGTCATCACAATAATTAAAATAATGATAATTTTATACTTCACACAGTCACGTTAATCATCCAAGTTGTCTATAATTAATAAGTTTTATTTCTAGTGTTTATTGTTATGTCGTTATTTACGCGCTAACTAGGTATATAGTGATCTCTTAAAGTAATTGTATTTGTGAACTTCTAAACTATTATAAACGTGTGAAACTTAATTATCAGACTCTCAAATCAAACGTACTTCCTTACTACTTCACACACTACACTAAACTAAAATAACTAGTGCACAATAGTACTCCTGTACATTTATGGATGTCATAAATCTTCAAATAAAAAAAGTTATAAAAGAAAAGCAACATTTAATAGGTACCTATGCAAAAGTTGGAGCAGCTAAATCCCAAGCTTTTCTGTCCTCATTATAATCTTAAACAGTATAGAAGGCTTTCTGGCACAACTAACATTCAATTTAGTAATTTGAATTTATTTTAAGGCTTAGTTACTCAAACTACCAGACAGTTTGAGTAGTTTATGCGGCCTACTAAAATGTCATTTCTTTGGTATTGCTCGTCGAGTTGAGCCCCTTAAGTTCTGAGTTGAGCTCCACGATTACTGACAAATGCTTGCACTGACTGGACAGGTTCACTCAAATCGGTGTGGTTCTTTCCTCAAAAGACCATTTCAGACACTAATCTACTTGGTCCTCATGTGGCCTGACCAAGATTATGTCTGGGCTTTAAAAAAATAGTCTGCGCCCGAGTTTCTTTCTTCTCAGAGTAGTTAGATAGAAAACGCCGAATTCATCTAGCTGATGATTTTTTTTTATATGACGTGTAAAACTGATTCCGAATATCCTATTTACAAATAAAACAATTTCATTTAATTTCGTTACAAACCAGTGAACTTCTTTTGAGATCGCTATATCTACATCGTCAATAACCATAAATGTAACTTATTTAAAGTTAGCACCGTTTCAGCCCGTTTCCACTTGCTGGATGTTGGATCCGTTTCTTTTACGGATGTCAAATTTAATAACATTTGGATGGAGAGATTGTCGGGGCCGACATCCGACAAGAAGTGGGAATGAGCCGTGGGTGCGTTAGTTCACAAATACAATGAGAAGCGGTACTTGGGCCGGGGGTTCGAAGAAAACCGATAGGGACATCGTGGCCCCCGGCAACTGGGCAACCGAAGGAACACGGGTGGGTTTTAGTCAGTAAGAGTCTGACACGCCCTCCCGCTCCGCCCAGAGCGGCAGAAGTTATCTGATAATTTCCCACGCGAAAAAAAAAAGCGGTACGTGGCATCACTGCACACACTTTATAAGAGCTTTAAAATACAGGACACGTGTTACCTACATTTCAGTGAGAAATTAATATTATGTAACAAAACGCGTACAGCGTTATTAATGGAGGTGTATATTATCACTTCACTCCCTTCGCTTTTTGAAAAAGATGAAAAGGCTATGTCAAAGAGGAAAATAGTACAAAAGCCACTAGTAGTCCCACGTAATAGACTAAAAGTATGCAACACAAATTGTTATACCATGGCGGTGAAAATATATAACCACTTAGCCGAAGAATTTAGAAGTGCTACAAATTTAGAATTTAATAGAAAACTGTATAACTGGTTGTGTGAGCAATGTTTTTATTCCATCAATTATTATTTTGAGTGTAAAATGTAAAACTTATTTATTATAATTATTATGACAGATACACATTGACATTACTTATATAATATTGAAACATTTTCATTATTCTTTCTATTTTTTATTGACATGACATCATTATGAAGTGACAACGAAGCCGAAAACAAAAATGATTTAGATATTGAAAAATATTAATATTTCCGCCGTACACTGAAATATTGTTCCTTTGTTTTTGTTTACACCTAGGGAGAGAAAGAACAAAAATATCGGCTTTAAAAGAAATAACACACGATAATTCCATTACAGGATAACTTGTTGTATTGATTCACTTGATATTGCCGAGCTTTACGAAATAGGCCGAATGACGCGCAATAATTACACGAGCTTCTAATTTTCGGCTTGGCCGAATCTTCGGCTGGTTCATAGCCGAAAATGAAAATATGGCCGAATTATGATTTTTTGGCCGAAAATGGCCAAAAAGGAAAACGAAGCTTCGGTCGGTCATTAGTAATAAATAATAAATTAACATCATATCTATTTTCCCCGAAGGCCAGAGGTGGAGCAGTAAACATAGATATACAAGAACTTTCTGCGAGAAAAACTTTTTCCAAAAAAAAAACAACCGGCTTCCAAAAAAAAACAACACGAAGTGAAAACTTAACTTTAATTTCGAAAGTCGGTGGCAAAAAACGAAAATTCATAACCATAGACACAGTTTTTTTTTGAAGACGGTTAAAAATGGAACGCGACTTGGTTCATATTATTATAGGGTCAAATTAAACTAACTGGCGAAACTTCATAGGCGTGATGATGTAACGGGATGAACGAACGAACTACGTATAAGAAATAATAGGTAAGTTTCTAAAAAAAAAGTTTTATCATGATTTGATGTCAATATCCGTCATATTTGTCAAGTTTCGTTCATTTAGTTGAATCCAGTAATTCTGAGAAAAAAGAGGATTAAATGACAAGCACCCATAATGTGATTCATTACTATTTATAATGTCATTAATAAACAATCATGATTATATAATTTTGACATATTTATGTCCAAATCATCCATATCTCATCGGTCTATGTTTAGCACCGTCATCGTCTCTTCGATTCAAAAGGGCCCAGGTGCATTTACGGTGCCCGTCTATATAACTAAGTATGCATGTCAAATAGCCTGGGCAGTCGCTGTTAGTCTCGCAATCTTCTCCAAGACCTGAACAAATAATGTTATTTATTAATAAGAGCAAAAATCTGTTAAGAAACGGCTACTAAATCGGTTGAATGCAATTGACGGCCGAACCCGATAACCTATTTTCAGTAAAGACAGATAAGATTTCCTTTTCTCTGAACAGATTATTGGGACGTCAAAACCATAGATGGTTAGTTTTTTCTATCTCCAGTATGCTAAAACTGGTGATAGATAGGTTATTGGGTTTGGCCATTAGGGTTCGAGTAAATAAATGTGAGTAAACTTATGTAACCTACATTTCAGTGAGGTTATAATAACCCAACTAGCAAAACAGTCGAATAATGAATGAGTTATTCAGCTACAGATAGAATAAATGTTGAGTAGTTGCTACGTAGTAACCACAATGTAGTGTAAAAGCGTTTGTTACAACTCTTTAGCATTTTTCGCTTTTAAGTACTTTAACCATGTCGTATAAACGTTTACTCGATATTCTTATAGTGCATTTATTCAATAGTCATATAGTAACTACCATTTCTCGTTTATACGACATGTGGTGCAGTAATTGCGCTATTAGAGTAATCGATTCCCAAGTTTCATGTTTAAAAAGCTGATATATGGCTGCTACTCGACATTACTGTATTGGAGCGAATTCGCTGAATAAGAGCTGTCTATTTACTGAAAAGTATCTTAATATCTATAATAGCATGCTAAATCGATTAGACGCATGTAAGTGTTTATATTGCAGTTACTGAACTTGAATCGTTTTGAATGCTGGTTTAACACATTTATTGAATTAGGTGTTCTATAACTGATTTTTAATTACTTTACAAGCTATATAATATCTCATCCAGCGCACCAGTATTTTATTGAAAAATATTAACAATTTAGGTGATGGATTACGAAAGGAAAAAAAAATATGGAAAAGAAAAAAATATATTTAATGAAGGAATACCAAAATTGTCTACACATGGCGGCAATATGTCCTATAAATGAGATAAAATCATACAATTATTCGACTAACAACCGATATATTGTGATGTAATAGCAATATATTTATTTAAATTTGTTTAATGGATCTTGCATAGATATGCAAAATTCTAAAGACAGTATTCTATAACATTCTACATTAAGTTACTAGGTATATTCAATAATTCCATTTTTGTAGATATTTAATATAATAAGTCACACACAAAGTTCTGTTCCATAAAGTAATATAAAAATTGTGATGAAATAACTGATATTCAATGAAATTGTGGAATAATAGCAAATTATTTACTTTTAACTAACAAAACTGTCGATTTATGGCTAATCGCCAACATTTACTCCATGATTTTGTTGATTAATAGTAACGAAAAAGCTTTAACTCCATCAATGGTCATGGAAAGGCAGCAATATTGCTATTGCTACTCTAAATTTGGTCCAGTTTTGCTTTTACTCGATAATTATATCACAATTATATTCCTTATTCAACAGTAACACGACTTTCATAGCACTACTAGCTGAATAATTTGCGCCCAAATTGCGTTGAGTAAACATTTACTCCCTTTTTATACGCCTTGTTACATCTACATTATTGAACTATGAGCTGAAACAGAAACGTGGCCTCGACTATTATAGCACATATTTTTGCCAGTTGGGAAGTAACAAAATGCGTTTGTCATATTGCTGCGCCTTGTTGTGAATCTACCTTTATAGTTTACTAGCTGCGCCCTGCAGTTTCACCCTCATAAGTCACGATCCCATGGGAATATCAGGATAAAAAGTATCCTAACCTAGGTCATGAATTCATGATCTATTCATGTACCAAATTTCATCTAAATCAGTTCAGCCGTTTCAGCGTGAAACCGTAACAAACAAGCAAACAAACTCACTTTCGCATTTTTATTATTACATACATACATAAACTCACGCCTTCTTCCCATGGGGGTAGGCAGAAACTACAGAACGCCACCTGCTACGATCCTTACATAGTCCTTTTGCCTCGTTTACGTTCATACATCTGGTCATACACGCACGCCGGTTGCGAGTACTACGCACCTGGCCTTTCTGAAGAACATCACCAATAAGGTCAGTATATGTCCTCCTAGGGCATCCCCGCCCGGCCTTTCCCTTTACATCAGCCTTGTAAATACATTTTGTTAGTCGCCTTTCATTCATTCTCTCAACATGCCCAAACCATCTCAGCATACCCTTTTCAATTTTTGTCACTACATCTTCTTTTAAATCACACCGCTGTCTTATCACATCATTCCTCAGCCTATCATTCATAGTCAGGCCACACATGCTTCGCAAGGAACGCATTTTATTATTAGTTAGGATAGAAAAGGTAAAATAAATAAGATAATTAAAATATCCATACTTACTTTTGTAGTATGAAGCAGCTACCTGAGCCACCAGCATCACGAAAGTGAACAACAGCGCGACTTGCAAAAACTTCATGATGACAAACAGTTAAGAAATGTTCTTTATATTTGTTGCGTTTCGCAGATATTTATAGTTAAGTTATTATCCCATGAAAAATTGAATTGATTTGTGTCACAAATCAATTAAATTAAAAAGAAAATTGCATCGCATAAATTAGATTAACTATTTGAAGAAATTTAACTGACTTGGGTCCATAGTAAATTCTTTATTTTAATAAGGCATAAACTAAGAACACAAATCAATTAAATTAAAAAGAAAATTGTATCCTATAAATTAACTTACCTAATCTGATTTATAGATTAGTTAACTAGTAAGAAAACTATAAAGGTGGGTCTACACCAAGTCACAACGTGACGCAACGAAATGTGTCAAGTTCTTTATTTATACAGACAAGCAATGTTCTTAATTTTTCTCGGCAAACCTTGTGCTTCGTCAGTCATCGGATTTCAATCAGTTGTCCTTTGCACTAGGTGCAGACCGGACGCTCTCAATCGACTTGGAAGTATATAGAGTTGTTAGTACTATTTTAACTTAATGTAATTTATTTAAAAAATGGGAGGAAAGCCTCTAAAGTTGCAGGCACGACATACAGAAAAATAGTTTAACAGTTCTATATAGTTCCCACGGAAATCAAAACAAAACAACAATAAAGTACTTAGTTCTGAATTCAAATTATTATACACGATAAATCTAATAATTGATGGACATGAAAATTAGCATTCGATTGTATTCGGAAATCCGATAATACCCGAGGGTCATTAAGAAAATATAAATACTGTACAAGGTGTGTTTTATCGTATTTAGATAACGATACTCATCACATTTGACACTGTATATGGATAGCCATTATGACGGCTTCGCAGTGACGTAGTATTGCTTCTCAGTATTAACAAACCCACATGGCTCATTCTTATCGGGTCTCGGGACCGCCAATCTCTCCAACAAACTTTCATAAATTTGACATCCGATTAGAATACAGATCCGATACTCGATAAGTGGGAACAGCGTGAAACAGTTCGTACTTTGACTACGGAAAATAAACCGAACCCTAAAGCTAAGCACATTACAGCCGCATCAGTCCATGCAAACATTTTAAATAAATACTTGTCAATTTATCACTTAATTTATGTTATAGTATTGTGGCGGCATCTACAACGCCACATGTGAACTACACACATCAAAAACCTGACGTCACACAAATCCTGCATCCCGCAAGCAGTGTTTACCGCGGGATCAGCATGTATATAACTTGCCGACATCAATCGTCTAGTCGGAGGATCCTCCATTTTCTATAGAGGATGAGAGTGAACTTTACACCCTGTTCCTCACAGGTACCTCTAAAGTAGAATTCTGTATTTGCATTATGTATGTTATGTTATGATCATCCCCTACATTAATTTGTATTCTGTTGTATTTTATTTTGTTAAAGTTAATTACCTATTAATTAACTTTGTTTAAAGGAACATGACCAAAGTCATAAGACTTTATCTTTGTATAGACATGCATACCCTAACCAAAACGACCATATCTAAATAACACATGGTGCATTTAAAAGAACATTAGACCTAGATTTTGAAAGAATTCCTCTATTTTAATGTCTAGTTTTCCTGTCAAACAGCTCATTCGTCACACTTCAAAAAACTATTGATTGCAAATCATTTTCTGTCAGGCGTTTTATACACAATTAATTCAGAATCGAATTTTGGTAACAGTTAGTGTAACCTAGTAGGGGTAGGGCTTGACTAGATTTAGCAATATAAATAACTTAATGTTGTGGCACAACTCGCCACTAGGTCCGGCGGCTGAAACCAGCTTAAAATGTACCAAAACCGTGGTCAGAACTATGTACCAGAATGTATCTATAGGCAATCTTTCCATCAGGACTGTGTGAAGTCGCTAAGCGGAGAAGCTAAACTACGAAACTATGTGTAGGTACTTCATTTCATTTAACCCTTTTCGAGCAGAATAAAACCAAACTAAGCTATGAAAATCAAACGATCCTATTGGATATACATTCATCGCTAAGCAGCTTAACACATCTCTGTTGGAAAGGTGGCGTTAGGATAGTTATAACACAATGGGCCTACCAAATGCTTATAACTTAGAATTCCATATACTAATAAAGCGATCAAACAGTGTAAAGGAAAATAAAACAAATATTATCTCACAAACAACGTAGGTAGGTACCCCTTTTTTATTTAATCTTTAAGCATTTATTTCAAAATCTAAATAAATATAAGCCATGGCAGTGAAGAGCCGGCCAGTCCCAACAATCTAGTCCCAATACCATTTGGTTTATCCACTTTGAAGGGAACTGAATGCTTCAACACGTCCATGTTGTTTTGTTCCCCATCAAGATGTTTTGAAATTGCACGGATAATTCACTGGCTGCACGTCTCTAAATACGTTGCGCGCGCAAAACACATTTGATGCACCGAAACATTGAAGCATGATTTCAATCAACTCAGCACCGCAATACCGTATTTCACCTCTATGCTGACACGTATCGTAAGTACAGCAGGAAAACCAAAATCGACAATGAGATGTCGCTTTCAAGAATATATGTATAAATAACGAGCTAAAATGTGCAAAAAAGGTACGGGTTAGCGTTTAGTAAACAATAAAAATCAAACAAACAATAACACACGCTCAGGGGGCCAACAACAAGCTCATAAAGCAGTATTATTTTAATATTACTTCAGTGTGGGAAAGAGATGAAGCTTTACAGGACGTATAGCTCCATCTCTTTCTCCCACTGAAGTAATATTAAAATAATACTGCTTTTGAGCTGGTGGTAGATCCCCAGAGCACAAGTTTAAACGTTTTCTATGGCGACGAGTGACAAGTGACTGAATGAGCGAGTGACAACTACAATCAGTGTTTTCAAATGGTTGTATTTTTTTTTTACCAATTCGAAATTGAGGTCAGGGCCATTTATAATCTACGTCGTCGCAAATCTCTCAAGTAACTATTTAAAAAGATTAATATTATGATGGTACCTTGCCAACGAATTTATGAAAATATTATTATTTGTATGTGAGAAAAAATCGACATCTAAAGTGAATCATTTGAAGTGATAGACATAATTTTAATACCAGAAATAAAGATAAAATAGATTAACAATTTTTCTGATTATCTAATGTAAATACATCTTTTATGAGGTACTGTATTAAATGTTACAACAGAGTACCTTGTGATATATTGCAATTAAATGAAAGAAAATTTAAAACTCATATTAAAAGTATAATTTGTAAAAAAGCATGTTATTACAAATTAGAGTATTATATCCAAGATAAGAATGCTTGGAAACATGTTGG